>OZ022517.1:53317105-53917105 GCA_963989415.1 Cerceris ruficornis
GTCTCGAGCAAAACGACAAGGTGGACAAAACAGGCAGTATTATTTCTTTTAAATTGTATATTATTTAATCCATTTAAATTTTATATTTTTTTAAATGGCAACATTATCAAATATTACTAAGGCCAGCATTCAAGCTTTCAATGGCTGATATTTAGCCGACGTTCAATGTGTTAACAGAGCTATTTGCCTAATTATAATTTTCGACATGTTTCTAATCAGTATAATGAGCTCCATAAATTAGCTCTGAATCGATACGTCCTTTGTGCGATCAAAGTGTGGTCTACGATAACCTTAAGATCCATTGTTAGCTGGCAGCTTGCTATGTTGAACAAGTGGACATCGATGAAGGGAATAATTCATCCGCAGGCCATTATTCGAGCTTGCATCGGTACATTCATTTAGGAGTCAAATTTTGGAATGCCTGCATCTCTATAAAATGAACTTCCTTGTCGCAACATGATTTTGCATATAAATTAATAATAGGCAAGGGAGAATTGATAATATTATTAAAAATATCAAGGATGCTACAAATTAGTTTCCACTACCTGACAACACGATGGAAAAATTATTTACATCATAATTGGTTGACATTAACTATCGTGCTCTCGTAACAGTAACTATTTTTTTAACGGACGCATAAAATCATTTGTGCAATTATGTGACAACTCACTGTATGTAATAGCAAAAAGTAACTTCTGTGGTTTTCTCCATTATAAACATTAACACGTTGATTGCTATGGGAGGTCATCGGTGACCGGCGCTATAGAATTCAATGAAATTTCTTATGACTTTTAAATGATAATATTCAGAAAGTTGCTAATATATCCAACATTAAAAAATTGACGTTAAGAAGTTGTTGCTCTATAAAGATGTGATCTTAATAGAAAAAGTCTACCTCTAGTAGAACTAATAATACTAGAGAAATAGGGGTGACATTCATTCAACGTGTTAAATTCCCGTTATGGTGCTAACCTCCATAAATGAACAAGTCTCTCATCGTTTTATCGACACTCTCGCAATAAATCTATTCTTTAAAAAAAAACTGCCGAAAATTAGATTTCTGCTGTACGAAAATCCTACCTACCGCGATTCACGAATAAATCAAATCTCGCGCGTGTATGCCCGCAAGAAATTCAAATGAGCCTAAGAAACGAGAGAGAGAAAGAGAGAGTGACAAAGAGGGAGAAGCGGGTAATTCGGGTCGGGAAAACTGGAACGTCCACGTTCCACCCACACCTCTATCCTCGGTCGATAGTAACACGTTGCTCGGACTACACCGTTGGCATAATCAATACCGACTGATATATCTGTAATAGGAGCGAAAGAACGTTTGCAAGAGGAAACGCTGAAAAGGTAGAGAAGAATATCGTGGATAAATCGTTGACGCACAAACCGATACGGGCTATCGTAAAGGCAATGATTTCTGCTAGAGAAAATTCAGATAATGACTGACATTTTCCCTCTAGGGTGTCAAGCCTGAAATGTTCTTCCAGCCTACAAACATCTTAACAAGCTATGTTTAAAGTATAAATTTTCATATTGGTAAAATTTTAATATTTGAAAACTTTAATATTAATATATCCTGCATACTAAAAATGATTTTAACACTAGAACTACCAAACCAGTCAAAATGACTGGTAGACAATTTTTTCAAGAAATTCTCAAAGTTTATAAGAGAGACATAGGAGAAATATTTTACGCCCAACTCAAAAAACAAATATCGAATTGATCATCTTTTGTGCCTCTTGATTCCTCTTTTCCCAAAGTACTTATTTACTATATTGAAATATAACAGATTTAACGCCGGTAGTTCTAGTGTTAAGGTATGCAGTTCGGCATAGTATCAGAGCAGTGCTTGATATCCAGCATACAACTATTGATAAAATAATTGGTGAATCGGTATCGGGGTTTCCGGAAACATGTTCTGAGAATAATAAGTTTGGCGGTGTGAATTTCAATTATCCAAATTAACGAGACAATGTTGAATTATAAATGTAAAAGTCAAAGGAAAATCACCTAGAAACAGAGGCGAGTAACTATATATAGTTGAATTTCGTAATAAAATTGTTCGTGCAATTTGCACGGCTGATTTTAAATAAGCAAGCGGATACTATAGTACCTATTATTTGTAGTCAGGTAACTTCAAATATCGCTGTATGGCCAGATGAACATGGTGCCTATAATAATTTAAATTCACACAATTATATGCATGAAACAGTTCGCCACAAATATAAGTTTATTAATCAGGCTACTAATTTTAGATACAAAAACAATAAAATCATTTCATAATGAAATGAAGCTTGGAATAAAGGGAAAAGAGGAATTGCAGACGTAACTGATTGTGAGATATTCACTTTTAATCGGAATTTCCTATTATCTTAATCATCAAGTCCAATATTTTAAAAAAATACGTGACTTAATAAAAATATAATTTTGTGCTGAAACGATTTAGTATAATTTATTGTGCATTATTCGTTCATTATTTTATACTTTTAAATGAACAAATTCGAACTACAGTAAACAAAGACAGAGCTAGACTAACAATATGTTATATTTTATAACGCCTACGGAAAAATGTCAGGCTTGATCACCTTGGAGGGAAAATTTCAATCACGATATCAAGCCTGAAATTTTGCTCTAAGAGTTATAGAATATAAAATATTGTTAGTAGAGCTTTGCCACTGTTTAGTGTGTAGTTCCCCCCGGTTGAAAAGTTCGGGCTTGATCCGAAAATCACCCGTGAATAGGTAAACACGATAAGGTAAACCTTTTATAACACTGATAATCGCTTCCACGAGGAGGTACACATGGGAAATTAACCACGTACTGCGAAACGTCAATGCTCCAGTCTGACACCTTTCTAGGACGTTTAGACGGTGCACTACGGGAATAAATACGTCATAGTCTCTGAGTCAGAAGATTGAGCAGGTTTTTGCGCCTTCGAATTTCCGTGCATAATAGCGATTTGCTTTCAGATTGTCAGATGTTCAGATTGCTTGAAGCGGCTAGTAAAGTACGGAGGGTCGTTAGTTTTGCTTTTCATTTAACTTTTCGTAGCGTGCTGAAAAGAATGAAATATTTAGTGGCGAAATAGGATTATTTTGATTTATACAGTCAAGTTTATAATTTGTTTTGATGGCTTTAACCCTTTGCAGTCTTATATCGTGCTATACTCGACATATCTTTTCACTTCATTTTATTTTCTGACGTTCTAATATCAACTTTCCAATTTTATAATGATTTTGTAATATCTCCTAAATATCCATCAGTACGTATAATTATTGCTATCATTGAAAAAAAAATGAATAACCAAAGATAGAGAACGTTGTGAAATTAATTTCATTCGGCTCACTACAATATTGACAAAATAATTCGGACCGCAAGGGGTTAATGCTAGAACTACTGACGATTAATCTGGTGTGCTTAGTTATACAACATAAATATCATGAAAGAATAAAAAACAAGGAAATTGAATGGATTCGATCGTTTATATCTTGTAACATCGGCATAGAAGATTGAATAAATTGCAACGTTGCAAAGTGCAGTCATTCTTGGAAGAAATTACGAAACAGTCATTGACCAGCCTGGTAAACGTAGTGTTAACTAACGTATGAAGCTTGATATATAAACACTTTTGTTTTCTTGATCAGTAAATACAGTGAAATGACTAATCTATTTAACACGTTGCCGCACACTTTTAATTTGACGATCGTGCTCAGAAACACATTTTTTTTCCGCAGCAGTAAAGCATGAGAAAACGCATAAAAGAACAATTAATATGCTGTCTGGCATGCTATACCTTTTTTTTCGATGTTTTACTCAATAATTAACAAGTGTGTGCGTTAGTACACTTCGTACTAACGCTGTTCTTTTTTTTATTGATTAAAATGTGCACGACGGCTATAGCCGTCGTTTGCCTACATATCGCCAAAGATCGGACGGCTGTAGCCGTCATTTGCGGCAACGCGTTAAGCAATAGCAACTCAGTACTAATTTGCGTCGCATCAATCAAATTTGATTTATATACTGAGGGACCAGAAACAAGGCACTTGAGGGGTAATTTGCTCTGATTCGCCCGACGGGTAGGGACATGCCTCTCCTTCACGCATTTTCGATTTTAACTCGTTATTGACAAGAGAGACCCGCACATTCGTTGCGTCGTCATGTGAACGAGGAAAGGAGTGTTTCATTTTCGGTTATCATTCGTGGATCTCAGGTTTCCAGGACCGACATGGCGGGGATAGGCGGTGCGAGAGCAATCTCCCCTTCCGTCCCAAGTGCCTTGTTTCAGGTCCCTGACTTTAACTATATCTTCTATAATTTTACTTGTAGATCAACAGAATTAAAATTTTTTAGTTAGTATCAATAGTAATATTATAATAACATTACTTATTCAGTATTATAATTACAATTATTTGAGTGGAAACGTAAAAGTTTTTAGATTAAGAAGTATCATAAAAACCACACGTACCATGTACTCTTATGTTATTATGAAAATTAACTTTTATATATATATATAAAAGTTAATTTTCATAATAACATAAGAGTACATGATACGTGTGGAACGACGATAAATTGGAAAGAAGATAACTGCATATTCAATTAAAATCAATTTTCCGTTTTCTTTGGAACAAATAAATTTGTATTCATTATATATATAACACAAAGATTTACCCATTTTATATTTATGCATATATATATATATATATATAAGTTCGGGAACTAATACACTTCAATTTTGATAAAACTTTGCATAAATATTAATTAGACATATCTAGGAAGATATCAATAACTCGTTCCTGGGCGCTTTCAACTTTGAGGGAAATATCTACCCCTTTGGCCAAACCATCATATCTATATACGTGCTTGTATGACGTAAACAACAGAAGATAACAAAAAGTAGTTAAAATGAAAGTAATACAGTTCATTGAGATGTACAATGCTGCATGTAAATTTTTGCGAAAAAACAGGCAGGACAGAGCAGACAATACAGACACAGTACAGACAACACAGGCAGGATAGGCATAGGACAGGCATATGACGGGCACAGGACAGATCGGAGCAAACCGGATCAAACAACATGTAAAATTATAGAATTTTCTTTCTCTTGTACAAACGGTTCAAACCTATCCTGCCCGTCGTAATAAAAAGACATCTTTATTGATTCGAAAAAATAAATGAAATTCTTCCAAGAGAAGGGGCGGTGGGGGGTGATTCAATTTTTCAAAAAAGAAATTGTTTTTTCAAAAATATTTACATGCAGCTTTGTAGATCCCAATGAACGGTGTAACTTTTTTTCAACAATTTTTTCATATCTTTTATTGTTTATAACTTATAAGCACGTATATAGAATGAACAGGATGGAAAATGGGGTTGATCCCTCCCTCAAAGTTGAAAACGGACACAAAAGAATTACAGCTATCTTCTTACATAAGTCTAATAAATATTTATGCAAAGTTTCATAATAATCAGAGTGTTTCCGAACTTCCCTTATAAATGCACGGATCAAAAATGTTAAAAAAAATTAATCAATAAATAGTGGTAGTATAGAAATGAAAGAAAGTATTGATATGTACCTGTTTAACATTTGCAAAATGAAAAACATTGAAAATCATTCAATAATAGCGATATTATACGAAAACGCAAGTTTGATTTCAGTGCAGCCTACTATTGCTATATGTTAATGAAGTCACTGTGTGCATTAGCTTCTCAAATTTGTCATATAAAATAATCTACATTCAACAATTTATATTAATCAATTTAAAAAGTTCAAACTTGTAAAACTTTCAGAAATGACTGACAGTCGACTGACGATAACGGTGAAGTTTTACCGACTACGGGTATCTACATTAAACTTTTGTTGCGTGCGGTTTGAAGAAGGTCGACGCGAGTTAAGGGAAGTTGACGAAAGTTTGGGGCGAATTAGTGCATGTCAAAACAATTTTGGGACCAATTAAACCTAATTTTAGGAAATTTAAATAATTTGAACTCAAGTCTTTTTAAATCGTATCTAGTTTAGTCAAATCGAGTCAAATTTGTTCAAATCACTTTTCTACACTTCTCAGTATTTTATAAAACTTCGAGTCAGAACAATAAGGCAGTGTTGCGAAATCATAAGAATCGATTTTGATGAAACTTGTTAGTATCGCAGATTGATCAAAGAAGCAAAACGTAACAAATATACTTGATCTTTACCAAAGGAGAGACTTCATAACAAGTCGAAACCCAACGTATTTTGCTTATCTTTTTGTCTGTATTGAAGCAAAACTATTATTGTTAAAAAAATAGCAGTAATTATGTACTTCGAAGTTCTTCGCTTACTTGCATTTATTGACAACTCCCAATTTTCCGAATTAATTCAGCGTGGGATTGACAAATTTCATTACTGATGTTTATGTAATAAATTATCTCTTAATTTATTGAAATATCGTATTATTAAATGTAGTTAGACGGTGTGAACAATTTAGGTATTATTTTCTTATCAGATGTATCATTTGAACTCGTTATATATTTATTATTTCTCGAGGTCTGTACTCTCTAATGTAAGTCTTATTTATAGAATCTCAAAGTTTCTTTGTAACACCAACACTCTAAGGCTACCCTATTCTCAATTAATTAGACCCATCCGCAAATATGGCACCATCATTCGATCTCTGTACAACGTATCCCATAGTATGAGCATTGAGAAATTCAACACAAATTTTGAAAAATTGCAGCTATGCATTGGAACTGTTCTATGGCAGTTTATGTGCATAACTGTAATCCTGTACTCCAAAAATGTAACCTTCAAATACTATATAAGAGAAGAAAAATCTTTTACATTCTGTTCGCTGTCATTCCCTATCATTCTCTCCTTCAATATTCGTAATGAACCATTAAGACATCAGACCTTGGAGCACTCTGAAAAATGGTGTGCCTCATGCGGGTACCATAATTGTATTGATCGAATGATCAACATAGTTAACTCTGTCAACATTAACATCAATTTCTAGCCAATTTCCCACTTATCTAAAAATCTCCCGAAATCGAATGTTATAATTTCTTATACTACTTACTTCTGTTATGTTACATTCCATCTCTTCTTTTGTTTTTTATGTTTAAACTTTAATTTCTTGTTTACAATCTCAGGGCATATTTGTCATAACTTTTTCGTTGAAAAATCACCATTTTTCATTACGATAAAAGGACTTATGCCACTTTCAAAATAAATAGCTCAAACCAAAAAGGCAAACAATAAACATGTCTACGAGTTTATCGGTGAAACGGATGCTGTATTCTGTTACTTAACTAGTCTATCCTTTCCAGAGATTATTTATCCTCAAAAACATAAATGTAACAAATGAAACGTACACTTATCGATATAATGCTGAAATTATGCAAGAATACCCAAACACTAAGATACGTCTAAAAGTCAGATAAAAAGCAACGTATTTCACACTATCCACTCACATTTCCACATTGCAGCGTATCCGACGATTAAAACAGTTCAAAAAAGGCAACACAAACTGTGGAAACATCATAAAAACCATTCTCATTCACCCGTGCAAATATCGAATCGTAAGGAAAATCAGAACAAGAAAAGTAGCCAAAGAAACAGAGAATTCGATGTATTTGCTTAAAGAGGCTTCGTGGTTTCACTAGACACACGAAGGGTTTTTATCTCTATCGAGTGTTCACACGGATTCTAACGGTGCTGGACCCTCGTCTAACGCGGACGATCGCCGTGTTTTATCACAAGTCCGATGCAAATTCGCTCGTTCCCCGTTCGGAATTCAGCAGCGGTTCGGTCGACACTTCCGTTTACGTCCTCGCTGTAAGGCTCGTTCCCGTGGTTGTGGTTTTACTGTGGATCCTGCGTTTACGGTATAACCTCACGTATTTACATTTGAATGCGCGCCTCGGGAGAATACAGCAGATAGCTGCTGTGCTCGCTCGAATACGCAACGGTGCAACGCGCAAGGTGTAAATACAAGTAACCCCCGTATAATACAGCGTTCTATTAGGTAAAGCTTAACACTAGATTGCCCAAGGAAGTCATTTTGACTGCTTTTTAATTTCAATTAGAAAAAAAATTATGTATATAATGATACAATTTCTTAGAATTTTGTGACTTTTTGTACAATACATAAATGCGTTTATTAATAATTGTAGTTACCTCCCCCCTCCTTCATTTCCGGTATATATATGTGTGTGTTATACCTATATTGTCTAAAAGCAGTCGTTTTGACTGATTGGGAAATTTAAAATAATCAAATGACTCTTATTATTGAATTGAGTAAATTTCTTATATGAACAGTTCGGCTCTGTATTGAAATAACATTTTTCATTTTTTTCGATTACCGTGACATGATAACATACAAGTACATGTGCTTCTTGATTCCGTAGGTTACGTAGAAGTTATTTTGATGCTAGCATCACAGCTTCGTCTCTTTCCGCGTACCTCCCTTCCGCGCATAAAATGTACAAATAATAATGCATACATTTTTTTTCCAAGTGAAGTAAATTTTTTTTATTGTTAATATTTACTAATAACCTGTTATATAACTGTAAATAATATAAAAAAATATTAAAATTAATTTTTCATAAATGTCTTTACACATTAGTTATTCTTTCACAATGCAGTCATTTTGACTGCTTTTGGGCAATATAGGTGTATACTAAGTTTCAGACTTTCTAGTGTTAAAGAAATGTTTTTGGCTGTGATATATTGTGTGATATATCATTATGTGATATATTGACCAGGTTTTAATAATTCATAATGGATCATGCTCGAAATATTCTACCAAACACAAAAAAAACGATATTTCTTTAAGCTTTACCTAATATAACACGGTTTCGCTTTAACCTGGTTCGAGAATTGGGGAAACCCTCGTACAATAGGGCATCCTAGAACACGAGTTCACCACAATACGATTTGAGAATGACATTAATCTTTTACAACGATTAAAGTTTTTAAGAGTAATATTCAATGTTAGAGCAATCTACGTATAATACGGAATGCAGTAAGAACTTTTAAGTGCACAAGAAATCTCATTGGAAATTTTTCATTTGAGCATGTATGTTGTATCAGATGCGCTTGTAGGACTTCGAAATTAATTAGTAATTGAAATTCATTTTGTTTGTGGAGCATTAACTACGTATTTCCTAAATGATGATCCTTTAATTGAAAAAAGCATAAAGTTTAAGAGAGAGCTAAACGCCCACGGTTAATGGTGCTTTCAAGGGAAGTTCGGGAACTGATACACTCCGATTTTAATGAAACTTTTTATAAATATTTATTAGACATATCCAAGAATATAGCTAGAATTCGTTCGTGCCGGTTTTCAACTTTATGGAAGATATCAAGGTATGTCCCTCTTTAAGGTCCCTCTGTCTCTCTCCTACCTGTCCTGCCTGTCCTGCGTATCGTGTCCATCCTGCCTCTGTTATACCAAAAGTGTTTTTTCAAAAACAATTTCCGAGAAAATGAACATCAAGAACGGGGGCTCATATGATTTTGACATAACTCCGATCGTATTTGAGTAGTCACATTTTCGTGACGCCTTCCGGTAATTCTCGAGCATCTGGGAGGTCATTTGAAGGTCGATAACTGTGCTTGCAAGCACAAGTGTGGTTGCTCAAACTAAAAGCTCACTCGGATTTTAATGAAATTTTGCGAAAAAAAACTCAGAAAAATGATTCAAAAACTCAATACCTACGGAGTCATAGCTCAAAAGCTCGTATTTTACGGAGTAAATTTGGAATTTGGTCGAAAATCGGATTGCGCTATTCGTTTGGGCAACCATACTTGAGTTTGCAAGCACAGATTTGGAAGCAATATTGTATTTCCAAGACCTTACTGTAAATTAAATGTAAGCAACTTTTTGTGGTTTGTAGTCCTAGTATTACCAAGTAAGTATATTTTATGCGCCTCAACTGTTTTTAATTTTTTTTTTCAATACTGAAGAGTAAATGACAAAAGTGGTGCATTGAATCTGCCAGGAAACCCCGGCAACTTTTATTGAGTCTAATTTTTTAAACTTTTACATTTATCTACTGTGGAAGGCAATAGAATTAAATATAATATAAATAATTTTATTTTAAAAACGTTTAAAAATGTCGATATTTAAAGCGCGGTCAACTAATAGAGGTCAGTGGAATGAAAATAATAAGAAAAAAACAACTGCTGGTGGTATGAAAAATGATTTGACGATCAGATTAGCTTTAGAAAAATATAATGCAGCTTGTAGCTTTTATTGAACAAATAAATATTATGGCGAGAATTTGCGAAATAACTTTCCAAGCAGAATATACAATATTTAAGTATCACAAAAATGAATAATGCAATAGTATTTATAAGAATTATTATAATATTCAACAAAAACTTAAATACAATAAATAAAAATACGATCATCCTGAACTATACACCATATTTCGTATCCTTAAAAATAAAGCGTAAAATTCATTGTTCTTTTTCTTTACCTTCTAGAAAAAATATGTGCAGTTATTGAAATTATATTGAAAAAGGAATACCGAAAGATTATTTTTTGAAAGTATAATTCCTTTAATATCTTTCGTTTATAAACTTTTTTATTGTATTGTTACGATTACGGCGCGGCATCGAAAGACTACTAATATTTTAGAAAAGAAAGAGTTATATTTATTACACGTCTATTCGATGTCACAGTTCTTGGAGAACTCACTGACAACTTGTTATAAACAATTTGAGTCGTTACTATGACTCTCACAATCGATATAACATACAGGGGGAACGATATTATTTACAATCAATCGTAACAGTATCTTTTAAAAATCCGGAACTATTATCCCCTTCCCCGAATAAATAATAATGCTAGAGGTAAATTACGAATTGATTGAAAAAGATGTGACCGATAATTGAGGAGAATTCGGAAGCAATTAGAAGCGCGCTGAACAGAGTATGTACAAGAAGTGGACAATTTTCTAAAATATTCCTGAAATAACTTGGAAAATTATTACAGCGTATTTTGTGTCACTCTAATCCTCATTGTAAATTACAACTTGGCGATACACTATTATGAGGCATGTGTGCCAGCAATAAAAATCACCCAAGAAGTTTGAAAAAATAAATCTTTCCTCTCGTAAAAACAGCTACGACAATATTTTCCATTTTCTGTCTCCTACACATCTGACAACAACGTTCATTTATTATCGTACGTTCAAGAAGAAATGTCTACTTTCTAATAAAATGCTGATCCTAATCGCGATGCCCGAAGCACAATAACAGTCGTGCGGGGATCGTGAGATTGCCGAAAGATAGCAAAATTGCAAAAGGAAAGGCACGCGTGGACCATCGATTCCTGGACTCCGTGTTTGCAATCGACAATGTTGACCAACCACCTATCAGAAGAGCTGCGAGGATATCTTGCGAAACTGTTTACACGGAATTGCAGGAGTCGTGTTCGCGCTCTTGAAATTTCTTCCAACACGTTGCTCGTTTGTAAGAGACAAGAAACTACGGTCAACTGACATCTTAGAAGCGCGTTTTCACAGTAATCAGGAACATACGAGGATTGTCCACTTCGCACATCGAAAATTTATCCTTCTCGAAAATGTCCCTCGAATTGTAGTGAAAAATTGATAAAGTTTTGCAGGATTAAAAATGTTTGTACAGCGTGTTTCAAAATTATCTGTCATGGCTTTCAAGGGATGCTTTACACCTTCGATTGGATGGAGATTTCTGAAAAAAACCTGCCGCAAAATTTGAAATTTTTTTTTATTGGCTTATCGCATTCGTTTTGTTACGCAGGTAAAACGTCTGAGAGTAACTGTGGATCAGAAACGGACCGTTCTCTCGCAAATTAACTTTTAATTCTGTCTTCGGGATTTAACCCTTTGAGGACGACGGACGCATATATGTGGACTGAGAAGAAATCTGATTGTAGTTTATCGGTGGATGTAAACACGGTTAGAATTGAAAAATTGAAATATAACCGTTGAAATATGATTACGCAAATAGTCATTTATGGCTTCTATACATTAACACTCTGACTGCCGGTTGAAAAGGTCTTTGATCGCCAAATAAATGGTTATATCTCAATAGTCAAAACAGTCTCCGTCCGCAAAGGGTTAATTTTCGCTGAGTAAGTGAGACTACCAGGCCCTTCGGAAAGAAACACAAGTTATTTGAGCCAGTTAAAATTCTTGTGCCTGTATCACTTCTTCTGTTATTGTATTGTTCGGATTTAACTGATATGATCATTTCGCGTAGGACTTACAGTTTTAGGTGGGTGTAGAATCACGGAGCTACGATATATATGTCACAGAGGAAAAGTTAAAAGTGACGGGGATTTGAACCCGGGTCCAGTGATAGAGAGGCCAAGACTTTAATTCCACAGTTACATTATACACTTAAAGCATAGATGCTGCGTTTAAGATGTATGCACCGGATTATATTATTTTATTTACAAACATAGTACACAAAATACATACTCTTACAAAAGTCGCAAATATTTGTATGGTTTTAGGTGAGGTTATCAACAATGTAACCAGGGATCAAAACTGCCAGGGGAAACTTGTGTTTTACTTAGTATTCTTATTTTCTTTTATAATTTCTTTTGAGTTCGATAATCATTGTAATTTTATTCTGGAAGGCCAAAGTTTAGTTGCAGTAAAGTACATCTGGATGAGATTTATCTGTTACTTGAACTGCTGTCATTTCTCAATGCACTATCGTGTAACAAATTTTATTAATAAAGAAAAATTTCATGCTGGAGAGAATTAAGCTCCGAGTATTTCTTGGTGATTTTAATTAAGTATGTAAAATAATAATTGACAGCATTTAAAGATTTGCAGTGGGTGTAGAAAGTATTCGTACACCGACTAATTTCGAATAATATATTGTGAAATTGTAGTTTATTAACTAATTTCTTATAAACAACGAGTGTGTACATATTCTCGGAAGTCTTTATAACAGACACAGTGCAAAAAAAATTAATTAGTTGAATAATTTGCAAAGTTATTAAGAAAAAAAAGAAATATTGTCCAAAATATAAGGGCAATAAGTATTCGTACAGCTACTGCATTGTTTAAAAGTCATTAGAAATTCATGAGGAAAGAGTAAAAATTAAATTTATTTAACAATGAAAAAGTGAAATAAACAGTTAATTAATATTTAGTAGGATTTCCTTTTGATTTTATAATTGCTGCTTCTCTTCTTGGCATTGAAGTTATTATTTTTGCTGTTACTTTGGACGGGATCTTATTCCATTCTTCCAAAAGAGCATTTTTTAAGCCTTCTTTAGAGGATATGTGATGTTTTTTAATGTGTCTTTCGAAATAGTCCCATAGGTGTTCGATGGGGTTAATATCAGGAGATTGTGGTGGACCTTCTATATATGCTGCCTTAAGATATAATATGCATATTCACGCATTGTACGCCGTATGCTTTGGATCATTATCGTGCATAAAGATAAAATTATCTTTAATGCCCAATTTTTCTGCACTGGCAGAAAGATTCCGACTCAAAACGTCAATATAAACTCGTTAAGTAAACTCGTTATAAAGTAGTTAATAAACTACAATTTCACAATATATAATTCGAAATTAGTCGGTGTACGAATACTTTCTACACCCACTGTATATATTTTTGTTGCTGCAATTATCATAATATCGTAAGAACTTTTATTTTCTATACAAGCGTAGATTGTAAGCCCATTTGAAGATTGTTCCCTTCCCAATTTGTAATTTAACCTGTTAAGGTATCCCAGTAGTATCGCGGTTAATGTTGACATCCTGCAATAAATTAGTAAATATAATCACTATGGGCTAGTATTAATGATGTGTACCGGCACTATTGAGTTTCCTGTGTCACTATACCGGTTTTTCATTAGCATCTGTCGGGTTTCCTGTGATTTAAACTTAATGAAATTGAATTGGATTGCCCAAGGAGCATATTTAATGAATTGTTGCTACGAATAACAGCATTGGACTTACAATGTTTTGATTGGGAACTAACCATCCTCACTTAATACATTTCTTTACTGCACAAAATAATTATTTGTGTTGAAATTTACAGAATCGTTAACATAAAATGCATATGACTACAATGAGTTGCAGTGGACGAATTTTTTATTTGAAACGAATGGAATATTTTTAAATATTTGAAATTTCGTGGATACAGATTAGTTTTCCGAAAAAGAGCAAATACACGTAATGTTCCTAATGATCTGAAAAATGATCCGCTTTTATTTTTACCGGAGAAAAACTCCGTTACTTTTGGAATAACTTAACACATATTTGCAGTCGTTTAATATCGCGAATGATTTCGAAGACATTTAAATTCTATCATCGACTTTCATTTCCCACAGTTCTCGATTCGACAGGAATAACCAGAATTGCAAATGTTAGAAACGTATGTTCGCTTCATAATTCCCGCGTGCAATCAGTATTTTTCATCGAACGATCGATGCTACAGTCGCTACGGGAAAATGTCAAAACCGGTCGAAAGGTGGACGGTATATTTAAACGCAGGTATCTCCTTTATCTTTAGCAACCTATTTCGAATTAGAGAAATACGCTGCTTCTATCACCGCTTGATCTTTCTACTGGCAACCGGTGATCGGCATGTCCCACATTTAAATACACTTAAGGATCGTTGCATTACGAAACAACCGCACGCGGAATCGCAGAAGCCACCGCGACAGTGCGTGCAGGAATGAAATGAATCTCGACTAAAATGAAAGGGTAATGGAATGATACTAGGTTTATGCCTTTTTGTTGAAGTATTGTTACATGTATTTTCTTCTCTGAATACTAAAGACCCCAATATTGTGTCCCGTGTTCAAAGTATGTACACTTAATTCTGTTTTTACACGATAGATACGTTCCCGAAAAATTCGTGTAAAAAAATATGCTGCATCTATGCAAAATAGAAAGTTGGTTACAGTCATAAGAAATCAGCAAAAATAATAAAATAAACCATGAGTTTTCATGTGAGGATCTTAAGAATATTGTTTCATAAAGATTGCACATGTATCATACAAAGTAAATTATCATTTGATAAGGAAAAAAATATATCAGTAATTCATGAACGCAAAAATTAGGCAATATAATATGGGTTACACATAAAAAGATTTTGTTCGTTATCACTTTATGACAATAAACGCATACGTTCGCGTAAGACAGCAATATTACTGCTATCACTAGAAATGTCTCGGTTATCGTCTTCGTGCTTCATTGGTGAAATTCTTTCTGTAATCTCTTCAACAAAATTAAGACTAGCCTCCTGTGGTCCCGACGTTTCAGTGGATTTAACCGTTTAAGTGCGGCGAAGTGCTATCGCTCTTCTCTTGTGTTGTGCCAAAAATGCGTAAAAGCACGATCGCGCTGCTGCATGTTACTACGATATAATTTTCGCATTAATTGAGAGCAGGATAAGATGACTTGCGGCAGTGTGAGGCATGCAGTAGATAAATGGTAATGGAATTGAACGATCCAACTTAATTTGCGCTATATATGAAAAAAGAATTCATGAAATTTGTGCAGCTAAACACTCTTGTAATAAGTAAGAATAAAAAATATTATTGTTTGCAAAAATTACTTTTTATGTAATAATTAGAGTTAATTATAACCGTTTCTATTATATTCGAAAAAAAATAACTACGCATTTCAGTCCGCACTTTTAGCATATATACAAAAAATTCTTCAGCACTCAAACGGTTAAGAACGAATTCAGTAATTAATCGCTGTGTTTGTTTATTGACGACGCCACAGTAAAGCATAATTTTGTTCTTAAAATTTGGGTCCATCGTGTTAAATCAAAATAAGCCGTGTAAAAGGAGAATTAAATTTTTTTTCTACTTCGTGTTAAATCAAAATCGTGTAAAAGAAGTTCGTTTAAAAACAGAATTGAGTGTATTATAGCTTGTTATATACAGCTAATATTTTCAAATTGTATTTCTAACTTTTCTGCTGGTACATGAAAATTTGAAAATTTGCAGTTGAAGAAAATTTCTTACGGATTAAACAAACATAGTAAAAGCTATTAACAGAAAATTGTGAAAAAAAAGATGTTACAGGAAAAAGAAAATAAAGATAAGAATTGAGTAAACTCTAATTAATGATTACAAAAGTGAATGTATTTACTGTGATATAAACCTTCGTGATTTCTCGTTTGAAAAGTTACGAACCAAAACTATGTAATTCAAAAAAGAAAGCATCTCCCTTTAGTGTGATTTGTGTTCTAGGTGCTTTACATTTGAAACTGAAAAGTATTCAACAGTTAGAATTTCAAAGAATTTGTATAGAAGCAGATTTTCTATTTATATATTTAGTTAATAGTATTCTGCATATTAAAAAAAAAATGATTATCCTCCATGTTATCTTTTCTATTGACCTCAGCCTCTTATGAAAACCGGAAAACATCCAATGAGTACGAACGAGTAGCCTACGATTCGGAAAACGTTAAGTGTGTTAACCATTGCAAAATTGCAATAGTAATTTTTTATAAATAGTTCATACTATTATATTTAATTATTAGAGACTATGCCATTCAACCTATAGCTATACAGGGTGGTCCACACAACGTGTGCACCTCGAATAACTTTTAAAGTATGCGTTGCACGAAAGAATGTTATATACAAAAGTTACATGGTTTAAAAGGGTACACTATGTAGTGTGTTAATTTTTTTTATAGGTGGAGGCGTTTCGGAGATTTGAAGGTCAACTTTGTTTTTTTGAATGGAATGATATATTTTTTTATTAACCATGAAATAGCACGTTTTTAGACGAGTTCAATGACCTATGGCTCAAGGTCATTCAAGGTCAAACTTGCTTGAATATTAAGTAACTATAATTCAAAGTATGTCGTGTTTGGTATCTTCTTAATCAGAAAAATCGGGAGGATCGACCGTTTTCATTTTCGATTTTTTTTAAACCTTTGCTAATGTATTTGTGAGATTTTTCTGATTAAAATGGTACCAAACACGACATACTTTGAATTATAGTTACTTAATATTCAAGCAAGTTTGACCGTGAATGAACTTGAGTCATAGGTCATTGAACTCGTCTTGAAACGTACTATTTCATGATGAATAAAAAAACATATCATTCCATTTAAAAAAACAAAGTTGACCTTCAAATCTCCGAAACGCCTCCACCTGTAAAAAAAATTAACACACTACATAGTGCACCCTTTTAAACCATGTAACTTTTGTATATAACATTCTTTCGTGCAACGCATACTTTAAAAGTTATTCGAGGTGCACAAGTTACGTGGACCACCCTGTATATATTCTCAACGTCATTTATAGATACCCGAAAAATTTGTCGGTAATGAAATATTTTACTATTTTTTTCTATTATTATATAGAATATAATATATAGTAGAATATTTTATATATTCTATATTTATATATAGAATATATAAAATATATATTTTATATCGTATCTATTATATACTATTATTTACATAATGACACTTTTCCTGGCTGCCTATCATTCACGCACATTCAACTCCCATTCCTCCAACAAATGTAATCCCATATAACGATACCAATATCAATTCCACCTGTTTCAAATCCAAGGACGAATGGAAAATATATAAACTCACCAGCGTAGAAGATATTTCCTTTCGACCAAATCCCTCTTCAGATCTCACAATACGTTCACTGTCGGCTCAAAGCCCGCCAAGCATATACACACGATCACTACTATCACTACAATGAAGAATCGCCTTCTTCACTCTCTTATCACTGCTCAGTAAATCGAACGTTCACGCGAGAAAATTTCGCCGATAACGATATTCTCCCTCAAACAATGAAAGCAGCATCCAAAGTAATCACACGAAGAAAAATTCAAGAAGTGTTTTTCTGCTTTACAATGAACTTAATCGCAACGTATAAACGTTTTAACGAATTTACAAGTTAATAGAACCGAGAAATCAAGAGTGATTTGTCGAGGTTATTCAATATTTAGAAAGCGACTATCACGTGTCTTGCTTTATCGACTTCTCATTTCCTCGATGAAGTTAAGTAGCCATTATCATCGTCATCATCTTCATCTGCCTTCTCCTTCCGACTCCATCGTTATCGTTCATCCAAACGGACTGAACTTGCTGCAAAAAGTGTCAAAACTTTCTTCCAGGCTGTCGTATAATTATCGATTGGTTCGCTCGAACGATCTTGTACCTCAGTAATAATGTTCCCTTCGTTAATGAGAATCTCCTCTCGGACTCTTTTTCATCCCGACACCATTTTAGCTCGCGGAAAGTGAGATCGCGTTCCTTTACTCGTTGCAATGTACTTTTCTTTCGATTATCGACTCTCGACTTTATTTGTTACTTTAAAGGTTCCTCGGTTATAATATGACGTCTGATAGCAAAGTACGAAGAGAGCAAAACTGAATATTGATATTTAATGGCTAATTTCGATACGAATTAAATGAAAATCTTGCGTCTGATATTTCAATTCAGTCCTCTTTGGATCTGTAATTATTAGTAGAAGAAAATTGAAAGAACGTAGAAGAATCACAGAGTATTCTGATACACTTAACCATCCAGGTGAATCTCCAACGAAGCGATGATAAACAGCCTCGTCTACGAGCTGCTTCTTTATTTTCACAAACGGTGGGGATAATGTTGCGCTTTCTATCGTCCCATCAGCTTTTACTTTCCTTTCGCAGCAAATTCATTCGGCTCAATCGATTTATCGTTTAAAATCAGTCTCATTAAGTTCGCCGTTAATTAGGCATTGCCGAAGCGAAAGACGATTATCCAATTTGCTTTTACTTGTCTTCGTACAATCTCGCCCTCGCAGCGTCTTAGCAGGTTTTATTATTTCATTCAACGGTCGCTGAGGAAATGGCCAGAAATTTATCGAACCGTTTAACCAGTCATCGAGTTACCGTTTTAACGAACTCCGAAGCACTCGCGGAATCGGTTCATCAAGGACCGCATGCCAGTTATCGACGTGTAACTTTATTGTTATTAAAAGTAGACAGTTCTGTCCACCGTTAATCAACCTTTTTCGGTCTATCGGAGAGGTTTTCCGAGTTCTTCAGCGATAGCTTTGAGGACTTACCGATTCGTTAGCTCGATCATTACACCTAATCCAGAAATACTTGATGAATCGGTGAAGCTAATCGACGATGGTGGGTTTGCTCATTATCGGAAGTAAAATGACGTGAATCTTCAGCGGCATTGCAATTTTCAACGAAATATTTTTCTTCGCCTTCAATCTCACTAGGGATTCGAAACCATAATAACAGATGGTTATCGAGCTGACAGATTGGAATATATAAAGCCGAACAATTAACGGTCTATTTGCAACGACCGAAATGAGTAAATGCCTCTTTAAAGTCGATTTCTCTGACAATTTATCGCACCCAAAATCGCCAGGTAATTCGCGCTGACAATTGCTTTATACCAATTCCTCTCAATGATACTGTCACGTAAGAACTCCACTGTATCTTCGACTTAAATCTTTCTCTTACCCCGTTTTTCTTCGCGAGACTCGTAACTTCTAAAAACAAAGTTAACGATCAACGTTTACGAATTATTAGACAGCCACTTGCACTCCTCGATATCAGCTGTACCAAAACGAAGCTCTCATCCCTATTCTTAAAGATTCACTGAAATTCGACCACCATCGATGTTCCTGACATATCCATACCGACGAACGATCTATCAGAAACTTCTAATCTTCAACACCCGCAAGCTTCTTGCTTCTTCACCAATGAAATTCAACACCTTCGAAATAATCATACGGAAATTCCAAGCTCGCGCGATCACCACGGTCCGATCCTTCGATCGTAAAGCCACTCAATACAACCCGAGCACGATTATTCAACTAGGATCTGACCATTATCGTTCTCAGCACAGAACTTTATCGTCACGTGTGCTGATAAAGCGTGCAACACCAGTCTGGTCGTACGCCGATGAAGCCCGGCGCTTTAAATCGGCTAGAAATCCAGGTTGTACGTACACCGACCTGAAGCCACACAACCCACGTCCCTGACCTGCTCAACCGCCGGCCTCGCTGAATCACGCGAGATGCTGGTCTTCGGGAAAATAGTCGACGAGATATCTCGCGAGAGTACACAACAGAGTGTCGCTCAACTTCCCTCGATGACCTTCGACGATGGGAACTTCCTTCTCAGACGACACTGCGATTAACTTGCGAGAATACTCGGCTCTGCTTCGAGAATTATTTCAAGGTTTTTTTTTCGAGAAGAAAACCGGGGAGGAAGACTTATTGATCGATGGAAGACTCGTTGTCAAGGGAGGAGATAAAGGGTTGTTGGTTTTCAGCTTTTATAAAAGATAATGAACTCGCTGATAACTGCTTGAAGGTATATTCGGAGTATAGCTAAATACTCGGTGATTTAGATGTTGATTTAATTTGAATGTGATTGGAGCGAAATTTTGAAAGATTTGTTGGCTTTTTTGTGCATGGTATACAGCAGATGTAGAATATTGGCGTTTGGAGAGCGAAGTTTCTTGTGACGTGTACTCTTCGTATCTGTCGCGATCGAGTAGGATATCTGCTCGTCAAGATATCGATCATTGAGCAGTCGACTTTCGTAGTTCTTAAATACTCGTTCGTTCCTGGTCGATTAGTAAACGTAACTGTAAAGCTCCCTATAAATCCTGCAGGTAGAGCTCCAGACGCAGAACCTGTTGATTCGTTCAAGAAACAGAAGAGTTCCGTGTTCGTTCGTCCGAACCTCGAGAAACTCAGGTAATTCTTACTAACGAGAATAACTTGTTGACTCCTTAAAGGGACCCAGCAGGATTACGTTAAACGGTATTGCGGATTCATCTAATTTAAATAGTCCCCGCTAAATTACTCAAATCTGAATACTCGTTAGCACTTCACAGAACACTGCGGAGATAAAATCTTAAATTCAGTCCCTCGTAACGCCGACAACGTAAGGCACGATTATCCAACTGTTTTTCAAACGGTTCCTCAAAATGGCTCTCCGAAAGTTCATTTGACTCCTCCTCCGAACATCCAAAAATAATAACGATCCACCTAAAGTCTCTGATCTCCTTCAATATCCGAACGACAACCAGCTCTAAACGTCATCGTCCATCCAAACAAATCTCTCGTAATCAAACGAAGAGTACTTTCCACTCAACATGAATATACATCACGTTGTTCCCATGCGCGGGAAATACGCAGGCGAGCATGTTTCTCAGTCTTCGATCCCGTAGCTCTGTACTCTCGTACCAAGCTCTTTTACGATCGACGCAACCGATCGAGTTCGTCGAACCGGCGTGACAACAGGTAGAAGAGGAGGCCTTCCACCGAAATGGCAGGGCACGTGCGGAAGGATGCGATTACCGCGATAAAGATGATCGCGATATCGATTCAAACGAAAAGTTTGCCGCGTGTCGAAGGATAAACCGAGCGCACCGCGCAGGTAAGAGTGGTTTTCGAGCAACTACGAGCCGGTCAGAAGGCAGCGTGTCTTTCTCCCCTGCATCGTGCATCAGCACACGGAGAGAGGGAAATGGCGAAACGTTGGTAGGAGGTGGAGTGTTGCTGTCAGTACTGCAAAAACTACCAGGAAGAAGGGAACCAGGTGGAGAAGTAAGAGAGCGTAATAGATTCGAGATCCATGATCCTCGTGGATCAAGATCGGAGATCTTGTCGCGCAGCATCTACCCAGAAAAAAAGCGAACTGTATCGATGCCCTCTGCGGTTATTTTCTTCGTTTCGTTTTTATGTTCTGCCCTCTTTTTTTTAGTGTTTTCTAACGTTTTGAAAGAATTCTATTCTATTCTAATTCGATATATCTGTATCGATGCCCTCTGCGGTTATTTTCTTCGTTTCGTTTTTATGTTCTGTCCTCTTTTTTTGTAGTGTCTTCTAACGTTTTGAAAGAATTCTATGGTGATACATTTCGATGGAATTAGGTTTGCGATAAAGCGACACTTTCTAAAGTGAATGACGACGGATTCGATGACTGCACAGATATTTTCAACGTTTCACGATTGGTGGGCAGCTTTTAGGGAAACTGCATTCTCACTAAATGTTCCGAGTATTAATGCTGTTGCTAATAGATGTCCGCAGAAGTAGATGAACGGAGCAATTGTTTCTCTCTTGGATGCAATTTCTATAATCAATTTGGGAAAAAGTGTCAGAAGAAATTAAAGAATTCAAATCGTGTCTACACCTATCTATTGTATAATATGTCTCCTTGAATTACCTTCACATGCGTTAAGAACTGGTGGCAAGAAGAATCTCCTTACGGCAAATGGGAATTATTTTGGATTTTACCCAGTAGTTAATCGTCCCTGAAACAAATTCCTGACGATTAAAAAGTTATTATAAAAACTACTCCAGGCGAATGTTCAGTTTTAATTAACTCTATACTTTTAAGACTTGAGTGGCTATCTACCGGCGTCTGATAAGCTGAAATAATGATCTTGCCGGCTGACTATTGCTAATAGAGACATTTTCTCGTATATTTAGATTTCAATTATAGTGGTAGCTCGACTTATGATGTTAACATGTTCCTATCCGCAAATCGTACCTCGAGACAGAGTTCTCACTTTTGTTATCTAACACTAGAACTACCAAACCAGTCAGAATGACTGGTACACAAGTCCCAAATTTTTTTCCAAAAATTCTCCAAGTTTATAGGAGAGTCATAGAATAGATATTCTACGTCCATCTTATAAAACATAAATTACCGAATCGATCATCTTTTCCACCACTTAATTCCCCTTTTTTCAAAATACTTAATTAATATTTTTAAATATGATAGATTTAACGTCGGTAGATTTAGTGCTAAAATCAATTACATAATCCATTTCAAGAAGACAAATTTTTCTACATTGTTGCTTCATTAGAAAAGCATCACAATTTGTTCCTCGAGGATAATTTCGTAACTAGAGGCCAATACGATACAGGAAAAACGTTCGTATGTCGAGGTAACACTGTATAACATACTGTACTGTTAAAATATATGTATATTCAAAGATTTCAGAAGGACACACTTCCGAAACATTTAACTATATAGAAAGCATTCATAAAGCAGTATCTTAGATCATGAATTATCGGAGTAGATGCCCTATTAATCCTTCGTAAATTATCGCCTTAATTTCGATTTTAGAATTTTACAGTAATCTTGCATCTGCACCTAAGTATTCCTCAGTACCTATAGTTATTACTAGACCGTAGTTGTTTATGTAAAATTGTTATAAATGCGACTAATGAAACGAGACCTTAGCGGAGATATATTTTACTCATAACATATAGTATTATAACAGAAGCAATAACATACGTATTCACACTTTTTTTTGTACTGCATTCTTTCTGTTGTTTTCTGCAAATATAAATTTCTCGTAAACAGATAAAAATCGCCGATCTCATGGTTGGGGTCATCGGATAAAAACAAATAATGGACAGTAGAGAACTTTACAAAATTAATTTTACTTTACATGATAAAAAATTAGAAAGTGAACTGCAAGGGGAAAAGGTATAAGTCTATCTACGAGAAGGTGTTTTTTCGGAAAAAATAACATTAATGTTACAAAATATCGGTGAAATGCAAAGTAATTTTCCTAATTTTTACGAGATAATGATTTTTCAAATATATCTAATATGCCCAATTCTGTTTTTACACGATTTTGATTTAACACGAATTAGAAAAAAAAATTAATTGTCCTTTTACACGACTTACTTAGATTTAACACGATCGATGCAAATTCTAAGAAGAAAATTTTGCTTTACTGTGGCCTAGCCAAAACACAAACACAACGATTAATTACTGAATTCGTTCTTAAATCTACTGAAACAGCGGCACCACAGGAGGCTATTCCTAAATTTGTTCAAGAAATTGCAGAAAGAATTTCACCAACGGAGCACGAAGACGATAACCAAGACATTTCTAGTGACACCAGCAAAATTGCAGTCTTGCGCAAACGTATGCGTTTATTGTCAGAAAGTGACAACGAATAAAATCTGTTTACATGTAACTCATATTATTTTGCCTAATTTTTGTGTTCATGAATTAGTGACACATTCTTTTTCCTTTTCAAATGATAATTTACTTTGTATGATACATGTGCAATCTTTATGAAATAAAATGTATAAGATCCTAACGTGAAAACTCATGGTTTATTTTATTATTTTTGCGGATTTCTTAGGACTGGAAACAATCTTCTATTTTTCCATAGATGCAGTTTATTTTTTTACACGAATTTTTTTTACACGCATTCTACGGGAACGTATCTATCGTGTAAAAACAGAATTAGGTGTATACCTTTTGGATAGTTTTAAGCGACACGTCATTGCGTTCACTTTTGAGGATTCTCAGTCGTGCATGAAATCGTGCCAGAATAACTGACTCGTGCGAATCGGAAGGATCAATTTATGAAAACTCGCATGCACCGTAGCCACAGAGTTGGGATTGACCAATGCTTCGCGAAGGAAGCAACATTTCAAGGAGAGTGCATTCATGTCGCAATTTTACGCACAGACGGCTTCGCTAACCCCTGACTGTCAGTTGGTTCCTACCTAAAGCAACAGGTGGTCGGTAATCACTTGTAGATGGAGAAAACTGCATCGCATTGTACCACGCCGGCGTCGACATCGCCAGGTCTCTTCTTCTTGCACGCGAAAAACGATGTGTCTGCCGACTCGATGATAAATTGATGATAAATTATTTTAATAATTAGCGAGAACTTATTGGGTTGGCAAGAAAGTAATTTCGGTTTTGCAATATGAAATGAAACTTAATCTTTTTTAACAAAGAATGAACTTTAATATACATTTTCCATTTTGTTCGATGACCTTTTGCCATCTTTTAGACCAATTTATGATTCCGCTCTCATAGAAATTCTGGTCTTTATCAGCAAAAAACTGAGCCAGGTGCAATTTTAGACTAAACATTCGAATTAATCATTTGGTTCCTTGGAAGCAGCTCTAACTACACAACACTCACCAAATTGACAGCATAACTTATGTTTGATACAATTCAGCTTTCGATGTGGTTTGTATAAAAAAGTAATGACAAATTAAAATATGTCGGAAATGTTCGTTTTTGCACTCCATATTAAAATTCACGCTAAACTAACAATTGCGAACAAAATGAAGCACAATTTGTTTCTAAATCCTGCCAAAGGTGACAACTTTCAATTTTCAGAAGCAAAAAATGATAACATTGTCAGAAGTCCTTCAAAACAAACGTAACATTAGCTATCGACGAAAACCGAAATTACTTTCTTGCCAACCCAATATATTTGAGGTTTATCTTTAGAAGCTTTTAACGATGCAGTTTCATAGTTGTATATCATGATGATAATAAATGACTAACTAGTACTCATTAAATGAACTTCAACTCATTAAGTTACTATTAAACCACATAAGTGATGTAAAATTATGTAAAACCTTACACACACAATGGGATCGTTTTTAAAATATTCCAGTCTAAACGAACAACTTTTAAATTACGACATTGGCATTTCGTACATAACTTACTAATAATCTGTGTATCTAAATAAATTGTTATTTATAGAAAAGTTGTATTGATTAGACTTCTTAACACGTTGACCGTTACGTAAACTTGAAGACATTTTTACACTTTGCATTGTTACACTTTTAGAAACCAGCGTGAAGCAAAATGAAATAATACAATATTTAAAAACTAAAAAACTGTATTAACCCTTTGCTCTCCGAATTATTTTTTCAACTTTTCGCCAGATAAGCAAATGTAGTCTCGGAGAATTGTCTAACGTTGATTATTCATTTTTAATTAATATCAGGA
This sequence comes from Cerceris ruficornis, assembly GCA_963989415.1. NCBI lineage: Eukaryota > Metazoa > Arthropoda > Insecta > Hymenoptera > Crabronidae > Cerceris > Cerceris ruficornis. The sequence continues at coordinate 53,342,840 of OZ022517.1, forward strand.
ACAATTGTAGGCACCGCGGGATATTTATGTTAAGATGCAAAATTATTGTTGATTTCGAAAAGTCGATAATTAGTAGATGAAACGAAAGTGTCATAGAAAGGTGTGTCGAGTGTAGCTCGACACAGGAGTGCAAAGGGTTAAGCATGACTGCTTACAAGAAACGTCATGTATATTTAGGTATAGAACAGTACGTCTTTGCCAGATATTCACAATCAGTACAATGTGAGTGATAAACTAACAATTCGTAGCAATATACAGGATGGAGGAATAACTATCTCCACCTTAAATATTGTCGTTATTTCTAATAATATGTTCTAATAAAATGTTATATATAAAATTTTTTGCTATTTTTTTAAAGGAAATGCTACGTTTTTTTTATCGTGATGTGATGTTGAGACGATTTTAAAAAGTTATCGTGGAAGGTCATGCAAGGTCAAATGTGGTAGTAAAACAAAATTTCTTACTTTGTAAAAGATGTGCGAAGTGGTGATCGTTTGCGTCGATGAAAAGTTGCATTCTTTGTATAGCTGCATCACGTACAGGGTGTTTCAAAATTATTTGTCATGGCTTGGAGAGGTTGTTCTACACCTTCGATTGGATGGAGATTTTTGAAAAGAAACCTGCCGCAAAATTCCAAAAGGGCTGCTGGCTCATCGCATTCGTCTTGTTACGTAGGTAAAATGTCGAAGAGGAACCATGGGTCGGAAACGAACCGTTCTCTCGCAAATTGACTTTTAATTGGGCCTCCGCGATTTAATTTTCGCTTAGTAAGTGAGACTATCAGCTGGTCCTTCGGAAAGAAACACACGAGATATACGTGCTGGCTCGAATAGTTTAACACTAGAACTACCGGCGTTGAATCTATCATATTTTAAAATATTAAATAAGTAGAAATACTTATAAAAAATACTTTGAAAAAGGAGAAATCAAGAGGCGGAAAAGATAATCGATTCGGTGATTTATGTTTTTTAAGATGGACATATAATATTTATTCTAAGACTCTTCTACAAGCTTGGAGAATTTTTGGAAAAAATTGTGTACCAGTCATTTTGACTGGTTTGGTAGTTCTAGTGTTAAACAGACGCGTGCTACACGACATTAGAAATTGGGGGACTGGGTCACCGAACCACTAAGAGAAGTGCAATTGTTTGTGTTCTTCTCCCCAGGAGGACCCTTGAGCGAGCCTGACAACGAACGCAGGTCATTGACGTCTTCATAGCCTCCGAAAAGTTATATCGAAAGATTTCGTTCGAAACGGAGTGAGGAAGGACCATCTGGTAGTCTCACTTACTAAGCGAAACTTCAATTGTGGAGGCCCAGTTAAAAGTCAATTTGCGAGAGAACGGTTCGTTTCTGACCCATGGTTCCTCTCAGACATTTTACCTACGTAACAAAGCGAATGCGAAAAGCTGGTCAAACAAATAAGCTAAAATATTCGCTTACCACGAATTTTGCGGCAGGTTTTGTCACAAATCTCCATCCAATCAAAGGTGTTGAACAACCCCTCCAAGCCATGACAAATAATTTTGGAACACCCTGTACATGTCTTATCGTCTCTAAGCTTATTCTAGCACATGCTATATTCCATGGACCCTCACTTTTGTAGGAAACGAAGTCGTTTCTACGCTGTGACACATCGGAGCGATACGGTCTTCCAAGAGACCGGGTCGATTTTGGCCCGGCAGGGGCATTTATTTTAGCTGGGAAAACTGTCGGTTTCTATACTTTTATGCAAACGGATGTTCTTATAACATTGTTTAAGTTGTAACAGTGCATCGCGTGTAGCTAGAAATGTGAAAACCCCAGTAGTTCGTAACATTCACATGAATCGGTAGTAACGCAAGAAAGTTTATTTTACTACCACGTTTAACCTTGGATGACCTTGCACGATAAGTGGCGGAAATCATCTTAACATCTGCTGTCACATTGCAATAAAAAAAACATAGTATTCCATTTAAAAAAAGAGATGAGCATAAAATCTCTTTCATGCCTCCAACCACGCAAAAAGTGTTTGTATCACAATAAGCCCTCCCCTATACCCTGTAGGTTTTGTATATAACACTTTCGATATTATTATAAATAACGATAATATTCAAGGTTGAGATCGTTATTACCCCATCCCGTATATCTGAAGAAAAGCGACGGCACATCTTATGATAAAGAAGAAATTATGATAAAGTATCGGCACGTGGACAATATTAACCCAGATGTTACTGAAACTTTTTTTTCAAATGTTTGATTTACCATCAAATTCTATGCTATTTAATGAAATATTAATTAAAAAATCTCAATTGATAAATTACAATTTTTCGTTTGTGAACTTGACGGTGCCCTTTAAAAAAGACATCATTATTATTAATTGTAATTATTCGCGATACACCTTTGCAGTATACACCTTTTATAGTATAATTATCCGCATCCCTTTTAAGCGGACAGTAATAACATGTGGGTTAAGATCACGTCTTCCTTATCTGCGTCAAAAATGCAACTGCAAATGTAGGCATACTGTCGAAAAAATGTCGGAATATTGCATAACACATTATAACCAAAGTGACAATCAACTTGTTCAAGGTCGTTAAAAACAGATTCGCATCTTATTTTAACACTTGAACTACCAGCGTTAAATCTATTATATTTGAATACATTAAATAACTACATTGGAAAAAGAGGAATCAAGAGGTGGAAAAGTTGATCTATTCTGTAATCTGTGTTTTATAAGATCAATGTAGAATATTTGCTCCATGGCTCTTCTATAAGCTTGGAGAATTTTTAGAAAAAATTGGGAACCAGTCATTTTGACTTGCTTGGTAGTTCTAGTGTAAATTGCAAGGAAGAGGGGGGTTCGGTGGATAGGATTTTAACCTTTTGCAGTCCTATGTCGAGCTATACTCGACATAGCTTTTCACGTCATTTTATTTTCTAACGAGTTAATATCGACTTTCCAATTTCACAATGATTTTGTAATATCACCTAAATATCCGTCGGTACCTATAAGTTATTCTTATCGTTAAAAGAAATGAATAATCAACGATAAAAAATGTTGTGAAATTAATTTCGTTTAGCTTGCTACAAAATTGACAAAATAATTCGGACCGCAAAGCGTTAAAGGTTCCAACTTACAATTAATGGAACCAAATTCAACCCCGCTCTCCTCACCTCTGGGAGAAATTTTTCCTTTGCCAGGATTGTGTAGATATATTTTTCATTTTTTTAAGTACATAATTCCAATATTCATAGGAATTGCAAATAAAATAAAAGGCCCTTTATTTAATAAAACCTACAATTTATATACCTTTTTTCTTAGGGGGTACGACTTGAGCAACCTTCCCCTATGACTTTACGATTTACTTGTTACAGCTTGTAAATATTTTATCTTTAATGTACTACCTTATTTTATTGATAATAAATATATTTTTAGCTAGTTTGAGGAATGACATGTAAGAAAATGATAGAAAGTATTAATGCGATGCGTGGTATAAATTACTTTATGCATAATTCGGATAGTTAATCGATAATTATGTAATTCTTATAGTGATAAATTGCCAATTCGGCCATTCGTTAATTGAATCTTGTTAAATTGATGGAATAGCGAATATTTCGTTACACTGATTATATGTTTATAAACAAATATTGACGAAAATCGTGGTAATAATCGAAATTTGCAAAATTATCCATGGAGACAAGTGATCTCAGTGCACGGGGTGTACTGCACATGCTCCGCGTTCGGCAGACGCCTGAGTGAGCCAGTATAGCTCCAGCAACCGAACCGGTCGTGCAGTTTGGCAAGTCGGTCTTCAGGTATACTTTCGGACTTGCCTGTCAGTAGCTAGTCACTTTTGACCTTTAATAACAACTATTAATGCATGTGTGCTATAATATTAAACTACTAAAACAATAAAATAATAGTGATTTTAAATAGTTTTAACAATTAAATACAATATTTTGTGGAAGTGTTAGTGGCATCGAGTGACAGTTATCTGCAGTGTTTTTAAGTCACCTTGAAAATTAAATACAAAGTTTAGCGGAAGTGTCAATGACCTCAAGTGACAGTTTCATAGATTCCAATGAAAGTTTTTCAAAGGAACGCAGAATGAAAGGGAGGTTGTTTGGGCTTGCATTTTTGGGTCCCGTCTCGTGGCAACCTCCTCGCGGTGGGACCTGGGTCGATATCACTTACTATGAATTTAAGTATTATTAAACATGCTTTTAGCACTATACTTTGATTAGTAGTAATGGTAAATAGTAAATGGTATTGAGCGAATAGCCACGAAATCCGAATATTCGGTAGCCCTGACTACCGAATATTCGGATTCCTAGTTTTAGTTACACATAAGACTTTGTGTTTAAGTTAGCTTTAAGATTTCACGATTAAGTAGAAATTAATCTTTAGATCGAAGGAAAATTAACGGCGATCAGATATTTTCTTTTTCTCACTGTTGCTCGTGCGAATTTGACATCTCTATTGATTTGGTTGCTCATATACTCATATATAAATATTTCCATATATATATAGAGTATAATAAAGTAGCTGTATTATGCTACTGTTATGCGAATGTAAGTTGGAATTATTATAAGTATGGTCTTCATGAGGAAGCTGCAAACTAAAGACAAAGTGAAAGGAGGCAGAACTTCGATTATTTTTGAAGTTATGCAATCTATTCTCACGGTTTTGAAACCCAAATTGTTTTAAATGCCAGTATTGATTTATATCATCATTTAATACTAATACTATATTATCACATTAAGAACATCTTCTCGTTATTTAAATAAGTAAAAAGATTGGTTTCTGTGCTCTAAACGACCTGTCTTCTATATATTACTGGTGTAGATTCTTTTATTTAATAACTATTTTAATAATATTCACGCTCAAATCTCCTACTTCGCGAATCTTTTATAATTATTTATTTGAAATTCTCAAAATCCCTGGTTTTGGCGCGCCAGAGGATAGATTGTGCAGCGCATTCTGATTGGCTGGCCTTTCCCCCATCAAGTGGCCGCCGAACTGCAGCCAGCTGTCCCCACTTCTACCAGAGGGAGCATTTGCCTCTTTCTCTTTCCCAAGTTGGAGCCGTCACACGTATCCGCTGTGAGTGTCGTTTTTACATAATTTCCTCATTACCGGACGCTAAAAATAGTATTTACTATTTTTTAGCGATCGATAACATTTCTCGTGACGCAATGCTTTTTCCAAGCTTGACAACCAAGGATTTTGAAACCTTCAATTCAATAATTGCATAAGAATTTCCAAATGTGGGATCTGAACATGAGTATTATTAACATTCTATTTTATATCGGGAAGAGGAAAAGAGAAACCACTCCTTTCCCCCATTTAAATGATGAGAAATTTGTGATTTTGTAGATATTATAGTATTAAGATATAATATTGTTAAAGATATATTAGAGAAATGGTAACCCAAAATTAAATTCAGTTCATGTAATTAACACAGAAACTCGGATCCTCTGCTTCTGTGAAAGAGTATCGAATTTATAATATCCCTTGTTATCTTACAGCATTTTTATTCGATCGTCTTATCAGCTTCAACAGAAGTCAAATTATATTCGAACAGCAAGCGATATATTCGCAATAAATACTAAATAAATTAAGTATTTGTTCTACTCGACAAATTTTGGTGTGCTGTTCGAGCTTTTCGTGATTTACACGTTGGTGTTAAAACTGCTCAAGACCTTTACGCAAAACCGGATGATGTTTTTCGACTGGGACTGGATTTTTTAACCAAATGCTTTGTTTTTTTCTATTGTATTTTTCGGGCTTTACCTGTTATAGGAATTTCGCCTAGGACCCACTGCTTTAAATGGATTTCGAATCACCAAGGCTACAATATACACATACGCTGGTGATTTCGCCAAGAACCTACTATTTTAGGTAAGTCCCGAATAATCAAAACTATGATATATACATCACGTAGGAAAAATTTTCTAAAGGTGACGGGGGATTTATACTTAAGCCCAGTGATTCAAATGATTCCATTGATTTAACTGTTCAACATCGATACATTTCACACGTATATCAATGCACGATAAACTAAGCAATCAGAGATAAATCAGTACAGTTTATTATAACACAAGAAATCAGTTAGATAAGTCTAAATCGTGTTTTCACTGACTCGAAGTTAAATTGCACTTTGCTTCGGAGATATTGATCGTCTTCTCTAAGATTCTGTAAACACTACAAACCTAAGTACCTAATAACATACATTTGTCCATGGCACTCATGATCACATTTAAATGTTTTACGAAGCAGTTTTACATTTACATTCGTGTAAAATAAATATTTTTATTATATTTCGTTCGAGAGACAAGTATGAGATGCAGGAAAAGTGTCGATGAAGGGTGTTGCGAACTTGAACAAAAAGAGGATATTGTGGGCAAAAACATAAAGAGACTCTGAGTTGTAATTTATGGACTCAAGTGAGCCGTTCAGTGCACAAATCAATTAACCCCATAAAACCTAAAGTGGTGAAACGTGGTGAAATATTATACACTCCTTTTCAAAATTTCCTTCAAAATATAAATATTAGGTTGGTGCATATGAAATGTCGGATTGTATACGGCGACATTAAAATGACCACAGTTTTTGCAAAATGAATGTTTATAAATCAAAATAATTTTCATCCACATCAATACACTTCTGCCAAAGATCCACAAGGGCTTTTATACCATTTTTAATAAAATCTGAGTTTTTAGAAACGATGAAATTGGAGGCGACTTTTTTATTGTCACCTTCATTACCGAATGTTTTTTCTATAATGAAGTGGCCTAAGTGTTTAAAAATGTGATAATCCTTTACAGGAAGATCAGGTGAATAAGGTGGGTACGTAAAATTTCATATTTCAATTCGCGAAATTTTTTTGAGCTCACTTTTGACAGATATGGTCTTGCGTTGTCATGCAATAAAGTAGGCCCCCGCCGATTAATTGAAACCGAACGCAATATTTTCAATTCTACAAGCATTTGTTCAATTTTTGTACAGTATCTGTCAATAGTAATGCTCTCAACGCCTTGGAAAAATGGAAGGTCAGCTTTCCATATATAGATAGGACATCATTATGGCATACGGTTGTGGGTTTACCACGAGGCGCATTTTGAAGATACTTATATCCGGAACAAAACTTTTTGAACCAACATTGTACGATTTTTTTATTAAGAATTGCCTCCCATATGCTCTGTTTATGTTAAGACTTGCAGCTGCAGCATTATTACCAAGTTTAAATTCATATTGGTTTACTACTCGTATTTCACTACTATTTGCGTTGCACAAAAAAGTTTATTTTTTTATAGAAATTAGGTGTCTTCCAAATAAAATACATCTCAATATTGAGCATATAGACCAAACAACCTGTTTCAACTGTAAAATTATTCATTTTACGACTGCCTATTTACAAAATATGGCCAAAATGTAGTGTACAGACTTAATCCGACATTTCATATGCACCAACCTAATACAAATAAGTATTGTAGAATATGTAATCGCATTTAGCTTTCCTCTAACGAAGTACAAAATGAATAAAGTGGAATAGCCTTGGAATTAATTAGATTGACTTCTGAATTCAATTATTTATTATTCGATAGCCAAACAAACTTCGTCATTTTATCATAAAATTTATTCTAAACATAAAAAGTTAGGATTCAATCAAGTGCTTTGAAACTTAATTTAAAAAAAATTCAAAAAGTGGAGTTCATCGATTTGTGCACTGAACGGCTCAAGTATAAATCCCCGTCAGCTCAAATTATTGTATAATATATCATAGCCTTTGTGGTTTCGAATAGCAAGCGAGAAAAAAAAATAAAAAACAAACAAACAAACTTGGATCCACTAATCAAATATCCAAATACTTTGCCCTGATAACTATCACTGCCTTACGTATTAAAATCCGTATGAAATTTCTATCAGTAAATTGCTGTTTGAAAAACATTTAACTGCTCACTTAAAATTAATAAAGTGGGTGAAAGAAGATAATGAACTGATATGAGTCCCAGAGAAATATAAGATAGTATTTACAAAATAGTCAAGTATGAGATATCAACGGTTGTTTATAAATATCTCAGTAAAATCTATTTTATCAGTTCAGTTTGTTACAAGTACTCAAATCCAATAATAGATATAGTTGGAGAGGAAATCTTATATCACTTACACGAGTTAATTGAGTTATTCGCACTTAATTGTGTCTTGTAAATATTCCACATGTAAAAAAGCTGGAACAGTATCTTTGGAAAAGTACTGATCCTCAAGATATTTTAACCTTTTGAATTGCACATATCATATCCAAACACTACATAGTATCACTCGCGGACCAATGATTATTCCGGGATTGGCTGATCTGATAGCGATTTGATTATTGGCCGATAAAGAATCTTTTATTCGAGGATTTCGCGGACACTGAAGGCTCTGACTGTAATTATATCGAAGATATAGATTGAACGATATTAAAATCTTTTCGCGAACGTAAACTGGTATTAACGTTTCAAGTACCGAACGAATAACGGATTAATAACTCAAACGATAGACAACTGAGAGCAAACGATAAAAGTCGGATAACAAATGATGGTAAACAAAAGGTGGAACACGAGAAATGAAGTACGAATCAAGAGTGAACAACGAACGATTTGTACTTGCATCGATCGACGTAGCCGAAAATCGTGCATCCCCGATGAATTTTCGCAACGTTTTAGCGTCAAATAATTCAGATGTTTTGAAACATGAGATGCAAGAACATACACTCCTTGCATTTTTTAGGCCCTTCAATTTCAGTAGTGGAAGTGGGAGTCTCATCTCGTTGTTGACGGGCCCAAAAATCCTAGTTTCCTTAATTGATAGAAATCCTTAAAGAGATTGCGGTTTATGGCCATACTGACTACAACATTTGGTGATGATCGATGGAATTTTCCGGCCTGATGTCCCTGACTATACTGTTTTTCCGATAGAACACGCCGGATCAATGAAAGCATTGCACTCAGAACAAAGGCTGTCTAATACTTTAACACTAGACTACCAACGTTATATGTATTATATTTAAATGCACGGAATGAGTTGAACTTATTTATTATTCTTTCTCCTACTTTGGGAAAAGAGAAATAAAGAGATGAAGAAGATGACCAATTAAGTAACTTAACACTTGACCGACCGGTAGCCTATAAATAGGCTTTTTATCGCCAACGCTTAAACTTTTAGTTTATTAATCGGTTCCCACGGCAATCACTAATTTGTTATTTATTATTGTAGTGGAACTGTGTTAAGGAATCAGTGAGAATCATTTGTAATTTTCAAAGAGATTGTAATTTTCTTTAGGCAATCTAAGCCGAAACAAATCCTTTAAAATGGGTAGAATGCTCAAACAATAGCGGTCGGTAATGTGTTAAGTTTTATAAAATAGAAGTGGAATATTTACTCCATGGCTTCCCTATCAGTTTGGGTAATTTCTAGAAAAAATTGGGAGCCGGTCATTTTAACTGCCTTGGCAGTTTTAATGTTAATGAGCGAGCGTTTTCGCCACTTTCTTTCTTCTTTTTTTTATATCCTTTTGACGTTAATTACTATGGTCATGTCACCTAAGATATGCCATTTTAGGTGACTTCCAAATCATGCAGGCTATGATATACATATCACATAGGAAATAAACCTATTGTATTTAAACGATGGCTTATAGCTTTCATATAGGTAGATCCTCACCGTTATTGACAAAACTACCATCGTCTAAATATTAATTAAGTATGAGTATCGATTGTATTTACTTATATCCTCGAATTGTAAAGTTATGTCCTTTCGACTGATAGTATATTTCTATTTTAAATGTATATCCAACTTTAAATCAACGTTCATTCGTTTAAAGTTTAAAGTCACTATTGCAATAACAGTGTTATGCATAAACTTAATTTGATCAATGAAAAATAAATTTTGACCTCTACGTGTTAAATTGCGTTCATTGCACTTACTACAAAATTGAAATTTTCTTATTTACAACAACTTTGACGAGATTGAGATCTATAGGTACCTATATCTATCTCGTATCGATGTTGACAATATAAGATGATACAGTACGAAAATAAAAGCATTATCGAAAGTACAATAAATTATATCGATGGTTTGGAGCAGAAACTTAATCTGTGGAATTTGACCGCAATGAAATCTCCAAGTAATTGCTTACAATTTATTGATAATAATTTTGTAAATGATGAAAAACAAATGTGATAATGATAACTAATGATTATTACACGGTGAATGTACGCAGGAATATGAAAGTGTTCTTTGTTTAAACCTTTCCACTTATATGTTAACTGAACGAAATGTAAGAAAAATTACCTGTAATTCTGATCTTTTAATTGCTGATACCATATAATTTTTATTAATATCTTTTTCAATCTCTATAATTACTATTCAACTTTACATTTCTTACAATTAGTGCACAATCAGAGAATAGAGATGAAAGAATTTGCCTTGACTGCAATAAACAATGAATTCAGAACAACTGAATATAAAATGGAGATCTTACGAATTGTTTTTTGTGTGATAGATACATCAAAATATATAATCTTTTTAATAACACTGCATTGTTAATAGAATATCTGATACTGTTCACTTTGTTACGATATACTTGAAAGACCAATAAATCTTGCTGATAGACCCTGATTTCTGTGTTAAATTCAATATAGACACTGGTATTGAAATGATACCATGAGAGACAAATCATCCCTCAAAATAATGGCAACATACCCTTTACAGTTTCTACGTTTTAACAAATTTTAATATCCGCAGAAATACCCATTTTATAAATTTTTCCATCTGCAAATATGGCCTTGGCACTTGATAAAATTTATTCTTGCGCGTACTGCAATTCTTCACGATACAGCGAGAAATTCTAACTTCATCGCATCACTTTCACGATCTTTATCGTTAAGATAGTATTTAAACAAAAAATTAAATTTATCATCGCGCCATAATTTAAATTGTTTATAGAGGGCACTGAATACAGCGATACTACCGCCTCACAACTCCCATTTAAGCTTGGATACCCTGAGTATAAATACAGAGAAAACGTGATTATCTTATTAGTCAGAACGGAGACTATACAACGGTCTCCATTATGGCGCAATCAAGTTTGTTTGTGGTGTTGCTATCGCTGGTGCTGTACCACTGTTTCACTTATGGAGAAACAGCCAGCATACCAAAACAACCAAAACATACCGAGACATGTGGATACGAGGTATGTGAATTTATTAGTGATTTTGCTGTCAAGAATTTTCGACCATTCGTGCGTCTGCTTGTCTACATGGCTTGCATATAGATGCCAAGGTGGGGAGCTATACTGAATAAGGAGTTAAAGGCTCGGATTTCTAATTGGTGAAACCGTATTCAAATCTACCGTCACTACTGACATATTTTTTCCAAATTATTATTTAATGTATCGTAGTCTCGATGGTTCGCAGTCTACCTAAAACCGTAGGTTTTAGATAAAGTGATCCTAGCTGTTAAAAATTGAAAAAATACAAGAAAATAATAAGAATAATAAGAAATTTTTCAAATATGGCATAAATTAGTTTTCCTGTAATTTAATTACATTGAATACTCCAGATAAATTAGAAAAAAATTATAATTTGATATTACTAGATAACTATGGCATTTGAAATAAAGACTTTTCAGTCAAAAAAATAGATACAGTCTCCAAACACCATAATTTATGATAAACTACTTGATTAATATGTAAGAGGTATGAAATTTGTTTTATAAATGACTAAATGCTTTAAAGTCTTCGTGATTTTTAAGTACTTTCCATTTTGATTAATATTTCAAATGGTTCGAAAATTTCGGCATATACTTTCGTAAGAAAAATGCATTGCTAACGAAAATATAAAAAATAGGACGAATTAAACATTTAATCTCATAATTAATAAATCTGGAATCAAGTACTCATTATTAATAATTCAAATGTATACTTGAAATACAAATAGGTTTTGTACTTGCATTAGGTTTCGAAAAATATCGGGGATAAACTCACGCTAAATACATGTTCACGAGGCTAAAGATAATGAGGATAAATATTTCTACACATTAAAATGTTACAAGCGTTCCCAAATTTAACGGCCAAACAGAATTTTGTATTCCTGAAAAACATCTCATTGGGATTCGATATGTATTGGATATGAAACGAAGTTATTGTTCGTTCACCTCTAATACTATAAATGTCACTTAACCCTCTATAGTCCGAATTTTCTGTAGCATCTGAAGATCAGTTGCACGAAAGCACATTAGAAAATCATAAAAATACTATTATAAATAATAGATTTACCTTGATTTTGGAACATTAAATTGTAAAGAATTTCATGATCTTTAAGAACTAAATTGTAATATTTGGCAAAGTTTAAAAATTGACTTTGAAGATTAAAAGCTTAAATTTGTCTTGTGTTACTTCAAAGTTACACGGGCCCATAGAGGGTTAATGTTTCTTCTGGCGTTGGCAATTTGCTTCACATTAATGAAAGTTACATTACTATAAAGTAAAGTGATAAAGCAAAAAATATTAAATCAATGATCTCAAAAGTTCAACAACTCTTATATAAAAACTCACATTTTGTATCTTCTTTTTATCTTCTCATATTTTTTTCGTCTTTAATTTCTTTGGTAATTTCGCCCAGGACCTGCTGTTTTAAGTAGTTTGTTGGGTTCCGAAACACTAAAGCTATGATTATATTAAATATTAAATTAGAAAAAACTGCAAAGAGTTGACGAAGAATTTGAGCGCGGATCGACTGATTGCGAGTCAGACTCTTTATCTCCTTCCTCCCCATAGTCCCATTATAATCGCGACTTTTAAAAGCAAAGAATATATAGAAAACTGGAAAACATTAAACATTTTCCAAAACATTGAACAATCTTTCTTGTTCTACGAAATAAGTTTGTTCTATTGTACCGTCATAATTATAGGCATGCCCTGTAGCAGATCCAACCAAGTTGAATATTCATCTAGTTCCGCACACCCACGATGATGTCGGCTGGTTGAAAACCGTTGATCAGTATTATTTTGGAAGTTAGTATCCTCTTAATAATTATTATTTACACATCGAAAAACTTGTAAGTATGATTAATGGACTATACATTAATTTCTTCAATAATTTAATGTTTTTTAAAGGTCGGCCACTAATTCAGAAAGCAGGAGTTCAATATATTCTAGACAGCGTTATCCAGGCACTTTTAGCTAACCCTGATAGAAAGTAATTATCTTAAATCATAACAATCTCTGAAATTGACAATTGTAATTTATAGTAAATAAATTATAACTAAAAAAAGGAGTAGAAAAAGATTATGGAAATTGATGAAGTTATATGTACACACTATCGTATTATTGTCTATATCGTCAAATAATATTTGTAATCTTCTGTTAGGTTTATCTACGTAGAAACCGCTTTCTTATGGAAGTGGTGGTTACGCCAAAATGAACAGACAAGGGAGGATGTTAAAATGTTGATTAATGAAGGCAGATTAGAAATCATTGGTGGAGCATGGAGTATGAATGACGAGGCGGTCACCCATTATCACAGTCTTGTCGATCAATTTACTTGGGGTTTCAGGTATTTAAATAAATATATAAAATCTAAAATAAAAATTCGACAGATGTTAATCAATATAATGCTATAATATAAATAGATCAAACCTGACCGCGTAGCTCTCTTTAAACGAAAAGAGTTATTCATTATTGACACAGGGTGGTCCAAAAGTCCGTTATTAATCATCAGTTAAAAATTCTCACTTATAAACAATACATATGGTAATTCTTGGAAATTGTTTTTAATTATGTTTTGCAGATTATCTCCTTCAAATGGCCACCATATTGTTCTTAATTCATACAAATTAATGGCAAAGAGTTATTATATTTGAAAACGGTCCAATTTTTCGGTCACTCTATGTTATATTAATAATAATGTATATTTTAATAATGCTATTGATAACAATTGAAATGAGTTAATTAATGCAAATATGATTTTAATAATGATTTACTACAGACGTCTCAATGACACCTTTGGAAGTTGTGCTAGACCAAAGATAGGATGGCAAATAGACCCTTTTGGTCACTCTAGAGAGCAAGCATCTATCTTTGCGCAAATGGGATTTGATGGCACGTTTTTCGGTCGTATGGATTACCAAGATAAGTCAAGAAGAATTAAAGATAAAGCCATGGAATATATTTGGAAGGGTAGCCCAAATTTAGGTAAAATTATACTATATAATTTGTCAATTATCTGAAAGGAATAATAGCAGCTTATATCGAAGAAATATATATGTAAACCCGATATTCTTTGCAGGCGGTCGAGCTGATTTATTTACAGTTGCGTTATACAACCATTACTCCCCACCGCCAGGTTTCTGTTTTGATGTTTTATGCGCTGATGAACCAATAGTCGATGATCCCAGAAGCCCAGATAATAACGTCAAGCAAAGGGTATGTATCGGTTACTTTGTTTTAGTGTCAGTTTTCTTTGTTTTATACGATGCAGATCAATGCCGGAAACGTATCTAACAATGTTTGTTCGAAATTTTTCATTAAAAGCTGCGACTAAAAAAATAACTTAACATCTTCGTTAATTATTATAATAGACATATTTCGAATTTTGCTAATAATGGTGATTAAACATTCCTGCATGCAGGCTTTTTAATACAACACACTTTTCCATCTATTACATATTTGAAAGGTTTTTGGAATAGAATTTTTTTATAGTTTTCAATATACTTATTATAAAATCTTACAATAGAAGCAACAGAGAAACGGGAAGGTGCACTATATATTTATAACTTGTCATTCACTTTATACGATCATTACTTTTTCCTTCTTCGTATTTCTTTCCATATTGAAATATAAAAATTCCATGAAGTGTATTTGATAATAAGTACGCAAACGTTATCAAACGTTGTCATAGATTAAATCTGATTTATACCGAAGATACATGTACATCTCCTTATTTATATGATAACATACAAGATTTTAACTGGACTTTCATGACAATTGCCTATCTTTTAAATCTTGCATAAAAGATAAATTTAAAAATACTATTATCTGATCTGCCTGCAGGAAGCTTCGTGTATAAACAGAATTGATGGTAAACGCATATGATTAATTTGGATAAATTAGAATTATTTATTGCCATAAATATGGCATTTTATGACATCTGCAGGATAATCGGTATAGATTAAAAATGAAAAACATTGTTAAATGATTTATCATTTCATCTAAAAGACCCACACTGCCGGGAAAGTACTTATTTTAATTAATGCTTTAATATCCGTGTATTGAGTAAAGAAACTTAGTTTTGCTGTTGAAAAATATATATTTCATGCTTGAACAAAATATTCGTATAACATATTTGAATATGCCAAGATTGCTTCAAGAAGACAGACGATAGAGGAAATTAATAAAGGTGCCAAGAACTCTTTAAACTTTTTTCTCCATTTATATATTGAGTAATAAATTACTAAGGTCTTCCGAAAAGTAATGATATTTTTAATGAACACTTGCTGGATTTCAGTGTGTGCAATTATTTCATGAAAAAAAGGGCAGTAAATACAAAATTTCATTAAAAAAACAATTAAATATATAGGACATCCATTGACGTGATATGTTGATTTGAAATACAAATTCGAGTTTCAAAAATATTATTAAAACTTGGCCCCCAATTTCTTTTACGATATGACAGGATTAAGTATCAAAATTGCTAATATAAAAATGTATTGTCTTAAGTGACTATTTTTATATTATAACCAATTATACATAAAATGGATGACATTAGAATAACTTAATGATGCAGTATCACTTTGAATTTCTTAACTTGGCATCTTTTTGAAAATTTCCACCTTTCCATTGACTCTCTCACGAGTGCTAATCGATATTACAAGGCAAGAAGTTAACTGGCAATGATTTCTTTCTCCTGCTAGATCGATGAGTTTTTAGAATTCACTCGTAAACAAGCTACTGCAGTCCGTACAAATAATATCATATTAACAATGGGAGGAGATTTTACTTATCAACACGCAGAAATGTACTTCATGAATCTGGATAAAATAATACGGTAATCAGTTCCAATAGTTTTGTCTCTATTAGAAAATAAGTCAGTCGTACATGCGTTAAACTCGATGAGTAAAGCACGAGAGGAATGAGATGAATCCTTTCGTAACCTATGGTGAAATCTTCTTATGGGATATGTAAACCATAGCTTTGGTGGTTCGGAATCCACCTAAATCAGTACTAGACGAAATAATCATTATCAGTTAAAGCACAAAAAATGAAAAAAAAAGGAAGAAGGAAACGGTTTTATGATCCCATCCAACTGCCCTTGGGCCTTTTTGTGGTAAGTAAAAAGCGCCTTGCATAATTTGCAGGTGGAAAAATTCCTAGCGTTTACACAAGATCAAGCAAAGGCATACAAGTCTAATAATATTATTCTCACAATGGGTGAAGATTTTAATTACCAACATGCCGAAATGTGGTTCACTAATATGGATAAGCTAATCCGGTAATGTTCAGTTTGATAATATCTACATGTAAAGATGTATTAGCATTCTCGGCTCTATTAATTCATGTTTAACATGTTGAATGCCATGGGGGTCACCGGTAACCGGCGCTGCTGAATACAATGAAATTTCATATGACTTTTAAACTGTTAAAATATTTACGAATTTGTTAATTCAGTCAATATTTACGCGTTGGTCTCAAAAAGGTAAAGCCCTGCTGTCCATATATCTCTTTGTGTCTTTGAACTTTCTGCTTTGTAAAGATGTGATTTTAATAGAAAAACTTTCACTTCAGTAGAAATGAAGAAACTAGCGAAATACCGGTGGCATTGAACGTGTCGAAAAGTTATATCTCGAAGCAAAATCTATTTTTATACAATGATGGTAAAATATGTAACTTTTAAATGTACTGTAAATATGTTAATAATACTGTCATTATGATATATGACATTATTATCATCTATTTTATCGATTTTTTACACTGTGATATTAGTGTCTTCAATCATACAAATTGACGTTTTCAGTAAAAAACAAAACCTATATCGTAATAAATATTCCCTCCGTTCCAAATTAGTTGTCACAATTGTAAGAAAATACTTCTACTCCTAAATTATAGGCAAACTAAGGAACAACAAAGAAATAACTTTGAATTCATGAAAAAGCTTAACAAGAATTAAGCATTTAACAATAATTTAAGCAATATGAAGTGACAACTAATTTGGGACGGGGGGCGTATATTGTAATGTATAACTATTTTTCGTTAAAAAAAAGAGACACTACTTTCTTATCGTTATAACGATAGATACATTAACAAACATATCAATGATAAAATGTGCATACGTTTTGTGAGATTCTATTTATACAACTTATAATGAATGAAGAATGAATGTTCTTTCAGTTACTACGTAGCACTTATTTACCTTTCTTAAAAAAAATGGTTCTATCAACAATTCATATACTTTGTTTGAACGATCCGAGAGAAATAATTTTTTAAAACTTCTGAATGAATACATATACTTCTTCATTATAAGCAATACTCATTGTAATTTGTAAAAATATATTTATTTGTATTTTAAGCTTCTATGTTATGCAAATAATTGTAGGTGTGTGATATTTAACATCATCTTTAATCATTATGAATTTTTATAGATACGTGAGAGAACAAGCAGGATCTACAGTAAACATATTTTATTCGACACCATCATGCTACGTGAAAGCAGTGCACGATTCAAACATCGCATGGCCGACAAAAACTGACGATTTATTCCCATATGCGAGTGACCCCCATTCATACTGGACGGGATACTTCTCTTCAAGGCCAACGTTAAAGTTCTTTGAACGAATGGGAAATAATTTCTTGCAGGTAACATCAACAGCATTTACACGTCAATTAGTCAGTAACCACAGTAATATACAGTAAATTCTCGATAAAGGCATCATGAGTTCCCCTCGATAAATGCATCATGAGTATCCTTTCCACATAGGAGGATTCGCCTTGGCGAACCACGATGCTCGACGCCGGAGCAGTGTAACATAATATACAGGGTGGTCCACGTAACTTGTGCACCTCGAATAACTTTTAAAGTATGCGTTGCACGAAAGAATGTTATATACAAAAGTTACATGGTTCAAAAGGGTACACTATGTGGTGCGTTTATTTTTTTATAGGTGGAGGCGTTTCGGAGATTTGAAGGTCAACTTTGTGTTTTTAAATGGAATGATATGCTTTTTTATTAACCATGAAATAGCACGTTTTCAGACGAGTTCAATGACCTATGACTCAAGGTCATTCAAGGTCAAACTTGGAGGGATATTGCAGAAAAGGTGTGCTCGTTTTACTTGTACTTCAGTTTGCGCCTACGAACTTTCACACCAAAACAATAACATGTTTTCAATATCAGCATTAATTAGGGCAACATCAAAGTCTTAGCATGTTCGTTTGGCGAGTTAACAAATACACCAGTATTAATGCTACGACTCTCGATGATAATTAACGTCGTTGCCATCCGCCAGATCCTCTATGGAGATGTTGCAGCGGCATGCGGCAAAAATGCATCGATTGCGAAGTCTCTGCCGTGCCGCTACAAAGTCATTATCAATGAAATGAAAACAAACGTATTTATTTATTACTGTGCTCTTCTGCACGACAGTCAGTTTACTTTCATTACTATTCGCGTTAAGGTATCCTCCGCTGAACGATAATACTTAAGTATAGTGGTGATAATGGAAATGTATTAAAATTGTTTTGATATATGCAATCATTTACACAAAGAATTGTTAAGTGCATTGAAGTAAGAGGAAATCATTTCGAATACATACTATATTACAAATGAAACGAGCACACCTTTTCTGCAATATCCCTACAAGTTTGACCTTGAATGACCTTGAGTCATAGGTCGTTGAACTCGTCTCAAAACGTACTATTTCATGGTTAATAAAAAAACATATCATTCCATTTAAAAAAACAAAGTTGACCTTCAAATCTCCGAAACGCCTCCACCTATAAAAAAAATATATGCACCACATAGTGTACCCTTTTGAACCATGTAACTTTTGTATATAACATTCTTTCGTGCAACGCATATTTTAAAAGTTATTCGAGGTGCACAAGTTACGTGGACCACCCTGTATACCACCCGAATGTATCGGTGAGGCAATACTAATTGGAGGGTCAGCCGTTTTCATTTGCGATTTTTTTTGTTTTGAAACCTTTGCTAACGTATTTGTGAGATTTTTCTGATTAAAATGATACCAAACACTATACAGTTTGAATTGCATTTACTTAATATTTAATAAATTTACTTACTATCTACATAATGCAAACTATATCGCGTTTGGTATCATTTTAATCAGAAGAATCTCAAGAATACATTCGGAAAAGTTACATTTAGAAGAATTAATAAATAAACAAGTTTATTGTTGCGTTAGCAATGCCTCGCCGATACTTTCGAGCAGCTCACTTTGTTTGCTTGCTCTCTCTGTCTCTTCTACTGTCTGTCTTTTTCTAAGCTCGCGCTCGGCTCGAGCCCTACTATAAACACAGATTCGACACCGGTACACGATAAGAGCACTGCTTTGCCCCCGAAATCTGTGCATTTATCGAGGTTTTACTGTATAAAGAATTTAAAACAGGCATGGGCAACGCAACGGCCCGCTACGCAGTTTAAAATTTCAGATAATTCAATTTGCCCGCACATGACAATGCTGCAAACGGATAGTTTTGACTTTTAATTTTTATCTATAATCCATTCCAAATGTGGCCAATTTTTATATCTTATTTTTATTTTTTAATATGTTAATAATTTGGCTATTCAAATAATTCAACATTTTAGAAGTAATGAATTTTTGTTAATCCATTCGATCTGTTCTGGCCGCCGCCGTGATATGAAAATTGAAAATGGCCCGTTGATGAAAAATATTGCCCACCCCTGATTTAAAAGAATGTTGGTTGGTGTCATTTGCTACTGTGCTTGAAAGAATTAAAGGATAAGTAAAATAAATGATCAAATTAATTTCAGATAGCAAAACAGCTATCTGCACTGGTAGATCTCAATGGTTATGACGAATATTTAGAATACTTCCGTGAAGCAATGGGCATAATGCAACATCACGATGCAGTTACTGGTACTGAGAAGCAATTAGTTGCAGAAGATTATGCTCGTATACTTCACGAGAGCATGCTTCACGGAGAAGACATTGCTTCTGAAGCTGTAAGGTAATACAAAGATGTTACTATCTAATTGAAATAAATAATTTTCATTTATAAACGACGACACACAATTAAAGTCTTCAGAAATTAAATTATTTTTCAATTTAAATTTCTTAACAAAATTAAATTTTGTTGTTTAGTCGTTCACTAGTTACCACGAGATACCTTATAATTTGCGGTAAAAGTTTGAATTATTAGTGAGAGTTGACTTTCGACTGATCTCTTTACTTTTTCCTAATTCTAATTCCAATTTTATTTTGAGCTATAATTCTAAATTTTATATTATCACTATTCTCATACTACTTTCCTGAGTCAAATGCAAAAAGCGTTCATAACGCAATACTATCCGTCATTGTTTATAATTAATTTGCCAGGAAATGGAATACAAAGGAAAACGAATCTCCAGCACATATATCTGAGAAAATGCATTCTTGCATGCAACTAAACATTAGCTCCTGCCCACACACGGAAGACAATAAGAGCTTTGTTGTGACAGTGTATAATCCTCTAAGTCAACAAGTTACAAATCATGTACGTCTGCCAGTGCAAGGAATTTCATATGCTGTTAGAGATCTTGCAAGTATGTAATATCATTTCATATTTTTATTATCAACAATTTTGCATCTCCTAAATTTCAAGATATTTCATCAATCTATTTATATAGCATATTCCAAAAATATTTTATACAACCTCCTAGTCGTTATTCTACATCTTTGAATCTCTGGAGCTATGCAAAAGAAAACCCCACAAAATTGTCCGTGACCTTAAAATTGACGGACAAATTTTTTCGTTCTCGTGTAAATTAATGCTAAAATTGGAATTGCCGTGATTAGCTTTCAACCTTCACGGAGGCTTGGGGAGGTATGATGAGTAAGGAGCTAAAAACTCTAATTCACAATCAGTGGGTCTGACCTAAAATCTCCTATCAGCTCAGTGAAATTTGTTCTATATGATACGTATATCATAGTCTTGATGGTGCATCTGGAATATTAGGTTCTAGATAGAGTCAGACAGATAGAGAAAAAAGTTCGCGCATAAGTTTTGTTAGCCGAAGAATTTGATCTACTATTTCCAAAACCTAACACGGTAACACACTTCACAAGTCTCAAGTATCGATGACACGACCATCAGGCCTGTCAGAAAAGCACATGTATTTATGTTCTACTCCTCGAAAGGATCCTTTCGAGGACCTGAAACCTATAGTAGGACATTAACATCACCATGGCTTCCGAAAATTAGGACGAGATATTTGAGAAGTGCGCAGTACGCTACCGCAGTTTAGGTTTAGATGTTATTGACTTAATAGGGCTTATGCGAGAGCTCTTTTCTCTGTGTTTACACGTTAAGGTTGTCTTTCTTGGCTGTTTCCTTTACATATTTTCGGCGTTAACTGCAATGTGGATAAAATGTAGTTATTCTGCCTAGCACTTACTGTCTAACTTGTTAGTTGGGGTTTTAACTACAGCGACAATGAAATTCAGAGAAGGTTGTCCCACCAATCGTAAAGATAATCATGGAAATTACAACTACAATAATAATTTGTACCAGAAGATCTCACTTCTGAAGCACGGTTCCTTTTAAACGTTTTACCTACGCGACAAAACGAATACAATGAGCTAATACAAAAATTTAACAGTGAATTCCAAGATTAAGGATAATTTTGTAGCGTTTTATTGTATATTTCCATCGATCTGAAGGTATAGAATAATACCTGAGAGATTGTGTCATATATTTTCGAAAGCAGGGATTAAAACGTAGTACTTAACGACGAACTATTTTCAATAGGCGGCGATGCAATTAATTCTCAAGTTGTACCAATTCCTGACTCTGTGATGAATATACCGGGAAGATTTAGCAAAGCGACAAGTGAACTAGTATTTCGCGTTCAAGTACCTCCTTTGGGCTACAAAACATATGCAGTTGTAGAGAAAGAGGGAGCAGAAAATCAAGTATTGGAGTCTACAGATACGGTCATAAGTACAGATGTAAGATAAATCATGTATTATAGTCGTATCATAATCTACTTATGAGAAATATTTCTAAAAAAGAACGGCCAAAGGCCATTGCTTTCAAAGCGTTGCTTACTGATCGCTGAGAGCTACCGAAAGTTGTTTTATAATAACATTAATTATAAAATGTTATGTAACATTTTTACTATTATTTTGCTATCAGTATGCAATGGAAAGTCTAATACAACAAACATAGATAAATTTAATCTATTGAAAGAAGCAATTTTTATTCCGAAGTCTAAGAAATAAACGGAAAGCTGCTGTTATAGAAGACACCTATCTTCAGATATAACGTTCTAAAATATATTATTCTTTTAGCTATACGATATATCTGTGAACAAAGACGGGCAAATTTCCGTACAATCGAAGAAACAAAAAGACATGAATTACATTCAGTCGTTCCACTATTATGAAGGACAGGAAGGAGATAATAAAGTTTTTGAAAATCGATCTTCCGGGGCATACATTTTTAGACCCAGAGATATTACAACGAAAAATTTTGTATACACAGGATCCTATAAAATTCATAAAGGTAATACTGGAAAACGAAATATGTAAAGAATATCTATTAACTCTGATTTCATGTATTTTGCATATAGGCCCAGTAGTAGATGAAATTCATCAAACTATCAACGACTGGATGAGCCAAGTGGTTCGACTTTACAAGGGACAAGATCATATTGAATTCGACTGGCTTGTCGGGCCTATCCCTGTCAAGTAGGAATAATAAACATGATTACGTAAATTTTCAAAAGGCATTCGTGTCCTTAATGAATGTGTTATTTCAGGGATAAAATCGGCAAGGAGATCGTAACAAAGTATTCAAGTAGTCTAAATTCTAACGGTGAATTTTATACGGACAGTAATGGACGTGAAATGTTAAAAAGAACGAGAGATCATCGGCCGACATGGGACTTGGAATTATTCGAACCTGTCGCCGGAAATTATTATCCAATTACTTCCAAGATTTCTCTGAAAGATGAGGAGAAATCTTATAAACTCAGTGTTCTTGTCGATAGAGCACAAGGTGGAAGCAGCTTACACGATGGAGAAATGGAACTAATGGTAAAACAATAATTATATTCATTGAATAAGAAGTATTACGACGAATGTTTCGAGACTTTTACGACCATCCTTAACATTAAAACTACCGATGTTAAATCAATTCTATTTAAACATATTAAATAAGTACTTCGAAAGAAGAGTAATCAAGTGGCAAAAATATGATAAGTTAAGTAACTGCTGTATTATAAGATGCACCTGGTACATCTACTGCTCTGCTTCTCTACAAAGAGGAATTTTTATATAAAGAAAATATGCTAATACGTTAGCTTTAATGCTTCGGTAGTTTTAATGGTAACAATAATGGTCTTGACTTCTGGATGTTCACCGTGTTTTAAGCTAATAAAACGTCGGCAACGAAATAGTTCTAGGCACACTGATCATCCAGAACCCAAACCATTAGCAAGTATTATACTATTCACAATTGAAATAATTCATATTATTAACAATCAAATTTGTTAACCGGCTGAGTAGCAAACAATAAAGAGAATTAGTAACATGAAATCATCTGTTATAGCTTCACAGAAGACTTCTAAAAGATGATGCATTCGGAGTCGGTGAGGCTCTAAACGAAACTGCATTTGGCGAAGGATTGGTAGTTAGAGGAGTGCATTATGTGTTTGGCGGTAGTACGAAGAATCTAGATGCATTCGCTCTTAAAGAGAAGAGTCTAACTCTCGAACTATCTCTACGTCCATGGACATTCATTTCACCTGTTGCAAAGGATTCTCTTGAAGAGTGGAGCGGCGCTCACAACTTGCAGGTATTTTAGACTTAAATGTTATATTTTAATTGAACATTACTGACATGTAATACATTTCATTCTTTTTTTAGCAAGATTAAACAATTCGGAATTTGTTAACGTGACTCTTCTGAAATTACGTTTTCTTCTTTCAGAAATCGGGACTTGCTAAAGCACTACCACCGAATGTCCACATTCTTACTTTGGAACCATGGAAAGATGGTACCGTGTTGCTAAGGCTAGAACATTTATTTGAAATTGGAGAAGCTATGCAACTATCACAACCCGTAGAAGTTAACATTCAGGTTCGTCTTATCGTTTTTTACTTTTTTTGTCGGTCATTTTCTCTGAAAAACAAATTTTTCATTATGTGTAATCGGCTATGTTTCACTGATAAACGTACCGTTACATCGGTGGCAACCATGCCTGGATTAACACTAGAACTATCAAGGCGGTCAAAATGCCGGATTCCTAAAGTATTAACTTGATATATTTAAATATAATAGATTTAACACCATAAAATTAGTTCGTGTTGCTAAAATACATGTTATTATGTTAGCAACTTACGAATGTATTGAAAAAAATTATAATACTTTAAAGTGAGACCCTCATTTTTGTTATCACTTCGATTCTAATCATATATTGATTAAAATAGGATCTATTTTCGACTTTCACGATTCAATCTATTGAGGAAACTACGCTAGGAGGCAACCAGTGGTTAAAAGATATGAATCGTCTGAAATGGGAAACCGAAAGAAATGATATTCTGTCAGAACACGAAGACACTGTCCATCCAATTGAGATGGAAAGAGATGCTATCAACGTTCTACTGAAACCGATGGAAATACGTACATTCATTGTTAGAGTGTCACGATAATAATTACTTGTGATGCATTAACTGTAAACTCATTCCTAATTTACTTTCTGAAAAGTATCTATCACATTTTTGTACAACTTTTGATATGTATGTGATTATAAATTAGAAGATAATGTAATATTTAACAGACCATTGTCCTGCCTACGGAATACCTGTAAAATTCCTGCACTACCCTATACTGTTAATATCATAAAAGTATTAATATTGTAAAACATAAAAAATATTGCGATTTCTATATTGATTACATATTTTAGATTTAACCGCTTAACGCTCAGATTTTCTTGGAACCGTCCGTTCCAAAATGCACGAATTTTTTTTGCATAAATTCGTATGTTATGCATAATGTAAATTGTTTTATGTACTCTTAGTGGCAAAGGGATTATTCTTTTTTGAAAAAATAACATAAAACGAAAGATACAACATTATGAATTCTTTGCACTTGTTACAGTGAAATGTGGAAGAACTACATTCACTTAAATGTATCTAAAAACGTTGTATTTTCTTTTGGATTTTTCAGAATTGATAGGAAAAGTAAAAGTATTTCATACGTATACTGCACAGTGACCGCTCAAAGACTGAAGAAACGAACGAAAGTTGGCGGCAAAAGATGGAGATATTATCATTATGTATTCCTTCAATATACAATGAAAAAAGTTTGCTGTCAATGCATATATTTCGGTGTAAGATGCCACAGAACTGAGTCTTAAATATGAACGGCTATGCTAAATAAACCGATGAGTGGCAGACGTATCAGTTATGCCCGTGAACGTCACGGCCATGAGCGTTAAGTGGTTAAGCAAATTTTTTCAAACAATTATATTCAAAAGCATTTACAAAAGTAATTTTCGCCCGGGTATATTTCAAATTTATTGCCTGTTTAACACTGTCTAAAAGTGTTTTAAAATAATTTAAAAAGTTAAAAAGTTCTTCCAAATTGTACAAAATCTTTGAAAACACCGCTTTCAAATTATTCGTAAGAATATTAGACCGAAATATTACGTGTGAGCATAAGTTCGATGCCATTACGATTCATTGATCATAAAATCGGGATGAAATTGATTTACTTTGCGGAGTGTGCGGCATTCTGAAATGGCGAAATTTACGTTTTAAAATTTGCCAAAGTATTGATAATGTTTATTACATGTTTGGGAGACAGCTGTAATTTCAAAGTGATGATAGCCAAATATGAGCCTAGACATCGAGGATTTTCAACGAGGTTTACCGAATATATATGTTACCGTAAATGCGATTAATGCGGTGATAATCGTCGGTTATTATACATAATCACCGTTAAGTTCGATAAATGTGATGAATTCTTGAATATTTATCGAATTAACCGGCGAGTTCATGTAATTCCCATCTCGTAATGGCGAATGTGATAAATATCTGGACCGATGGAGCCAGTACATGCAAGTTCGTGGCAATGTGTGTATCAGCACAATGCATGTCAAAAAGGAATCTTATAAGGATGTGCGAAAAATATAATTCCACTGTTTAGTCGGGCCGCCTGACAGCGACCCTCTCTTGAAACTATGTCCAACCAACACTAATTTATCTTTTCGTTATAAGCACCTAAATTAAATCAAATTCTTCGGAGGCAAGTGCCCTGTTATGCACAATTCATCCCGGGTCCCCGCCCCCGAAGGGTCTGGTTAAGTTAGGTGTCTGCACCAAAAAGATGAATTAGTCTTGGTTGGAGATAGTTTTAAAAAAGTTTCGCCGTTAAGCGGCCGGACTAAGCATTGGAATTGTATTTGTCGCACATTCTTATAACAGTAACGGACTTTTATCACATTCGCCACTAGGAATTGGGAGTTATATAAACTCGCCAGTTAATTTGATAAATATTCAAGAATTCATCACATTTACCAAACTTAGTGGTGATTATATATAATAACCGGTGATTATGTATCAAACTCTAAATTAAAAATTTGCAGTAATGTAAACACTGTAGTGTAATGTCAATGATATCCATTGTGGTAATAATCGGAGTTCTTTTTTACCCTTATTATTTAATTAGATTTCTGATTTGGTAAACTGGCCATTGGCGAATTCAACTTATCCGTGGACGGTATGAAACTAACGCTCTGCAGATAACTCATTTACTGATATCATAGATAAGGGCTTCAGGAAAATTCAGCGCCAACAATTAATTGCTAACAGTTCACCGCCGCGTGAGTTTATTGTCGGGAAAATTCACCGCCAGTAATTTATCGCTAACAATTAATCGTTGGCAATTTACCGCCACGCCAGTTTAAAGCATAAATAATTTATAGCCTAAAAGTGATCTTTAGCATATTTTCCCTTGTTTCTATTTTGCTAATGTACGTAAACCTTCCTGAGCACTGATCTCCGGTATTACGAGAAATACAATTCCAATAGAACACTTCTACGAAATGGCACAAGTAGTAATAAGGTAAATGTGAAAATGATGAAACCTGAGGAAGAAAGTAAACAGTTGATTATTTATAAAAGAAGGAATAGCTCTTCGTTTAAAAAAATACACTCTCAGAATCCAATTACATTCATCATTTCATACGTAAAAGCTTAATGTAATACAAAGTACAAATGAATATATAATTAATTCATTTTTCTGTAAACGACAATTTAACGTTAATGTTACAAGATGCTAACTGTGTAACAAGATACCGGAAGATATATGGTAAATCAACTTCTCCAACAGAATCGTCATCGCCACAAAGGCGACACTTTGTTTTTTCGCCGAATCCTGTATTACCTATAATCGTGTCTGTGGACGGACCAAGCAGTGTCCCACATTTTTGGCAAACTAATGTCTGGAATATTAAATCATTCATAATTAATATAATATCGAAGTCCATTACAAATTTGTTAACACTTACAGTGGTTTTGTCCGAGCAGTGAAACAGGCGATCTTGAAGAAGAAAAGAACATCCGTGAGATATCAATGAATCACGTTCCATTTCTCCAAAGCGTACACCGCCCCCTTTTCGCCGTCCCTTAATAGGTTGCCTTGTTAAAACATCGATTGGACCGGTACTTCTCACCTGAAAATAACATACATCATTTTATATCTGCATTATACAATCTGTAACAGTCAAGTGCACTTAATAATCTTTTTGAGGCTTTCAAGGCTAAATTGATTATCAATGGACTTAGCTTCCGGGTTGGAACCATGTTGGAGTTTGGAGTGAATCCGACGTTTCACCAGCATTGCAATTGCTTTCATCAGGGTTTCGCAGGAACTCTGATACTGAAGAGTGTATCGGAGGAGGACTTATACCTTTGCTCACCTATGCGAAACGGTGAGCACGCCAATAATTTTTAATTGGACAGCTGTACAATTAAAAAACTGGGAGGAGGAGGCTGTTTCAGATAGAGTTGAGATTGAGGTATTTATCCCGATTGATGTTATTCGGGTGCTTTCGAATTTCCAAAGCTTCCCGATATTTTCTGGGAAAGTATGCCTTTTCCTTTGCCAAGATTTTGGTACCTTGGAAAAGCATCTGGTGACCTGCCTCAATTTGATGATCAGCTACTGCTGATTGTACATACATTACCTAATCTCGAGCATCTCTCATGTTCCTTCAGGCGAGTACTGATTCTCCTCCCACTTTCAGCTATGTATACCTTTCCGCATGAGCAGAGTATTTTGTATACACCTGAACAGCTTAAGGCAGGGTTAGGGTCTTTGACGGAGGTCAGGATTTGACTCGCCTTTTGAGCCGGTTGAAAATAAGTTTTGATGTTGAATTTCTCTAGGATCCGCGAAATCCTGTCAGTGGTACCTTGTAAGTAGAGTAGGAAAGCTAGGGATGTTGAAGAGAGGGAAGGTTCTCCGGATTGAAGGGGTTCAGGATTGAACTGTAACCATTGTTGATGAGAGCAGCCTTAACATATTGGAGGTCCTCTTCGAGTCCGGAGGGTTGTGAGATGACGATTGCTCTGGTAACCGGCGAAGAAATAACGAAGGGCTTTTGCGATAGATGATGATGATGATGGGGGGAAGCCTGAAGGTACCACTCGGTATGAGTAGGTTTTCGGTAATCCTTGTGCCCTCAGGTGCCATCAGGATTTCTGGAGACCAGGATATCAAGGAAAGAGATCTGCTTCTGGTTTTCAACTTCTAAAGTGAAGTTGATGTTAGGGTGTAAGGAGTTTAGGTATGGCAGAAAGGAATCTATAGCTTCTTTCCCATGTCTCCATACTACGATGGTGTAATCTACGTAAGGAAAGCAGATTCTGGGCTTGAAAGGAGTATCTTTTAATATTATGCTTTTTAGGTGTTCCATAAATATATCCGCCACTACTGGTGAAATGGAGGAGCTCATAGCTGTACCTGTCTCCTATTTGTAGAATTCCCCTTGGTAGGAGAAGAAGGTGGAGGTAAAGCAGTGCGTAGAGCAGTCCTCTACGAGAGGAATTAGGTTTGGCGCGACTAGATAGGCTTTTTGTATGATGTTGAGGGTTTCCGGGATGGGTATGCTAGTGAACAGGGATTCAATGTCAAAGAATGTCCTGGGGTTGTATTTTGAGGCTCCTGATCGTATCGACCAAATCAACAGAATTTTTCATGTGGTGTTCTGTGTCATCTGTTAGAGGTTGGATGATGTTACTGAGGTATTTAGCTACTTTGTGAGTAGGGGGATTGATGGCACTCACAATTGGGTGCATAGGGATGTTTTGTTTGCGAATTTTTGGGAAACCGTATAGGTTTGGACACTGCGGTTCTGAAATAGGTTTAGGAGGACTGGATTAGGAGGATTGTTTTCTGGAGATGCTGGCCGTGGGTCCTTTTTCAGTTTGGAATAGGTGGAGGAGTTCAGAAGTTTATGGATTTTGTTGTCATAATCCTTACGGTATATGACGATAGTAAAATTGCCTTTGCCTGCGTGTGTGATTAGGAGGTGATTGTTTTTACGGAGGTTGGAGAGGGCTAGATGGTCTTGTTTGGAAATGTTCTGGACTGGTGGTTTGGCATTTTTAAGGGCATTGGCTGTGAGTCTCCGGACTTCACTGACCGCCTCAAAAGGAAGACGGAAAACGCGGTTCCAACCCGGATGCCAAGTCCATTGATAAGTGAATTTAAATTAATACTAACTTGCCACTTATCCAACACCATGTGACGCAGTCGCTGATAATGTACAATGCCAAAGAAAATATCAGCCGTCATTTCACGTCCATCTATTCCCGAATACATTCTCTCAGTTCCATAATAATTGTATCCACCACGTTCTAATAATTTTCCAAAATACTCCACAGCCGTTTCATCTTCATTGAATCTAAACGACGTTGCATCGTGCACTAATCCGTGTATGGCTGCTGATTTACCAGCCATTACTTCGATCATCATAGCTATATTCATAAAAAGCACATATTAAGTACTGCTATGACTAGTAAACGATCATGATAATTCATATTACCTATTGTCATCCGACTTGGAAATCCATGAGGGTTAAATACAATATCAGGAATGAGGCCGGTTTCCGTGAATGGTAAGTCTTCTGCAGGTAGTTTTTGAGAACAAATACCCTTCTGTCCTGCCCGAGAAGCAAATTTGTCACCGACACTCGGATTACGCTAAAACATTAAACTCATCGTGACCTTCGATTTTCATAAATATATTAATATATTAATATGAAAGATACTGCTATACTAACAGAAATTCGATAAGTGATGCAAGCTCTCCTTGGAATTGTACTATGCAATGTACCACAGAGTTTCACAGTATCGATGTAAGCGTCTTCTTTTCCATGATATTTACCAGTAACATACCTCGACTGATCCGCATCATAGTAGCTAACAGTACATTAATGTCTCATATATACAAGAAGCTAATTAGCACTTATTACGTGAATTAAATTACCAATAATATATATCATCTTCTTTGATAATGGTACCGGGCATAGGCAATCCATCAACGTCTAGCTTTTCTGCGAGATCAGGTCTGTCTGGATTTCGCGCAAAATAACTCCTCTGATCCTTTAAATCAACGAATTCTGACTTATAAATCATTCCATACGCAAATCCCCGATCGTATGCTGCTTTGTTAATAATCATTGCATCTTCCATATCATATCCCTATTGAAAAATATTATAACATTAAAATATTTATGATTCTCAACATTCTGATCAATCACGATATATCCTTACCGTATATGAAATTACGGCAACGATCGCGTTAGTACCCATAGGAAAATCATCGAGATTAATTTTGTCGTAATGGACTGGTCTAAAAAAAGGTGTTCCAGGCGTCTGTAATCTGTACAACTTCGTTTCTGATTGCAATTGCCACGTATGAGAAGGAGTTCCCATGGTTTGTTTACCCATCTATAAAATTATAATCATTTGGACATTGATAAAATAAATCCCATTGACAAATCGTTATTGGATTACCTGACATTGATACATATTTCTAGGACTTTGATTGCAATCTGGCATGGGGATAAGATTCGCTAAATTGCTTAAGAATGCTGTCTTTGATAATTCTTGATGTGATGTCAACTGTAAATAGTAAAATGAAAATATGATACAAAGGAGAAATTTGATCTAAGAAACAATTTATTACTCCTTCGTAAGCTTCCTCCGACGTGACACAAATATCCAAGTAAACTTGTTCGAACGTTCCTATATATTCTACTTTTTTAGCAGCTAAATTCATCACTGGTCTCATCATACGTGCCGCATTGGTAAATAAATATAATCCTGGATACTGAGCGGCAACAGTTTTCTTTGGCACTAATACTATCTCCATTGTATTAGGAACCTACATCATAAAGTATAACGTGAAGAATAATGTAAATTAATAGCACACTGTTGAGTACATTAATGACATTACTTGTTCCCCTTTGATTTTAAGCAATCTTAATTTATCAGCTACTCGACTAACTATCCTATCCTCGATCAATCCAAGTAATCTCCCGTCTAACATTACAGTATACGACTCCTCCCAATTATCGGCAATAGATAATGGAATCATCCCAAGATCCAATAACACAATAGGAACATTATCTCTTATTTTTGGATCTGCATGCTTTGTAACAATGCAATTCATAGTCAAGTGATTGAGAAGTCCACAAGGTGCTCCATCTGGAGTGTGTACAGGACAAATGAAACCTAAACAAAATTAAGTAATAATTACAGTTCTATCGATGTATGCAAAAAATAATGAATGTTATGAAAAAGTGTACCCCATGCATCTGGTAATAACTGTCTAGCTTCAGTAGTTCTCATTTCTTGAAAAAAAGATCCTCTATGTATTGCACGAAAATGACTCATATAACGCATCCTGTTAATATTTTCGGCAACGATCGTGAGCCCTGAACTTTGCATAAGACCTAAACCTGTTGGTGATTTTATATTTCCGGTAGATAAAAAGTTCTCCATTTGTGATTCAAGACTATGTCCATGCTTCATAACGTTTAACATTTCCTCTATATGTAATCATAAAAAATGTTTTATGTAAAGACCAGAAACATCTAAAATTATTTAAATTAATTCATGAAATACTTACGCACGTTCAAGGTATATCTATTGCCAGCACTTCTGGCGCGTTTTAAAATACCCATTTTAAGACCAGTGAGCCAAGTGTATAATTTTTCTTTTAATACTTGTAAATATAAATGTCCACCAAGCAAACACTCTTGCATCATTACTGCATCAGCACCTTCAATTGCACATTTATTATTTGCTAGAGCAAATAGCTTTTTTGTCATAAAAACAAGCATATAAAACTTGTCTAATGGATCATCAACATGAATTGCTATACAGTGTCTAGAAGTAGTAAGTATTAATTACATATGTATAGAAAAAAATCAATGAACAGTTCTTTCTTCTGAACTCACTTAATAATGAAGTCACAAACATCTATATCTGTAGCATCTTGAGGCAACTCTATGAATTTAATTCTAAACATCGCTCCTAAATAAGCTTTGCACTGTTCATGTGTATGTAGGTTTTCTTCATGCACTGCTCGCAACATATTTACAATACAACCTTTATAATAAAGGTCATCTTTGCATCCTGTTGTTAATGCATTATAAATAAAAATGTCAGAGACATCAACTAAGCACTTTAACATTAATATTAATGGAACATAATACAAAATTTTCCTATGGGTGAACATCAATTTAGCCGAACCATCGGTTACATAATGCAGTGTGTTGGTCTGTTAAATAAAGTTAACTTAATTAGTACTCAACCATGTAAGAATTAAAATATATAATAAACATACAGATGCAGTGTTGTCATCGCGAACACTTCTCAGAAGGATACCAAGATCACTGAACTGTACACCACGAGCTTTCCATCCTGATCTTTTGATAGCAATAGGATAATTTCTTCTAGTCATCAATAACATTCTTATAAGCCTTTCAAGACCTTTTACTATAAAGTATCCACCCCACTCTTGCTCGTGTTCCCCATGGGAAACCAGATTTGCTGGACTCATTTTACTTAAATGACATCGATTAGACTAAAATATAAAATTATTTTTATCTTAAACTAATCTTGATACACGATTTCAAAATAATGAAATATGAGTATATACTTTAATCATAATAGGAATTTCTCCCAAGTCTCTCTCAAGAGTTTCTTGTAATTTTCCATTTATGGACCATCCTAGTTTAGCTGTTATTTTTCCTTTATAAGTAGCTCCCCTCTGTCTACACTCTGTAGGATATATCTTGTGGTTTCTCACTCCGATTGTACCTGATGGTACAGTAGGCTGATAAATTGTTATATCATCTACCCATAAAGCTACTTTGTCTTCATTTGCAAGATGCATATACACTAATGGATTCTCCCTAACTGCCTCAGAAAGACCATCTTCTAACATATAATTGAAAGAATCTATATGTGGAGTACCCAAACTTTGCAATAACTAAAACACATTAAAAAAGTGACATTGTATTTCAATTCTTACAGTCAGAAAATTCTTAGACAATATTATTGTAAATGATTACATACAACATTCTGTTTATCAGGTGGTTTTCCAAAGTTTGAAGAGGTATTCGTTAATTTCGGCTCAAATAGCATCTTGCGTTCTCTTTTCTTGAAATTATAAATATATATTTGTGGTTGAAATTCAAAAGCATCACCTACACTTCCTTTTCTTTCAGTCAGACTTGGTAATCGTTTTAGGTTTTGATATTTAAACGATACCCATCAACGTGCTTCTATTTGCCATGTGACTGCATGTGATTGCGCGCTACTAAGGTTAAGGTTCATTTTTATGAAGCATTATTAATAGCCTTAAACATTTAATTACAAATTAACCGATGCTTTTCTTCAAAGAAATTATTATACGTACAATTCTTCGGAGATATTGTTAGCCATTTACACGTAATAAAAATGTAATTCTTTACATGGATTTTAAATATTTTATTCGTGATATGGGACGAGCCTTTGTAAATGCATCTTTCAGTATTTTTGTTCATTATACATGTAATCTTTATAGATTAAATAAAAACACGTGTGAATAGATTTATACTGAAATCCTTATCATTTGCAAACAAATCTGTTAGTAAATAATCCTTTTCGATTAAACATTAATGTTTTGTTATAAATAACCTATAAAGTATTAAGAGTAGATGTTTAACCGTATCTACTATTACAATTTTTAAAACTACCATTTAATAAAAATTAATTTGTTAATGGAATTGCATTCATATTGAGCAATAAAATTGTGAAAATAAAAATAGCCTTGATACGAGTACATAAAGAGAAAGTAAGAGTATGACAGAGTGTGTCGGAAGTTGCTTTCACATGCAGTTGTTATCTTGAAGAGGGTTGCTTAAGTTAAGCCTTAACGAATTCTGGAGGGGAGTTTCAAGTAGGTTACCGGCTGACAGCTTACGTGTATTTGCGGTCAACGTAACACAAATTTCTGACCTTTCTAGCAAGAGTAAGAACGTCTGTCAAGGACGGTGACCTTAACACCTGCAAATACGCGCCGAGGAAGTAGTCTGTGCTTGATGTTCCTTCGCGACAGGTAGCATATCCTACTTTTTTGACACTACTCTTTTTCCCGGTACTTAAAAAGAGTGAAAGATGTCTTTGAAAATGGAAACAGAGAAGGATTTTCTACTTATCCTGAAGAATCTTGCTGCTGGTGGTGAGTCTTGATTAATTGACTTTCTATTTAATTATTAAATTTGCAGATTGACAATTGAAAATTGTATAATCAGTCATTGTAAGAGTACGTTTCATGTGCATTTTTATCAGTTGTAACAATTTATGTTTAAAGGAAGTTTGTTTCGTGTAATTTATGTAAAAAAAAAACAACTACTAAATAACATGGAAAATTTTGGGAATACATGAAAAATATATTCTACAGGCATAGCTGGTATGTGTTCTAAAACGACAGTAGCACCTTTAGATAGAATAAAAATATTACTCCAAGCTCATAATAAACACTATGAGCACTTAGGTAAGAATAATTATACAATAAATGTGAAAGTTTACAAATATTATGGGATTTGTATATCTGGTGGCATAATCTTCCAGGTGTTTTTTCTGGGTTAAAGGAAATTGTTAAACGTGAAAAATTTATTGCTTTGTACAAAGGAAATTTTGCACAAATGATTAGAATTTTTCCGTACGCAGCTACACAGTTTACCACATTTGAGTTATATACAAAGGTAAATGAAACAATTTTTAATGCCATTTTAACATTTTTCACGTAAATTGTTCATTAAATAATATCAAATTTTTTCTGGGTAAAGTGGTCCCACAGAGAGAGATAGAAGTAACAATTATTAATGTAAAGACATGCTCATAAATTAAAGGTGAGCATTAATTTACGTAGAACTATTTTCCAAAATATTCATCTCTGCAATTATCCATGCGAATGAAATTGAAAAAGTATCAAACAAACCGTTTTAAATAAGTTAATTTTCGAAAGGATTCATGTTCTAACAAATGTAAATCAATGACATGATCACATTTGACATTGA
Source organism: Cerceris ruficornis (assembly GCA_963989415.1). Lineage (NCBI taxonomy): Eukaryota > Metazoa > Arthropoda > Insecta > Hymenoptera > Crabronidae > Cerceris > Cerceris ruficornis. The sequence goes on from OZ022517.1 coordinate 53,378,686, forward strand.
GCAGTTCATTTTTGAATTCATTATATTATTACATAAAATGTAGAACTAGAAATATTAAATTTCTAACATATTTAATGAATTGTAATTTTTATCAGCATATAGGAGGCATACTTGGCAGACACACACACATTGATAAATTTGTGGCAGGATCTGCTGCTGGAGTTACAGCAGTTACATTAACATATCCATTAGATACTATTAGAGCTAGGCTTGCTTTTCAAGTAACTGGAGAGCACATTTATACAGGAATTGTAAATGCTGCCATAACAATTTTCAAAAAGGTAACTCATAACTTTTTAATATCGCACAGATCAATATTTATTTAGAAATGCCTTCTGTGTTAAAGTATTACAGAATATATTAATGTTGAAGTAATAATTAATGTTATTGTAGGACCTCAATTTACGAACTATATTCGCTCCCGTCCGCGATTCGTATATTCAAACATAGTTGTCCATTTTATCTTATGGAAAACCATTTACATAATATGTTTCCAGAAAACAAATTTTCTTGTATTGTTGCTTACATTAGAAAACCATCACAGTTTATACCTTAAAAATTCCGTAGGTCGGGTCGTTCGTAAGTTGAGGCACCACTGTATATATATTTTAGATTGATATAAGGTACAGAATTTTAGTAAAGTCATATTAAACTTTGTACCTGTTTTCAAAGAGATAAGAGGTATCAAATAATTACACATGATAATTAGCTTCAACTATTCTGGCCATTTTGCATAAAATCTACAACTTTTAATGGGTTCAAACCATAAAAGTTGTACATACATATTACATAGAACAGATTTCCCATAGGTAATGGCAATTTAAACTTTGGCTTACAAGCTGGTGAACTGAGCCTTTATCCCTATAACTTTTTTAGCCCCAGTTCAAGCTATAGCAGTATATGCATTTTCTGTAAGTTATATACTTAAAAATATTTGAAAAACAAGTTCAGGGTAATACCTTCTATTTTGGGATTTTATACCGTTTTTACTTTTTCACAGGCAATTAGAATAATTCGATTATTGAATGTTCCAGGAAGGCGGCATGCGAGCATTATACAGAGGCTTTTTTCCGACTATATGTGGCATGATACCATATGCAGGATTTTCATTTTATACATTTGAAAAGCTGAAATATTTTGCCATGAAATATGCTCCGAATTATCTTTGTAACAAATCTGAAAAAAATACTGGTATGGCAAAGTCTTATTTTTTATAATAGAAATATTAAAAGTTACGAACTAAACATAAGGTGTACACAGTATTAGATGATTTGAAAATTACGATTATGCAAAAGTTAATTTAAATTTATGTATCGAAATGGTATCTAATATGTTATTTAAATAAGTTAATATTTGCATAAGTTATCAGAAACTTAGATAACTTAGATAAAAAATGGTCAAGCAAAAGTATGTCATTTAGATTAAGGATTTATTTATGTAGTTGCCGATTAATAATTTTTTTCGCATCTTTCATGAACATTGGACATGTTTAGTTTCTTATTAAGACGTGCTTATTTCTCTTCCTTTAGTTATATTTTAATAAAGATATCGTACTTGTAAAGAAACATGAATTAGAAAAGAAAGTTGCCTAGCTCAGAGACGTATAAATAGATACTGTGAAGACTATGACAACTTTCTCTTACCAGTTGGATGCCTTTCGTTTAAATGTTTACGAATTACGAGTGAAAGTCCATTATTAACATCATTACAGGCGGCTATGTTTTAACTATACCAGCAAGATTGTTATGTGGAGGAATTGCAGGTGCAATTGCACAAAGCTTTTCATATCCATTAGATGTTACCAGAAGACGTATGCAGTTGGCTATGATGACTCCAGCTACACATAAATTTAGGTACATATCTATGAAAACTTAATCTATGATAACAAATTAAGCAACCACTTAAAAATGATAATGTTTCATTTGATTAAATTACGATTTGTTTTGTAGCGCGGGAATGTGGGTAACTATGAAAAATATATACAAAGAAAACGGAATTGTAAAGGGTCTTTATCGGGGTATGAGCATCAACTACTTACGAGCTATACCTATGGTGTCAGTTAGTTTTACAACATACGAAATTATGAAGACACTTCTCGATTTAGATACTGGAACAAAATTATAATGCAGACAATATGTACATAGATATTTTTGATAACAAGATTTCCCTAATTATCAAGTACAATTAGTACAAAAGAAATGAGTAGATATTTTGTAATGTAAACCATGCACAAAATAAGTTATTGTAATTTTATCTGATTTTCATGATAATTTTGAAATTGTTTTATATTAAATTGACACATTTCCATTTAAAGGTTGTTATTAACTTATAAACAATTTGCTTTAATAGCAAAGTACAAACGAGTATCATTTAAAATCTAAAGATTTTATTTGTTGAACAACATTGTACGAAAAGTGCAAAGATATAAGATATTAAAGTATAGTTTTTAAATGATTGATTTAATATATATGCAAGAAATTTCGACGCGACGATTCTCAAACTTTTTGTTGACAGAATAACTGAGAAAGTCCCAAAAGGAAAGAATCACATAATTTAGCATAAATGTATTATATCATAAATAAGTTATGTATGTCAATGTGAATATTGCAAAAGAATATATGTTAAACGTTACATGCAAATTATATAAAAGAATAAACTATTTTTCTTTAATCTGTTATGTTCTACACTCATTTCTTCGTCTTTTTAATTATTGGTAATAAATGCCTATTTTTGCATATATTTTAATATTCTTATCATGGTGTAATTTAAAATTATAGATACGAATATACTCATAGATAATTACTTTTACCCAAACTTATATTTTAATTATTATATCTGTCTTTGACAAGTAAAATGTATTAAAATACGCGTACGATTAATTAGTTTTATGTACTGAGCGCTGTGCAATTACTACGCGCCTGTATTGCAGAAATTCTAAATGAAAGGGATACACTTTCTAAATGTGATAACATCTCTTTATTTCTCTAGCTTTTTATAATGAGATGACATAATATAAGTTCATGGCATTTCTCTTTTTTTCCTGCTCGTTTTAGCAAAATCTGCTTAAATGTAGATCTTGCAAGCCCATTTAATTGTTCGTAACTTAACGTTCCGAAATATGCGAAATCTAAAAATCAAAGTGCAATGCTGACAATTTAGGGGCCAAATGTACACGCACAATCTACAGCTCTTTTCCAAGTACATATTTAACTTTATGCGATACGAAACATTATATAAAAAGATGTCATAAAAAAATCGTCATTTCAGATCGATGTATACGATGTACAATATGGGGTGTGTGTATATGTATGTATGTATGTGTATGTGTGTATATATATATATATATAGATATGATAATTATATACAGGTATAAACTAATTACATCAGTTAGATCGGATTTAATTACGTGCAAAGTTCATATTTTATCTTATAGCTGTAGTTGTGCAAGTGCATCGGTAAGTCAATCAGCTTGCACCATCAAAGCATTTTTTCGCAACTGATATTAATATAAGACTGCAAATAGTTTGCAAAATGTTCAGAGTTCGTATAAACTGACAAGTTCACTGCCAGAGTCAGAACAGATTGGGAAAATTATGATGATTAGTAGTAATGACGCACGTTTTTTTTTCTGTGCTGAAAGAAAGTACATACAGTTTTAAGTATCAAGTATTTTTGAAAAATAGAAATTGACGGATAAAAAGTAATAGCTTATGAGAAGATCAAAATCTTCTTTGAAGACCAACTGCTAATTGATTCAACTGTTTGTATTGAAATCTACCCACTGTATGAAATACTTCGAGAAGACAATAAATAGAACACAAATACAAAATTAGCTATACAATTTCTAATATCTATTTTATCGATTCATTATTTACGAAGTACGTCTAATTAACTCATTTGCCATATTATAATACTACAATTTTTCTTTTGCTTTCTATAGGAAATTTTATTCTTATTATTATAATCCAGAGTATCTGTAATACGTAATACAAAACAAGAAAAATGCTCAGCCTGCATCGTGCAGAAAGGGTATTTTCACCATATCCACAATATTATGGTGTCTGTGCTACGTTTTTTTAGATTTACAGTCTTAGTAAATTGCTATCGATGTGCATCTACACATTTCATATTCACCTCATCACCACTACTGTATTGTTTCATTATGCATATACTCAAATTGCATGCTTACTTCTATGAATACATCTGTATGTGTTTTAGATGCTCTTATGTATACGATGCCATCATATCGACGAATATGAATGATTTGACAGAACACGTTAGATTGGTTTGACTTGCATTACACATGTTTATTTACCAGAAGCATCATTTTATACCTATTAATTAGTAAAAAGGTCGCCAGTAGGTTCACAAGCAATTAACTTTCAATTTAACGTTTGTGAATGCATAAATTCATTCAGTATAAAGTGCGTGTTTCACTTAGGAAGTTTCGACAGGATTGATGCAAAAGTGTCAATGCACATTTAAATCATTTACCTCCTCTGTTCCGTTATAAAAGTCAGGGAACGTATATTTATATTTCAATTTGAAAAAAATGAAATCTGATTAATTGAAAATGAATACTAAAGAACAGGTATGATCAACGAACTAAAATAAAATAATTTTTTTCATTCTGTTTATAAATACTGCGTAAATGTAATTTACTGCTCAACTAATTTATAGAACTATGTAAATAACGGAAATTTTGTTTATTATGATTCTGATGAATTATTATGTGCAATGTCAGGTTAAATTCTTTAAACAAAATCCGCTAATAAATGATATTTATTGAATGTTCTTATGGCACAGTTTGGGTATGCCAATTTACTGTTGCATCAACCCTCTTTGTATTCCCCTCAAGTGGAACATTTCATGCTCCATTCGTACGTGTAGTGTGACACTCTTTTAAATATAAACTATAATCTTTTTCGGCATGTTTCTTGAAACCTTAAACAACATTATCTCTATTCAATACACGTAACAAATAACTTGCTCGCATAAACGGGTTTCGATAAATTAATATTTGTTGAAGGTTTCAAGATACCACAGATACTTTGTTTGCCCTACTTATTACGTTCGGTTGTGTATTATATTTCATTTTTCTCCAGTAATAAAAATACAAGCAGTACAATGAAGGTTGTAAAACTCAATGCTATAGGTGAATTTTAATTGGTACGTGTGTACATTATTGTTTTTTTATGTGTACAATTAATGTTGTGTCTACATGTATGATGTGGGACACACGCAAAATACGCGGGTGTGTTATTTCGTCTCTCAAAGAGGCATCATAAAGTGAGCCATGATATAATACTTGAGACTATACGTTATGTGTAAGAACAGTTGGAACCTCACACATGTATTGATGTTCTATATGTCGCAGCACTATAAAGCCTGGATCATTTTCCATACCCCTACCTTAATATTTACTTCCAGGATCTGATACTTTACAAGAAGTAGTCTGGTGTCCGCCTAGTGACATGAGGCTCACCACGTCTCGGTGCCGGGTCAAATTGAAGGCTAAAAGGGTACAAATAATTTATTAAATCTGAGATAATAACAGTCTAAAATATTAATGCAATACTTACAATGAATATTTTAATGCATCATCTAATTCCATAATTGCAGCTTGATTTCCACAACGATAGCAATAGTTAGGTGCTGAGAATATAGTTACAACGTTACGATCATGACACCTGTAATGACACAGACACGTTATTACATATTTGTGTATAAACTAAAAATCAATATGCCCATACAATATAAGTATATATGCACACACGGATGACTGTGTGTAAATAATACATTATAATAATAATACCAATTGTAACCCTCCATAACCAATTGATGTGCTCGTGATACCAATGTCAGGCCATTAGAGTGATTAAAAGTTTCAGAAATATCTTGTCCAAAAGTATAGCCAGCTCCACGAGGAGAGATACCCCACCCTCCCCTGTCATCAGGGTCTGACCAGAGAAGATCGCACATTGGACCCTAAAAAGTTACAATATACATTAAATATTTTTGTGGATGCTTATTTTTTATATGAACTGAAGCACAAACCTCATGTGGCACTTCCTGAAGACGATCAAGAGCACGTATATGATCTAAGGTGTCGATAGAAGGTGATAGACCACCATGCAAACAGAATATTTGACCATCAACCAATGCAGTTAATGGCAAGTAATCGAACAGATCCGTGAAGAATTTCCACACGTTGGCATTTCCATATTTACGTAAACATTCATCATAAAATCCATATACCTGTGTAATTTGTCTTGATTCATGATTACCACGTAAAATAGTTATTCTTTCTCTGTACCTGACCTATGAACACAATCAATGTCATGATATTGTTAATAATATATTTGCTAGAATTTTTACCAAGCATTAATACATTTATTAATATACATATTACGTTAGAGTCAAAAGGATATGCGATAGACAGTAAAAGTATTTCTTCAGAATAGTAAGTAAATATTTATTTCTTCTTGATGACCTTACCTTAAGCGCAACAAGCAAGGTAACAGTTTCAACAGAATAATAACCACGATCTACGTAGTCACCCATAAAAAGATAATTTGTATCTGGAGATTTGCCTCCTATTCTGAACAGTTCCATCAAGTCGTGGAACTGTCCATGTACATCTCCACATACTGTTACAGGACATTTTACTTCTTGAACATTCGACTCTTTAGCTAAGATTTCTTTTGCCTGAAAAATATTGGTATTTTTATGACTATTTTCTGATATATATTTATTGTGCTTCATAAGCGAACAAAATTTAAAAGGTACATGTTTAGTCTAAATGTTTGAAATATATTTTATGAAGAAAATGATTTTATCATTTTTCTTATGGGATTTACAAATGCAATTGCAAGTGATAATCAATTTTATAAAATTGTAACATTTACATATAAGATACAGAGTATACCTTTGTGTGCATAAAATAAATTATATTATTTATAAATGTATTGGTAATACTAACAATGGAGTTACTTATATCATACCTACGAATAACTCAGACTTTGAACAAAAATATTAACACATTGCATGCCGGCTAAATATCAGCCGCTAAAAGCCTAAATGCCGGTCTTAAATTTATGATATCAATATCAAATTTAAATGAATTAAGTAATGCACAAATTAAATAAAGTTATATTGCCTTTTCTTGTCCACTTTATCATTTTCCTCAAAACAGAATAATATGACAGATATTGAGCGACCAAATCTACAGTCATATATTTGAAATTCCGTATTATCGCGGGACGATGTGCAATGTGTTAATAATATCATGAATATTTTCAAATATAATAGGCTAAATAAAAATGTAATGTTAATCTTGCTGCATTGAAAAAGTACAAAGATTTATAGGACGCAATTAGATAAAAATCATCCCACAAAATCAGGTGAGTAATAAATCAAACAATATTATCAGTATGGTACAAAACTGAAGAAAATATACATATTATAAATGTGAAAATAATAAGGAGAAACAACTTGAAAGAGTTGTACATTTGTAGCCGGAATACATTCCCTTTGCTGTATATAAAATAGTAAAAATAGAATAGTCCGTTAATTCGTCGAACGCCGCTTGTATAAAAACGTTCGTGTCTCGGTGAAAGCCTCGGGCAAGGAATAAATGTAATCAGCGGAAACATCTTGGAAGATAATGGAAGAAATGTACATTTAGATCTAAACGACAGAGAGGTAAGAATTAATATACCCCTCGATTTTTAATCGAACAGATTTGAATCTATTTCAATAAAATTTGTATGACACATCGAGTGGCTTGCTTTAGCGGTAACGTAAAATATACAGCGTGTCCTCTGCCGTTTCCGTGGGATAGAGGATCGATCAACCAGTGGAAAAATCATCCCAGTAAAATGATGAATATATTAGAATTATAAAGATATAACATATAAAAGGATGGATACCTTTTCGCACAGAGTTTTCACTTGGCTTTCTGTCAGTTGTTGGCAGTCATTTAACTGTTCTATCCACTGGTCGAGTTCCTTCAATGACGCTTTTTCCTCCATCGTATAGATTTACACAAAGTTCAGGGATACTCCACGCTCTTAACACATGTAATTAAATATAAAGAGAATCTGTCCGTAAACTAAATCATTCGGTTTTGCTGGAAAAGCTTCCCAACACAAATATCCCAATCGACCACACACTCACAAAATGGCCGACTGCGAGTGTTAACGGTGACGTCACATTCGATTCATGCGTGCGCCCGCTGAGACTATCCCAGATTAAACATTGACCAGTCTCCGTTCGCGTTTACCTCGTCTTAGCCAATCGTCCAGTGGTTTTACTTTTATCTCGAAAATAATGCCGCATGCAACACTGTCGCTGCTGTTACTGCTGATTACAACTGCATCATTTTAATGACTGATAACGAACTTCGCAAACATCGCAATCTATTAATGACGTATAAATGCAAAATAAATTATTCCCAAAATAACAGACGCATTCGTTTTTAAAATACATGATCGCTTTTCAAATAACGTGTAGTAGTTCGTTGCACCACTATTTTCACTTACGCGTCAACTTTCAAATATTAAATGTAGAAACTCACGTGTAAACATTGCAGCTACTTAATGTAGCGCTGCTGAATGTTGATTGTTTAGTACTTAGATCGATTAATATAACACGAGAATTAATGATATATCGAAAAACTAATCAAATGCTATCATCCTTCGATAATTTGTTACTTATATCACTATTCTGTTCCTTACTTCCTTGTTACAAATAAATATTTCTTTCTGCAAGATTTATGGATAATAGCCGGTAAAAATTTTCTGGTAGAAAATTTTCTCATTGAAACATTCCATATAATCATATTATGTAATGATTAATTCTCCAATTGTTTAAATAAAACTTTATCCTATAACTTTTACAGAAAGGTGTAACCTTGAATTGTTACAATTCAGAATTTCTTTTATTTACAAAAGCAGAAGCTAATGAGGTATTTAATTATTGGTTTGTATAATGTTAATATATTTCATGCTTGTATTCATGTGAATTACATTTAAAGGTTTGTAGTGGATTCGTAGAAAGACATATAAATATTATGGAACAATTCAATTCTCAGAAATGAGAGGATAATTAAACATTGAGAAAAACTCTTTAAATATTCAGTACTCTCGTGAAGCTGAACGTAAAATAATTATATATAAAATATTTGACACAAATATGTTGAAGTATTTGTTTACAGCTGTATATAAATTCTTCAAAATTAATATTAGATTGTGTGGATGTTACTATTGAATAGTAGAAAGAGAGGAGAAAACATTTGCATCCTCTCCTCAGAGACTGATATATCTTTCTCTAATAATATTAAATGTATAGTATATAGTGGTGATCTCCTGTAAATTGAAAATGAACCAATAAAAAAATGCTAAAGGAGATAAATTACAATGTCATCAATAGATACTGTTTAAACATTAAACATCAAGTATTATTCTGTATGTTTTCGCATTGCATTTATCTACAGAGAGTTGCATCTAACTGGACCAGCCAAGGCAACAACAGTTTAATTTTTCTTCTGTAATTTGCATCTTTTGCAATTGGGTTCTGCTCTAAATAAATGGTTTCTAATTTTTTGTTGGCTATTAAATTTTCCACCGTTGTCCAATCTTCTATTTCGTTATTGTTTATCTGTCAAACGAATTAAATATCAATTAAACATATTTCTAATAATATTATGTATCATTGAAACGTCGGGCATTTAAATATTAATCTTACCCAAAACTCTTCTAAGTCTTCAAGGTGACTGATATTCTCAATTTTTTTAATTTTATTATTTGCTAAATCTAATGTTGTTAATCTCAAACAATTGGATATTCCTTCAATGTATATTATTCCATTTTCTGATATATACAATTGATCTAACTTTTTTAATTCGTCTAGATTTTCTATTTTTGTAATGCGATTGCTTTGTAAGCTTAGCAATTGTAGATTTTGTAAAATATTTAAATTTTCGATTTTTGTAATTTTATTTTTACCAAGATACAGACTTGTCAAGTTATTAAGACCATCTAGATTTGTGATTTCTCTTATCTTGTTATCACCCAATTCAAGAGTTATCAGATTTTTTAAATGAGACAAATTTTCAATATGCTGAATTTTATTAGATGACAAAAATAGTTTTTGCAGATTTAACAAATTGTCTATGCCTTCTATCTTTTTGATGCGATTAAAAGATAGATCTAAAACTCTGAAAGTATAATTATGAAGTAGTTAAATTCGGTAGAAAATGTATACAGTTGTATACATATAATATTTAAATCACATACTCCAAATTTACAAGGGCATCCAAATTTTCTATTGTAACAATTTGATTATCTCTCAATTCCAATTCTACCAAAGTAGTAAGAGTATCAAGATTTTCAATTTTTTTAATCAAGTTCCATGTGAAGCATAATCTGCGTATTTGTGTTAACTGTTCCAAGTTTTCTAGTTTTGTCAAGCGAGAATGATTGAAATCTAATTCCTGAAAGGTCAATACAAAAGGACACTTCATTAGTTATGAAATAATACTGTGAAATATTGGTCTTAAAGAAATAAGTTTTAAAAACAAGTGACAATTGAAGTTACAACTGACTTCACTCGTAGGATCTACAATAAGAATTTTTTCTGCTTCTTCATTCTCCCCATTTTCTGTAACTCCTTCCATTTCAGCTGATCCTTCACTCTTATCATCTTCTAAAAAGTAAGAAATATTTTTAACAATTGAATAATGATATGACATATTCTCGTACTTTGAAGTATTTTTAAACAATAAATCATAAATATAAATAATTATTGTACCATTATGCGCCATTATTTAAAATACAATGTGTATTACAATGATTCAGATTATTTAAATGGCAAGACAGAAGGAACTGTTTTGGTATTGCAACTACGTAAAACGTTATATTAATCACAGATTCATTAAAGTATAACTAGAAACGATTCACTGCAGTATTAATCGAAAATAGTTTGTATTCGCCATATATTTTAAGCTGTAAAAAGATCTGCACGATTCCGTCTAAAATATCAACCGCGAGAATGACAAATAAATCAAATAATCTAACGAAATGAGACACCTTAAAAAGTTATGTTATTTTACACATTCAATGAGTTACGTTTTCATGAACTGTTTCGGTAGGCTAAACCGGCGCTACCGTATACTTGACTTCAATTGTACGAATCATATCGAAGGGTATGAAAATCGATCGCCCTTTGCGTTACACACCATAATCCTGAACTGACCAATTGACGATCTTCGTTTAAAATTAGTTTCGCGCTTTTTAAGTAGCGCATGGTTACATGCAGTGTTTCGCCTCTAGAAACTTGTACATCGTGATCGATACGATCAGGTCGATTGTATCTTTCTTTCTGATCGACGCTCCGTTGAATGCGGGTGGTCCGGTAAAATCCGTTTGCATCCGGAATATACAATCCTTAAATAATTAGAGAAGTGTTTCAAAATGAGTGAATCTCTTCAATTAAGAGGCACCCTTCGGGGGCATAATGGATGGGTTACTCAAATTGCGACAAATCCAAAATATCCGGACATGATATTGTCTTCTTCACGTGGTAAGTTTCCTGCGCGGTAACGCTATGGAAAAAAAATACACTTTGTTACATATAAATAAAATATATTTCATTCGTAAAATTTTGTATATTACACTTCTAGACAAAACTTTGATTGTATGGAAGTTAACACGTGATGAAGCCAATTATGGTATCCCACAGAAGCGTCTATATGGCCACTCTCATTTTATCAGTGACGTGGTTCTTTCTTCGGACGGTAATTACGCATTGTCCGGTTCTTGGGACAAAACCTTGCGTCTTTGGGATTTAGCCGCAGGTCGTACTACGCGAAGATTCGAAGACCATACCAAGGTGTGACTTTCTTCTTCTGTGATCTACGGTCAACATACTTCGTCAAACGAACGGAAACTTTTTTTTTTCAATTTTTTTTTTTAAATGCCATTGGCAGAAGAAATAAATACGTGAGTGATGGGGAACATACTGAAGCTTTTTTTTACATATTTTTTTTTGTCTTTGATAAGTAGAAGAGGTGGGCATTGAGTCTGCGGTGCCGTAAGTATTGGTCAGATTTTGACCACGTCGTTGTGCGTATTATTTTAATGTGTAATTACATCGATCAGTTATAACATATGTTAACAGGATGTTTTAAGCGTTGCCTTTTCTGTGGACAATCGTCAAATTGTCTCTGGTTCTCGAGACAAAACTATAAAATTGTGGAACACCTTGGCTGAATGCAAGTATACTATTCAAGATGACGGGCACACAGACTGGGTTAGTTGTGTGCGATTCTCTCCCAATCATTCAAATCCAATCATTGTTTCCGCTGGTTGGGACAAAGTTGTGAAGGTATATCATAATTTATTTATTTTTTTATAAGACAATGTACTTCATAACTATTATTATGATGATGTATAATTATAAAAACCATGATAGCTATGAGTGTTTGCGGATATGGGACTGACTAGACATAATAAAAGTTGCTTTGCAAATCTATTAGATTATTTCATATTAATATCAGAATATTTTATAGGTATGGAATTTAACCAACTGCAGGCTGAAAATCAACCATAGTGGACACTCTGGATATCTTAACACAGTTACAGTATCTCCTGATGGTTCTCTCTGCGCATCAGGTGGAAAGGTAATGCATTTAAAGAAAATCATATTTTGTTACCAAATCCAATTGAATCTCGTCGAGTGGTTACTACAGGATTTTGATATTTAACGCAAAGAGTGATCGATTTCCACAGTTATCGATGATTCGTAGCTTCGAAGTTTAAGTATACGGTAGCGGATGTTTTAGCCTACTAAAATTGTTACTGAAAACTTCGTTCATCGTTTGTTTGATATAACGGGTTTTTAACATGTTCGAAGCCATGGGGGTTGCTGGTGATCGGCGCTGTTGAATTCAATGAATTTTCATGAGACTTTTAAATTGTAATATGTACGAATTTTCTAATACATTCGATATTTAAATATTAGCATTGAAAAGGTAAGGTCCTGCTAACCATATATCTATTTGTGTCTTTCGGGTTTCTGTGTTGTACAAATCTAATTTTAATAAAAAAAGTTTCACTTCATTAAGAATTATGGAACCAGCGAAATGCCGGTGCCGTTCAACGTGATAAAGTGCCTCATTTTCTTACATGACTCGTTTTTATTTCAGGATTGCAAAGCTATGTTATGGGACTTGAATGATGGAAAGCATCTGCATACTTTAGATCACAATGACATCATTACTGCCCTGTGCTTTAGTCCAAACCGTTACTGGCTTTGTGCTGCATTTGGACCGTGGATTAAGATCTGGGATCTTGAAACAAAGGAGATGGTGGAAGAATTGAAACCGGAGGTTGTATCTGCGACGAGCAAAGCGGAGCCCCCACACTGTCTGTCTTTAGCGTGGTCTACGGACGGACAAACGTTATTTGCTGGATATTCTGACAACACAATCCGTGTCTGGCAGGTTTCTGTATCCAGTCATTAAGTGTTTTATATAAAAGTATAAAAACATAAAAAGTGAAATCCAGCTACGTGGTCAATTTATTTACATCATCCTAGTCAATTAATATACATTTAATAGCTAAATCGTACATGTTTTAATCGTTACTATTGTTTGGAAAGTACAACTATTTCTTTTCGCTAATATCTTCTTTCTTTGAAATTTTTTCTTCAAACTTCTCGAACTCTTTTTTTGCAACTTTATCAGTTTCATCTTCCACTTGTATCACTCCAAGAACTTCCGGTATGTAAAACTGCATCATGTTCTGAACGCCATTCCTTAGAGTGACAACAGAACTTGGACAACTTGTACAGGAACCTTGCATTTTCAATTTTACGACGCCCTCTTCGAAACCCTGTGATCATTAGAAAATTCAGAGAATTTAAGGCAAATTTAATTGATATTATTATTTAAAGATCTCTAGTCTTATTTAAATTCTTAACATTACGGATCCATCTCACAGTCTAAGATTATTGCTCGCGTACAAATCCACTTTTTGCATTTACACTACTTTATAAAGTTTTTAAATCTGCACGCAAGATTGGTTCGTTAGTTATGTCAATTTACAATTTTGTAAGAATATGGACAAGATAAGTGGAAACATCAATGTTCATTACTAATTTCGGCCGATTTCATCTTATTTTTCTTGCGATGCATCTTTACTGAACTGTTTTATCAAAATTTATTTACATGTTTCCTAATTATATTCGATTGCAGAAATATAATTGGCTGCATAGAAAAGTTTCGTTTTGAAACAACCGGTTTGCAAAATGTTAAGAGTATTTATAAAAATACTTTAATTTTGTTTTATTTACATTTAGTGAAATAACACCATATTTAATAATCCTGAAAGGAATCATTATTTCTAATGTTGTTTCAAATTGGAATTAATCAATTGAGGTGTATATCAAAATAAGCTTTTATAATATACTTTATGTCATACTTACAACAAATACAATGTCACCTCCATCTTCCTGTACTGTGGGCCGTATTCGGGTATCTAGTAATTCCTTTATCATTTGAACAATTTCATCATCATCTTCGGTAACTTCTGTGAAACAAAATGTAAGTGTAACAGAAATGTAATTTTAATGAATATATTTGAAATATTTCAAACATACGTGTATCACTTGCAGGTTGTTCCTCATTCAGTATAGGTAATCCAGAAGCAAAGAAATCCATGATTACAGCAAAAATTTCTGGCTTTATTAATTTCCACTCTACATCTTCGTCAACTTTTGTTACCGTAATAAAATTTGATCCAAAAAATACTGATTTTACACCTTCAATGCGAAATAACATTTTTGCAAGAGGTGAGCAATATGCCTGAGTAACATTAGGAAAATCTTTAGTTTGATTATCCTCGAGTATTTTTACCCCAGGAAGAAACTTCAAACTGTTTGGATTTGGCGTGTCCTGCGTTTGAATGAACATATTACGACGTTGTAAATTTGTAATTGTTAAATTCGTTGAGGGACATAATAAGTGTAATCGTAATGGCCAGGATTCACTATTCGTGTGTATCTTTGTAACATTGTTTCTTAAAAATCTGAAAAACCAAGGTGTATTAATAAAAAGGTACCTTGCAATATTTTGCAATTATAATACATATATTTATATTAAAAATTTATTTTTGCGATCGTTAACGTACTTTGTACACTGGCACACGGGTATCGATTTATAAATTAATGACCGGCTGGTATATAAACCTCGGGTTAATATTTTATCCATCGTTTTATCGTATGTTGTTCGCGTTTGTCAAATATAAAAGCATTATTGCAACTCTGAGGTTATATTTTCATAACCGCAAGAGTTTGATCAGTTTGACATTACAGTTTAGGCAATATGAAAATCATAAAAGTTTTATTGTTGTACCCCTGCAGTCACCATATTGAAGTCTGTCAGTGTGGACGGTACGAACCTGACATTTCTTTTACTAAAGTTTCATCAAAATGTGCAAACGTCTGTATAGAGTTTAAGTTTTAAACTGTATACAGTAAAACCTCGATAAATGCACAGATTTCGGGGGCAAAACAGTGCTCTTATCGAGTACCAGTGTCGAATCTGTGTTTACATTAGGGCTCGAGCCGAGCGCGAACTTAGGCAAAGACAGACAGTAGGAGAGAAAGAGAGAGCAAGCAAACAAAGTGAGCTGCTCGAAAGTGCCGGCGAGGCATTGCTAACGCAACAATAAACTTGGTTATTTATTAATTTTTCTAAATGTAACGTTTCCGAATGTATTTTTGAGATTCTTTTGATTAAAATGATACCAAACACGATATAGTTTGAATTATGAAAATAGTAAGTACATTTATTAAATATTAAATAAATATAATTCGAAGTATATCGTGTTTGGTATCATTTTAATCAGAAAAATCTCACAAATACGTTAGCAAAGGTTTCAAAAAAAATATCAAAAATGTAAACGGCCACCCTCCAATTAGTATTGCCTCACCGATACATTCGGGTGGTATCATGTTACACTGCTCCCTCGTCGAGCGTCGAGGTTCCCCAAGGGAGATTCCCCTATGTGGAGGGGTTGTCATGATGCATTTATGGAGGGAAACTTCTGATGCCTCTATCGAGGTTTTACTGCACAATAATTCGCTAAACTTTACTTTAAGGAACCAAAAATTATTAACTCTTGGTTTCTGTCAGATCGATTGATTTTAATACGCTGGATTCAAAATGCAGGTTTTTCTCTAAAATTAGCCGCAATCTGTTGGTGCATCAAAAAGAAAGTTAATATTTTTTGATCCTCTAAAATGAGTTAAAATGAGTAAAAATTTTCATCTATAAATTTTAGGCGATTATTTCTAAATATTGCTTCACACTTTTCTTTACAGTACAATAATAAAATGATTTACGTATTGAATTTGAACACATTGTACAAACATGCTCATAGAGCGTAATGGTATTCTAATCATTTTAAGGTCACGCAAAGTAATGATTGATTTTAATAATGTTGAAATACAATAATACACTTATTACATATTCGGCTGATTTAGTTAAATTATAAGCCAGAATTGAAATTACCATCGCGTCCACCAATCTTCCTTATGTGACATGTTTATAATACCTTTGGTACCATAAACCATTCAAATCAAATTGCAATAAAGACGAAAGAATAAACTTTTAGCTCTAAAGCCAAACAAAGTTGAAACGTTTAAAACCATTGAAATCACAAGTTATAAATCACACATGTTTCATAACATTGACTTGTAGACGCGCAAAACATTAAATCTTTCAGTGTATTCTTGCGCAAGTGTGGGACAATGAAAAGAAGTACCGCGGAAGCAGTTTGAAAGAAATGTGCTACTTAGGTCGCGTAACGAAGAAAGTAAATGAGATATTTCGTGAGAAAGTGAGATACTATGAAGTGAGCGATAAAACAATAAACATAGAGTATTTTACGAAATGTAAGTGAAAATAATTACTTTTTAATAACGTAGTCTGATTAGAAATCGCACGGAAATTCACCATATCCATGGTTTTTATTATAAGTCCCCATAAAAATGAGAGCTCTATTATTATACGCCATTTGATTTCAGGGGTTTGAGAGTAAGGATTTCAGGAACGATAAAGACAGTGATAATCAGGAGCCGACGAAGAGCTTCTCTTACTCTTGCATTGTCCGATGAGACGGACGAGACTCTTTAGCCTGCTTTAGCCCACTTCAGCCTCTTCAGCAGTACGTGATACACGTATTGTAGTTTGCTAGTTTTCACCAATCTTTATTTAAGTGCAAAACAAAAGAATTTTTCTTTTCAAATATATTTCGTATATAGGAATTGAATCTAATATATACAGAATTTTAGTAAAGAAACATGGAATACAGGTAAAAAGCTATAACTATTATTTATTATTACTTAGTTTATTTTTTCACATTTTTAATATTTTTAGATTGACATGTTGTTTAAATATTGTATATTAAATGATACGACGAACAATTAAATTTCATTTAATACCATAAAAATTATAATAGCAATATATACAGAACGATGTTTTTCGTTCACATTTTGCATTTTGAAAACGCACGAATTGGTTTCAAAATTGTTTCAAAACTTATAAAAACCAATCATAAAGTTATGTTTATAAACTCTGCAGGTTATGGACTTATTATAATAGCGTGTTGCTTAAAAAAATTTACATAGTTTTTGGGGTTACTCGACTTACCGCTGTGTTTTTCAGTAATTGCATATATGTTATATACCATGTTTGTTAATATTGTAAATCTCAATAATAACCTAGTTTCAAAAAATCATGGCAAGTTGTGATACATATAATATATGTTTGTATATTTTATCAAATTGATGTACGCATGGTAATATAATGCAATAATAAGGAAATTTAATAAGAACTAGTATATATTTTTCCTTCAGTTTTGTAAATTAATCTGTATTAGTCAAACATTGAAACATTTTTCAAGAAAAAAAAGGGATGTTATTCAGATATTCTATTAAAAAGCTCAAATCCCATTTGCTATTTACATACTTCAATTTCATTAGCTCTAATAGTATTTTAATATCAAGCAATATTACTTAATATATAGTCTTATAAAATAAAATGTAATATGAATAACTGATTTATTATGTTCAAGGATGAATGTAATTGTTTATCAATTTAATAATTGCTTAAAAACTTGTAATTAGTTATTTATAGTATGATGTTATGAATTTTTTAGAAGTACTTCTTATACACAATGAATTACAATATTATTTGATTCCCTTTAGAATGGATGATAATCAACAGTATTATGAAAGTATGGAACATTCATCTGTAAATTACAATACGTCTTCAGCTTACAATGATAGAGGAAGAAATCAAAGAAATAAATCTTCTTGGAGAAAGCAAGATAGACCTTCAAATTCTGGAAACTACAGACCTGCTAATTCTGATCATGAATCTCAGAAACTTGTTATTTACATTGATTCTGACAAAGTGGGAAAACTGATCGGCAAAGGTGGAGTTAAAATTAAAGAACTTCAAGATAAAACTAATACAAGAATTAGTGTAAGTATTTTATAATTAATAAACAGGTTTTAGCTTAAGAATCTCTTATTTGTTGCCAATTACTAAACGAGCTATTATTCACTTTTTATACTATAATATTAATAGTGGTACATAATCAATAAATTATTCATTTGTATCAAGATATTAAAATACGAATACACACACACACCGAGAGAGAGAGAGAGAGAGAGAGAGAGAGAGAGAGAGAGAGAGAGAGAGAGAGAGATTTATAGGTTCCTGAACATTTTTTTTCTTCCAGTTATTATACACATTTATTTTTCGTATAGGTTGATAAATCGATTACAAGTACTACTGCTGCCGTTGTTATAACTGGTTCTAAACAAGCCCAAGAGGAAGCTAACAATTTGATTGAAGAATTGTTAAACAATGGTCTTCATTCAATAGGAAAACCAGATGTAGATCATACAGTGCAAGCTAAGAAACCCCAAATTGATTATACTACATTTGATTGGTCCCAAGCTAGTAAAGATTGTGTAAGTTTTACAAGGGATTTTAATATTCAGAAATTCGATGTATTATCATATAACTGAAAAACGGAACTCAGTTATTTATATTTCATATGAAATTTTCATCAGGATGATTTTCAAAATGAAAAATGGTCAAAATGTGCTCCTATTACCAAACATTTTTACAAAGAAGATCCTATGATTGCTGCTATGTCTGAAGAACAGGTGGCTCATATTAGGAAGACAAATAATAACATAGAAGTTAAACATGTATTTGAAGAAAAAAGTAGCACAGAAAAGTTTGATGTACCTAATCCTATTGAAACATTTGAACAAGCATTTAGAGTAAGCTTATAACAAATATATATTTAAGACAATTTTTTTATAACTGCTATTGTTATATATAATAAATACCATGTTGAATGTCATATTACTTTAATGAAAATATTATTTGCCAGGACTATCCCGAAATACTTGAAGAAATAAGGAAGCAAGGATTTGTTAAACCAAGTCCTATACAGTGTCAAGCTTGGCCAATTCTTCTTAGTGGTAAAGATCTCATTGGAATTGCCCAAACTGGTACAGGTAAGTGAAGATTACAATTTTTTTGGCACTTCATAATTTTTTTTTCTAATATAAAAAGAAAATTTGTTTTTCTGATTGTAGGAAAGACATTAGCATTTTTGTTGCCCGCTTTAATACATATTGCTGGACAAAGTGAACCACGGGCGCAAAGATCTGGGCCTAATTTGCTTGTTATGGCACCTACAAGAGAATTGGCATTACAAATCGAGAAAGAAGTCAGCAAATATTCTTATCGTAATATAAAGGCGTAAGAAATATTATTGTACTATTATTTTACATTATTACAACAGTTATAGTTTTAGTCTTTAGTATGCCTTTTCAAGACCGTGTCGAATAATTGCACGCGATGCAAAAGTGCTTATTACGCATCATGCCAAGGGATTTTTTTACGCAAAATCTAAAAAGTAAAGTCAAAACTTGGCATAAAATGTAACATTTAATCAAGTACTGTGTACATAGATCGTTCATTATGTTGCTGAACAGATAATTTACAATGTTTCTCTCTCTCTCTCTCTCTCTCTCTCTCACTTTTTCACAATATACTTATTAAAAATGGTATTTTCCGTATTTAATATAATTGTTATATATGTAAAATAATTAAAAAATTCCTCTGTTTTGATAATATTATTTAAGTGTCTGCGTGTATGGAGGTGGGAATCGTAAAGAACAAATTAATGAAGTTGCCAGAGGTGTAGAGATAGTAATTGCAACTCCTGGGAGACTAAATGACCTCATCCAAGCAAATATTTTAGATGTCACATCAGTTACATACCTTGTACTAGATGAAGCAGATCGAATGCTTGATATGGGATTTGAACCACAAATTCGAAAGGTTTTATTGGATATAAGGCCAGACAGGCAAACAGTTATGACCAGGTATATGATTCCAGTATTAAAACTAATTATATATTCTATTTTTTATTCTAATGTTCCTAATATTTATTATTCTCATGATTGGTTTTATGTTTTAGTGCTACCTGGCCTCAAGGAGTTAGGCGTTTGGCTCAATCTTATATGAAAAATCCAATTCAAATATTTGTTGGGTCGCTAGATTTAGCTGCTGTTCATACAGTAACACAAAAAGTTTACATTATTGATGAAAATGAAAAAACCGATATGGTAAATGTTACATAAAAATTATTTTTGATTAGTTGCGTGAGATAATATCAATTTGAATAACAAATACGAAACTTTTCAACTCTTTTGATACTATGTGTGCAAAAGAAATTGAAAGTCATTAAACTTTACGAGCTATATCACGTTAATCAAGTGCCTGGATTACCTTCGTTGTTAGTAAAGCAGTTCAATACTTTTATTTTGAAAAATATGTTTCGAAAGGCCTACAAGATGATTATAATAAACATTCTATTAGTTACTTATAATATTTCTTATTAAACTTTTATGGCCGTCGTGATTAGTTTTCCAAATTAGTTTTTCAAATATTTCTACATGTCTATAAACTTTATCTCTTTACGAGCTTTACAAAACACATAGATGTTGTGATGTTTAATCAGCAATAATACATATAATCAGAAACTTATTTAAAGCATAAAATGTTAAGTTTTTTATCTTATTCAGTCGTAAAAAAGAATATATTTAATATCACAAAACAAGTGTACCATAATTATCTGGTATTCATTAGCGAACAAAGTAACTCACGATGAAAAGATGAATTCACTTACTAACAATGAAGGTAATAAAGATTGATAAAGTACGTCGTTCACTCAATATGTTACTCTCTAAACGTATATGATATTATGATATACCACGTAGTGGTTTAAGTGCTTGACATTTATGCCCATTTTGATTTTAACAGATGTATGACTTTTTTCGTGAGATGTCTGTTGACGATAAAGTAATAATATTTTTTGGCAAGAAATCAAAAGTTGATGATATAGCGAGTGATCTAGTTTTGGAAGGTATCAATTGTCAAAGTATACATGGAGGCAGGGAGCAATGTGACAGAGAACAAGCATTAGAAGATTTAAAAACAGGGGATGTTAAAATTCTTCTTGCAACAGACGTTGCCAGTCGCGGCATCGATATCGAAGACATTTCGTATGTTCATTCTTATTCTTACAAATGATTTATTGAATTTTTGCGTTAGACATTAATTGCCCTTGTAAAGTAATGTTTAAAATATACGTTTATTTTTCAGGCATGTATTTAATTATGACTTTCCGCGAGATATAGAAGAATACGTTCATCGAGTTGGTCGGACTGGCCGTGCTGGTCGCACAGGAACAAGTATTACACTTATGACGAGAAAGGATTGGTCTCTCGCAAAGGAATTGATTAACATTTTGGAAGAAGCTAGTCAAGTGAGTAAAGATCTATAGAAATTGAAGTTGTGTAAACACGGTTAATGGTGACTTTATCTCAATTCAGAATTTTGATAATCATATTGTTTTAAATTTTTAATTTTTTACCAATTCGGTATACAATACCTCGTTACACGTTGAATATGAGAGCATATAATTTATCTGATAAATTTTCATTTTATCTTGCTTATGAATTACAATAATAAAATTATTAATCTGTAATAACTTTGGACATGATGACCATAAATAGTTATTGTGTACATTAGTTTCAAATTATGGATTAACAAAGATGTTTTTATGTATATATTTTTTTAAGGGGGTTCCTGAAGAATTATACAGCATGGCTGAAAGATACGAAGCATGGAAGCAAAAAAGGATGCAGGAAAAACAATTTGAACGTTCGGATGCACAAGGATATGGTGGTAACAGAAGAAGTAATGGAAGACAAAGTGGTAATCGTTGGAATGATCGTTGGTAGTACATTCTCATTATTTTTTGGGATATAAGAAAATTAATTTTTTTAACTGCGTCAGTCATGCAGTAATAATGTAAATGCAGAACCTGAAACGGATTTCGTGAAGGTAACAGTATTATGTTTGTATTAATGTATTATTAATTATTATACACGATGCCTACTTTTTTCAATTTTTTATTTTTTCGCACGTGTAAGAATTTTTTTATTCAAACTTATTTTAGTATCATTGTGTAAATGTTACTAGAATAAGAGTTGCAACGAAGAGATCTTCAACGGACCGCTTTAAGTTCTACCTCATTATTTAAATAATTATCCTTTATTATTTTTTTAAAATAAATTGTATTCATAAAACAGTGGTATAATGCGTACGAGCATCATTCATTGTAAAAAAACATTTTCTTTATTATTTCAGCCAAATACCTACTCTAGAATAAGCTTCTAATTTTACAGAAATAAAATTATTAATAAAGAATACTTATCACATGGAAATGTCGTTTTTATAAAAATTAGCAATTATATACAGCAGGCACTTCTTAAAATTTGTTCTTGAACTTTACATTACTAAGCACTATTCGTGGCTTCTGAAAATACGATTTTCAGTTTGACACAAAATAATCGTTGCAAATTTATGTAGCTCTAGATTATTATTTTTTAACGACAGGTAATAATAAACAACAGGTAAGTGTATACAGTAGCTTTTTTAAACAAAAAAATCAGAAACTATGTGAAAATGTTTAACTTATCTTGCGCGTTATATGGGACGGTTTATCGCGTTGTATGAGAACTAGTCACAATTTTTTCGCAGCGTTATACGAATTCGCGTTATACGGGAGTCCACTGTAGTTTTTATATAAAAAAATACTCAAGATTTATTGCCATTAAATTGGTAAAACTGTCGAAAACATGATATTTTTTAGAATATTGTCGAAACAAATTGAGATTTCGCAAAAAAAATTATACCATTAAAAAGTTCATAAAAAGGCGCTAATTTCGTCAATTTACGAAATTACTCTCTCATACTTTCCGAGATGTACTTTACCACCTCAACTTTGAGAGCAGCTTTCACCCTTTTAACGTGGACGATTGCTGATAAAAAAAGATAGGTATCGAATATTTTTACGAGTCCTACATCATACTTGAGTTACCATCACAAAATCGGTCATTGGCACCTCGGGAGGTTCGCTTGTTAGTACATTGATTTGCCAATCATCATGTGCATGTACAAAATTTATTAACTATAATATACAACGTACAAATTTCTGTTCTACATGTAACAAAGAAAATTAATAGCTATTTCAAAAGTGATATCAATCTTACAATTCCTTAAAATCTGTTTGTACTTTCATTTAAAATATTTGGTACTCCAAAACAGTACAACATAACATTGGAAATTATGGATTACATTAAATGCTTTGCATCATTTTGCAAATAAGATCTTTACTTTTTTGTTGCAAAAGTGCAAATAAATCGCACACTTATGCCATATGTTTTTAAAATAAGTTTATAATCTTCAAAACGCAGAAGTGTAATACAGATTTAGAATTCATTCAAAATTTTAATGTCGTCAATGTTGCAATTGGGGCCAAAAAAATACATTTCAAATTTGTAAAATGTTCTTTACATTTTACTTTATTTTTAATTTAATCAATCTACATCTGATTTAACTGTATCCATATGTACTAGTATGTCTGTACAGGGTGTACAAAATTAATGGTCACGGCTTTCAGGGGTTGTTTGGCACCTCCATGTGGATGGAGATTTGTGAACAAAACCTGCCACAAATTCGCGGAAGGGTAGCTGATTTTTTTGACCGGCTTATCGCATTCGTCTTATTAATTCAGCAAGGATATCTCTCGCTACACTAAAACGACTCTGACGAAAGATAAATAATATCTATTTACTTTGTTACTACTGAGCCAGTCAAAAAATCGGCTACCCTTCCGCGAATTTTGCGGCACGTTTTTTTCACAAATCTCCATCCATACGAAGGTGTAGAACAATCCCTGAAAGCCGTGACCATTCATTTTTTACACCCTGTACAATTAATAAATGCGTTCCAATCATATTGGGAACTACATGTTCACGTACAAATTAACATTGCAAGAAATTACTAATATGGAACACTGCTATATCGTGAGATGACCAAATGAAAATCTTCTAATTGAAGAATATGTATAAGCTATGAAATTACTTTTTTAGTCCTTGTAGAAATAAACTTCAAAGTTTAAAACATCGATGAACTTGAAATCTTGGAAAAGAAATACCAATTAAAAATTATTTTTGATTTACATCTTGACCTTTTGCGACTAAAATTTCTAATAAATTATATTTCTATCCATAATAAAATATTTAAAATTGATTTATATATTTTTTTTATAAATGAAGTATGAAAAATATATCAATACAAATAATATATTAAAAGGTATCATTTTGATATATATTTATGATAATATTAGCAAATTAATTAACATTGACTCTACGAATTTCAATTAACTGTAAACTTTAAAGTTCCGTGTTTTAGTATACTTTTCAGCAAAACATTTTCCGCTTGGTGTTGGAATTGAAAATGCAATATCATCCATTGACATTATATAGCCATAATAAAATTGCGCCCTGAAACATTAAAATGGTTAAATATCTTCCTGTTGATTCATTGCTTATGTATTATTACCTCAATGTATCAATCAATTTAGTAGCTATGCCTTGTCTCCGATGACTTAACACAGTCCAAATTATATTTACACCACATTTAGCTGGTGTACTTTCTGCTGTACAACAATCTAGTTCTAGTAATTCAGGAATCATTCGATGTGCAGTTTTTATGTATTCAGCTACCAATACTCCCAATACATTTTTATCTCTTATGTATAAATATACCTAGAAAAAGAAACGTATTACAATAGGAATACATAACGAGAAAGATGTATTAATTTCCACCTTTTTCTCCTGATAGTTTGTTAACTTTGTATCTACTAATCCAAGATCTCTATCTACAACCGATAAAATTTTCAATACTTTGTTCCAATATTGTTTTGAATCTGTTGATTCTACTAAAATGATACGACTTGATGTTAAAGTATCTTTCATTATCACTCGCTCTGTTTTCCAACCCTGCAGATAAAATTGATATTTTAAGATATTTGGTATTTTTAATCTATTTATACCTATCAATACTGTGTTACTTACAGAAAATTGTAGAATGTTTATACTATTATGGTAATTTAAATGTGCGTTTTCATCTTCAGGGTCTCCTAGTTGATAGACAATGCCACATTCAGGGCACTGCATTGCTCCGAATTTTTCTTGTCCTGCATCTATTTGATATTGGTTTTCTTCCTTACCTCTTTTTATAGATAACTGCCAACTTACATTTTTTTTTATAGCATGCGGCGATTTTGTTATGCCACTTTCTCTAAAGTAATAATAAAAGACGTTTAATATATGAAGAAATCTACTTAGGTGTCTTTTCAAATATTAAATGTGAAGAACTTTTTTTTACGAAACTTACTCGAAAATCTTATTAGAAGAATACCCTTTATTAAATATAGGATAATATTTTTGTCCCACTACTACTTGGTTGTCATTGGAATCATTCAAAGGAATGGTTAATATGGCAACATCCTCAATATTCATAGATGATGCCATATTACTAAGTTCACTGGCTGGTGACATGGTAACGTTCTTTAACAATGTTGTTGACTTTTCTGGTGAAGTCATATTTTTAATTATTTGGTTAGACAAAGGACCCATTGTGTCATAGTCATCATCAGCCCAGTCATCTTCTAACACTTTTAATATGTTCGCAACATTACTCTGCTCTAGAGAGGTTTCAAAATCTGGTTCATCAACTGTTAAATCAGTAGTGTCGAATGAAATTTGTGTAAGATTCGATTTTTTATCTACATTTTCTGTGGTTAAGCCATTCAACTTATCTAATGTCATTGTTTTATCCTTTTCGACTTTTAATTCCATTTTACCATTTACTGTTTCTAAGGCAATATTATTGGACTTAATTATCCTCTTGCTTTTAAAGAACCGTTTATTGGGATCAATTTCTGTCAATGCATTCTGCACAGATATTGCAGACATGTTTGTCTTTTTTATTATTGTTGACTTTAGCATACTGTCAATAATATTTGTTACACTTTCTGTAGGTATTTCTTTCTTAATAATTTCTGTATTAAGCTTAAACCTTGGTTTTCTAATAGCATGTGATACCCCAGCATTAAACCTTCCCAGTTTGTGGTTTTTAGAACTTCGTCTATTACTGTTATTTTGTGGCGGGAAACTTCTTCTAGATAGCTGCTTTGTTAATTCAATGGTATACTTGAATTCTTGCGGTGATTTCTTCTTTGTTTCAGAATTGTTACTATAAAAGCTTTTGGTACTTAATGTAAGATTTTCTAATTTTTTATCATGACTCTTCTCTTGAAATAATGCTGCTCTTGCCTTAGGTACTGAGCAGTTTTCATCAGTTTTAAGTAATTTTGAACCATTATTACTTAACATTTCATGCGCATGTCTCTTCAACATGTTTTCTTTTCTTTTAGGTGAAAAACTTTCTTTTATTTCAGATGCATTACAAGATTTACGCTTATGTAACTTTGGCAGAGAAATCATTTTGTTCTCAGAACCTAATGGTGTTATTAATTTTTTTTCTGGACTGTCATTCTTATGAGGAGTTTCTACAATATCATTTTGTATCTCTCTGGCAAACTGTCTTTGAGGTGTGTGTGGAATAACTTTATCTGATGGTACCATTAACTTTGACTGTGTAGGTGTCCTTGAATTCATCAAATTTTTCGATGATAAATGAAATGCAGATTTTGGAGACATAGATAACATTTTTTGATGTGGAGAAGATCTGGCAGCTTTTGTTAATTTCTTAAGAAACCGGAACGAAGCGATATCATCATTTAAATTGCTCTGATTTAAGGCTAATGTTAAATAGTCCCAAGATACAGCAGCATCACGAGATGCAGATGACTTTCTAAGAGTTTTCAATGAAGAAACAATTTGACGTTCTGGGGAACTATCACAACTGCTTGAATTTTCATCAGATAAACCTAAGGGAGACATAGGTCCTAAATCTGATTCATCTTCAGATGATGGTTCAGTTGTCTTTATAACTTTTTGTTTGTTGTACGAGTTTCTTCTAATCAAGTCATCAGTTGTCCCAAACAAACACTTTTGAGCTCTACTTGGATTGCTGCTCACAGACATGTTATGTTGCAGCAATTCCTGTATATTTAATAAATATTAGAAACAAAGTAACATAAGAAAACAGTAACAGAAGAAATTAACATTAATAATGGCATACACGTTTTAAGTTGCACTTAAAAAGGGGTCTAACTTAATTTAAAATTAATGTATTTGCAGTTGGTATACAATTGATTCGTTACAAAGGTATAGTCATTTGTTTTTAATATTTGTATTTTGTTAAAAAAGTATTAGGTTTTTGAAGTCAAAAAAGTATAAAATTGTAGATTTTTGAAATAAAACATAAATTAAGTAAGATTTTTTTCTGAATATTGTTCAGAATTGTGCAGTTTGCAAATGATATTTGCTATCTGTTAAAATTCTAACTGAAAATACATCATTTCTTTAATGTAATAACACATAAACTAACCTGAATGTATAAAGCGACAATTAAGTAATGGTTACAAATACTTTTTTGAAGAACTTTTATTTATATCCCTGATATACAGAAGTGTAAACTTCGACACGTTTTTTATTTGTATGAACGGTTGCTTCAAGGCAACGAATAAAAAGTAGTACAAGATAAATTCTCCTGAATAACTGTTACACATTTAGGACCACAAGGAACCATTTGATTTCTTCGCTACAATTTCGCGCTCTTTCACATTCATATTTCGCCTAAAACCATAAACGTAATAAATGATGTAGATTAGGAAATATAAATCAATAAATACTCTGACAGAATTGGTTGGATTAGTATGAATTGGTATAATCCGTAGAATCAGAATCGTATCAAGAAGGTCCAAGTTTAAATTAGAATAGTATCACCAAAGTGTTGAGAAATGTTTAACGTTAGTATCTGTAGGAGGCGGTAGCGTCATCGAATTTAGTGCTTGTAGGAAATGGTAGGGGGCGGTAGCTTCACCGAATTCAGTGTCTTCTATACAGAAAAATTTGAAATATGGGACGCTTAATTATTTTCTTCCTTTATCTGAATACTGTCATTTATCTCAGAAAAATAAGGAAAGTTTTACTACAGCCATTATAATAGAAGAACGTCAAGAATGTCTTACTGTGACGTAAAAAATTGTAATGCACACAGCAGCACACAGTGCACACAGCATCATATTTTAACAAGTGCCACCACCTTTACAGATGGAAAGTCAGCTACAAAATATTCGTTAGAAAATAAAGAGGAATCGAAGTTGATAGAAAAGTTGTTAAAAACAAAGAGAAAAACACTTCCCATTGTTGATTCTTCTACTTTCTGTAATGAAAGAAGTGTTTTGTCTGCTTCAGCTATTTCCCGCCATAGAAAAATGCAGAAAATTGCAAAATATTAGATGGCGCTAGAATCGCCGCTTCCAGAATCCCTTGAAAATAGCTAGTTTCCACTCTTATAGCATTCGCATAGCTTATGGCTGGAGAGAGTCGCTGTATGACCAGAAGAAAACGAAATTTCTATGCTCAAGGTTTATATTTCGCCACTTTTCAGAGACTCATATCTTCCTAACCATTCCCAACTAATAATTCCTAATTATCCATGTATGTTAAAGTTTAGCCATAAATTACTTTTAATGAATATTTTTTTTTAAAAATGTGGAAACAATTATATTATTTTGTTCTATTAAATATATTTTATTTCTTTTTCATTGATAATAAATGTTACCTCTATTATGTATTTTTAATTCATTTCTCCTGGCGTAACTAAATAGTAAACTACGTTACATAACTGAATCAAGAATATACATTTGAATAACAATGACCCTTTCATATTAATGCCTCATTTTGATTTGTTGCATATTTGTTGATTTTAAGGATGAAAACTGTTTTATACAGTTGTTAATCATTAATGGTGTGTATACTTTTTTATTTTTTTATGATCTCCATTATTGTAAAATCGTATCATTAAAATATATTTGATAATTGTATTTGATCGTATCTGATTATTTTCATTTTATTGTAACAAAAGTAGACATGCTTCTAAATGTTTAATAACATTATTTACCAGTCTATTAATAGAATTTCTTACAACCTCATCGCTACAATTTCTTTTACAATATAATATAAATTAAAATTTTAAATAAAACGCGTGTACAACCGCCATATTTTCCTTCATTAAGTGCCATCTAGCGTGATTTTCAGTAGCTGGTACGATCTACTGACGATATTTTTTTAGATATGGAAACGTCTTTCGTGACTCCAAATTGCCATTGTTAACCATACTAACGATGTTATCTTACAATTATACATTTTTTTATGTAAGTTAACGAACTGAATAGTGCAATATCTGTTAAAGACAAATCTTTAATTACGTCGGAAAGTATTCGCAGGTATTTGCATCAAATCTAGTTAAATTATGCAAATATGTATTATGTGGGGAACTATATTAATCGAAACATTTATGTAATTTGTGTCATCCAAAGAAATTTAATTTTTTGTGGTTTTATATAGTTCTGTAGTGATACGCTTGATTTATGTAAAATTACTAATATTCAATTAATTTATTTTTATTGAAACAGCTCCTAATTTAGGTATACAGCTTGTAATTTCTATGAGATAAATATAATTTTTGAACATGGGCAGTGCACAGAGCGCTCGGAAACTAACTATTCACAATGAAGAGGAAAAGGATATGATCCAAATATCAAATGCAATTGCCAAACGCTTAAACGAAGGATTTCATAAGGCTCCTTCTAGTGCCAATGAAGAAATAAAATCTGATAAGTCAACACAACAAACTACTGCTAATGAATTACCGCGGCAGTCATCGTATAGCGAAGATTTGCCAACTTCTGGTTATCCTGTGTATTATTATCCAGAATTAACATTAACGGCTCTTCAAATACAGCAACAGAAGGAACAAGAACTACTCAATAAAGATCGCTATTGGCAAAGTCGTATAGAAAATTTAGAGAAGAACCATGTAAAAATTAACCAAATTATTAATGAAGAATATAAAAAAGCCAAAGAGGAATTATATGTGAATGGTAATATTTCTACAAATGTTAATAGAATTAGTAAAAGCAGCAAAAGATTTAAATACCACTTACAGTATTTTCTCAACTTTCTTTTCTGTGAATTCTTACAAAATATTTTGTAATTGTTACGTGTGAGTTATTAGTTTAATAGATTTCATTATTGTTCAATTAATATAATAATTTAGTGTAGACTGCACTTAAGGAATGCTTTATATTTATATTAAGTAATATTAGCTGCTAGGTAAAAATATAATTAATATTTCAATATTTTTTCATAGGTAAGAAATCTGTGAACATACAAAATACTATACAACCATGCCTTGAAAATACTGAAAACGTATTTAAATGTTACCAAGAACATCCTAAAGAAATTTTGAAATGTTCATCTTTAGTAGAAGAATTTTCCAATTGTGTAGACCAACGTCGTGCACAAGTGATTGCTACTCGTTGTTAGTACATCCATGATAGCAAATGGTTTCAGTAATAGCTTAATGCAATATTGTTCCTGTACAGAACATACTCTAATAATAAAAATTACATAATATAATGTAATTTAAAAACATCTATTTCAATACTGAAAAGTTTTCCTTGTAAGCATAATAAGTAGAAAACTTTGTTCCAAAAATAAAAAATTAATTTCTCATGATGTGTTTGCGTAAATGCTAACTATGAATGATCATATAGATAAGGAAACAAAATTTGATTAGTACTATATGTACAGTATATATTAAAGAACTTATGTGTACATATTGAATGTAGTATAAGATGGAAAAACAACACGTAAGTAAATTATATGGACAAATTTAAGGTAAAATTAATGAAGTAATGTTCTATATATTAAAAATAATCAAATTCAATGGTACTTTAAAATTTCAGTAACGTGCAAATGGGAGAATAAGGATTTAATATTATTATTTACTACAGATGGTGTGTAAAATCACTAACAGCGATTTATTACAGTGATCGCAGAATTACACAGCCGTTATTTAACTTCATTGATGACCCTTGATCGTTATTTTTTACCTTGAATGAATCTGTTGACTACGTTTATAATTTTTGATCATTGGAAAAAAAATATTTATTATGATTTAATTAATTTCTTTTGCGACATATAAGTTGTGACGGTTACCGTTTAAAATGGAACTTACGTTTGCAATTTATAATCATTAATTTGTTTACCCTTCGTCATGGATCGTTTAGTTTATCCGATATATCTCGCATTTTATTTTTTATATACCTAAATGTACAGGTAAAATGTATGTGTCATGACCGAGAATAGACTTTCTTTTTGCTAATTAGAAAAGATCATAAAAAATTATAAATTGCTATGAAAAATCACCGTGATTGAAAATGAAAGTGATCGAATCACGAATCATTCCTGATTCATAAGTAGCATTCCGCGCCGTCTTTAGTAGGCAGTGTAGCGCGTGACATGCAGCCGCGCTCCGATTGGTTCGCCATTCCTCCACTACGCGGCAGCCAAGCCGCTGCGAGTTCTCCCGCTCCTACCAGAGGAGTCACCTGCCTCTTTCTCTCTCCGGATTTGGAGCCGTCAACACGTATCCGCTGTAAGTGCCGTTCTTCTTACATTTTCCTCGTTTACCGACCGCTAAAAAATAGTTCACTCGTTTATCTACTACGTAATAGTCTTCTGCTGTACCATATCTATCAATTTTGACAATAATAATTACGAATTTAGTAACAATCGCGAAATAACTACGACGCAAATGGTGACGTCACTGACCTCTCGTGACATTTACGCAACACTTTTCTCGTCTACAACATTAGTATTTGTTTTATAGCTTTGAATTTCGATTTTATTGGCGAAGAACACGATTATTGTTGCTCTGAAACGTGATTATACGGAATCTTTGTACTTTTACGCAGTTATTTAATAGTTTACTCGTGCGTGCTTGCAGGACTCGGAGTATCCTTTGAACGACCTTCCGGGCTGGCACGATCGGACACGTGCACGGTGGAGCAACAAAGAGTAAGATGTTACGACGCCATACGCAAGTAACATTTGCATTTACTTCGGGTTTTCGCGATATTTTGTTTGAATTTATACAATATTCATATTAATTGATATCGAGTCGAACATCCGACGAGTTGAATTTACATTTCTACGGATTGATACGGTTCTACGGAAGCATGCAACGATTGAAATCTTTCGGGATTACTTGAAACCTTTTACAATATACGAGTATTTAGTCAATATTTACAAAACGATAGTCGACTTCCAAGAAAGCTGCTCTTTATTCTGGCAGTGTTTACCAATTCGGGTGTTAAATTTCGACGGCTACAATTCTATGCTACAAATAAATCGCGAATCGTTTTTACTTTGTATTTACATGTTACGACTTATCCTTCCGTTTTGAGACGCTGCAATGAATTTACATAGGTTTCAGGGCATGAGTATAGAAGTAAATAAAAACCGTATTTGCCGATGTAGGTATTAAGGTCCTGCGTTAGATTCGTCCGTAATTTCTATAAAGAATTTCGTGAATTTATCGTAGGGGGTTACAGTGTTCATATGTAATAGGGAATAGGCATGACTAATCATATAACTTTAACAGTGGCAGCCCGCAGTATTTACTGTTTATACATTTAGTTAGTAGTATATTCTATTACACAAAGAACATTACGAATCAATGAGTAAGACATAATTTTTAAACAGTATTTCTTGAAGCAAGCACTTGATTTGATATGAAAAAGAAAAGCATGGTTGTTTGATTTTCTTGTGTTCCCCACCCCACCCTTTTATTTTCAGCAAAATTTGTGGCCGAGCGCAATGCGGTCTAGAGTCAGTGCTTGTTTCGTATTATATTAATATTTATATCTGTATATATTTATTACTAAATATTTTTTCAATTTATAAGAAGTTCACGCGACATAGAGTCAGTGTTTGCAACCCGCTATTATAATTATTAATATCTTTTGAATAATTATTAATAATATTAAGAATTCTTTTCTCCGCGAAAGTAGAGTCAAAATTGTTCGCCGGAAATGATTCTCCGTCGCGGTAGCTTCCTTATTTTATTTAAATTGATCGTACCGGAAGTAGAGTCAGTGCATCGAGCAGTAGCTGTGGAAAGGACTTCCATCGGGCAAGGCTTCACGAATTTTAAAAGTAAGTATAAGATGCTCGAGAAATGAAATTTTTTAATTAAAAAATATGTATATAAGCTAACCAAAATGTTAATTTTTTTGTTACAGAACAGTCAAATGAGGGGATGGTTGAGCAGCGACAATCATTCCTTGGCGATGGGCAAAGTCTGTGAAGGTAAGTTGAAATTTTATCCCGTACACTCGTCATAACTTTGAAATTTGTCAATTCCCTTGAAAACTTAACTTTGTTCTTTCCATCAATTTAATTAACGAAAATAAAGTATCAATTAACTTTTGAAGTTCTCAGAGAATACTTGCAACATTTTTATACTAAATAAAGAATTAGCTAAATTTTCAAGTTCTCAGAGAGCAAATATTTTATATTTTGCGTTTTATTTTTGTTACAGACTTTGTCCGAATTCGTGAGGCATCGCTGGAGTGTTTGTTTCGCATTTCATATATACTTTAATAAGTGTTAAATTTCTAGTAATTTTACGCGAAAGTAGAGTCAGTGTTTGCTCCGTATTTCATATTATACACTTAAATTTATAACTTTACGCGAAAATAGAGTCAGTGCTTGCTTCGTATTTCATATTATACACTTAAGTTTATAACTTTACGCGAAAGTAGAGTCAAATTGTTCGCCGAAAATAATTCTCGGTCGCGAATTGTCTTTTTGCAATTACACCGAGCCGGAAGTAGAGTCAGTGCAACAGGAGCAGCTGTGGAAAGGATTTCCATCGGGCAAGGCTTCACGAATTTAAAAAGTAAGTATCACACGATTGGGAAATAAAAATTTCCAGTCGAGAAATACAAAGGCGGCATATACTAATGAAAATCTTAATTTTTTTGTTACAGAACAGTCAAATTACGGGATGGTTGAACGGCGACAATCACTCCCCGGCGAAGGGCAAATCTTTTATAGGTGAGCTGAAATTTTAATTCTCATGTACCCCACAATTTCCCCCAGGTTCAGATGCTACTTGAAAATTTTCTCAAAAACGTCCTTACAAGTTTTCCATCAAATTTCCATACCCTTACATTGTATGTTCTACCAGTAAAAGAAATAAAAATTAAAAATTCCCCAATATGAAATTTTCAGGGAATAAGTATTTAAGATGTGCGTCTTATTTTTGTTACAGACTTTGCTCGAATTCGTGAGGCATCGCTGTACTCTGCGAAACTGCGACGCACCTTCCGCCTTGAAGGTGAGTAACGTAAACACAGAGATATTTTATTTCTACGTACTTGTCGTAAAGTTTCGATACATAGTTCGATATATAACTTCTCCTTGAATTCTCAATTCTGAAAATCATTCATAAACTAATCAATTCTTACGATCTACTCTTAACGTTTCTTGATATATAATTACGACTTTTTTTTCATCCTCTGTTTTCACAATTCAATTAGCTTTCTTTGTAAAATCGGAACGGAAGGCAGTTTAACGTTCTACGAACGGTGCCTCTTGCAATGCGAAATGCTTTGTTTTGTTTAGACCTTGGACATTCCTTGAGATGACCTGAGGACAACCTTGATAACAGCGGCGGAGACAACACTGGCAGAGAGAGCAGCGGCAGAAATTCTAAGGTAACCAATGGTATTCTGGTGTCTCGACACTGGTGAGTCAAAAACTTTAACTGTCCCTCCGGTCTCCAAACCATGCCGTAGGAAGAAAGGT
Organism: Cerceris ruficornis; assembly: GCA_963989415.1. Taxonomy (NCBI): domain Eukaryota; kingdom Metazoa; phylum Arthropoda; class Insecta; order Hymenoptera; family Crabronidae; genus Cerceris; species Cerceris ruficornis. The sequence goes on from OZ022517.1 coordinate 53,414,053, forward strand.
CCGAAGCGGCACTGGAGATTGGTTGTATTGTTCTATAAAGCGAGCATAGTGAACACGAGTAATTGAAAAATTACTCGTGAGTAGAAACTGTTATATATTTTCCTTGTGTACTGTCATATATATCGTAGCTTAGGACAGGGCCTTCTTGTAGCGCGATTTTTGCATTATTTACATGAATGTAATCATGAAATTTACAGTTAGCGTTGCGAATTTATCGATACAAATGAACAGTTTACGAATATTGTGCGTGCTTTATATTCATTGAAAAAATATTCTTATAACAAAATTTGTTATAAGATCGCGGCTAATAGAATTCGTCGAGACGATTTATGTTTTATATAAATCGCTCGATTTGTGCTTTTGATGGACGAAATTTCGGAAGTTTGTAAATTTGTTTCGCGTCGTTTCAATGACAATTATTGTATTATCTGCAAGAAGGCACTTCGCGACGGGCAGATCTCGAAGTCAGAGTGACAATTAATACATTTCCCTGTTAAAATTCTTCCTCTGACGACGAGATCTCCCGGTTTTCAATATTCAATTTCAATTCAAAGTAAATTTTGCATATTTTCAAATACATAAAGTAGAGTCTTTTGCTTGTATAAAGTTCAATTTTTCAATTCAAATTCTCTTTGCTTGAACAAATATGAAATTCGAGTCACTTGCTTAAATAAATATAAAAGCCGAGTCATTTGCTTGATTAAATATCAAATTCGAGTCACTTGCTTCAATTTTTCATAAATCAAGCCGTTAGAATTCTACTAATCATCCTCTTAGCTAGGATTTTCAGCAAAAATACGCAGTGAGTACAAATTCCTGCCGTGTTCACTTGAAGCCCGAACTCATTCGAGTGCCCAGGTGCACTTGGAATGGGTAAAGGCGGTGGGCACGGCCTTTTTTTTGAAAAATCAGCGACTGACATTGCGGTGGCGAATCGTGCACGACGTAATTTCCACATGTGTGTGATGTGTGTTAGGCGGTGGATCTTGCGTCGCTTGAAATTTTCTCGTATCATAAAATAATTTATACAAACTTGATCAATATACGTTGCCTTATTCTCCTTTTCACTCTTACTACAACTCATCGATGTATATGGTATTCCAATGATGAAATTCTCTTTATCTGTGAAACATATGCCATATACATTGTCTCAAATATCAAACGATACAATGACAAATACTTATAATTCTATAAATATTTCAAATGGCGGTAGTAATATAATGAAATAACGCAATGGTCGCCACCCTTGTCAGTCGATTTCAGGAAATTGGTACGTACATTTTATAGTGTGAAAGTTGTTTGCGAACTCGGGTGTCGGAGGAACCCCGGGGAGTCCTCTCTAGTTTAGGCCCATGCACCCGGGTTCCTGATTGAGAACCGTGGAGTGATGTGTATTTGTGTGATTTGTGTCGCGATTTGCATTTTAAATATAGGTATTAGGTAGGTAGGTAGCATACCGTTCTTGAATGTGAGATAAATATAAGCAGGAAGGGCCAGGAATTCAGGATATCACATTCTCTGTGTAGGTCGGGTAAAAGTGATATGCCTGGACCTGGGATCAAACTACGGTCAAACCGAGTGTCCCCCTCTTTTTGACCGTAGTTTCTAGTATGTAAATTTTTGCGCACGTGGTGAAACTCCCGACGCGAGGCTCGAATACTTTGCCTTTTTTTATGAAAACTGTGCTACACGAGCAGCGAATACGCTCTGCACGCTCGTGGTGTGGTTTTCACTGTCGAATTTTGATAATAGTAAGAATTATATTGGCGCAAAGTATTCGAGCATTCTCTAGCGGCAGAAGAAGCGGCTAACAAGTGCCGAAGAGGCCCGACAAACTGTCACGAAGAGGGCTGCAGCGAATGGCTTTTCATCCTCGAATCCGTTTTGGGTTCTAGAATGGAAAGTCATTATTAGTATTTGTTAATTCACTGTGCTCGCTTTCTGTATTTGTCCTCTGACGGATGTAACATTCCCGTCCAACGAGCGCATCTTGGCTGCATGCGGTTTTTCATCGCGAAATTAGAGTTGCGTATACCTTGCTCGTTAGTGTTGCGAAATTAAGGTCACCCCGGATGGTACCCACGGGTTTGTTCGAATTAATTGGTAGTTGTTAGTGTTGCGATATGAATATACTCGGTTTTTTAATTATTAGAATATTATATTAAGTTAGAGATAGAGTTGCGAGAGAGATCGCCCGAGATGGCGAACGGGAGCTCGCTTTAATTAGATGTTTAGAAGTAGCGTTGCGAATTGAAGCACGAAAAGTGCCCGGTTTTTCTTTGAACAATAATTCTTTAAAGTAGCGTTGCGATATAAATCACAAAAAGTGCCCGGTTTATCTTTGAATAAGTAACTTTTAAAGTAGCGTTGAACAAGGAGCACGGGAGTTTGTTTTAGTATTTTATTGAATATTGTTGTGAATTAGTATTTTCTTAATAATTTGTAGAGTATAGCATCGCGATTTAGCACTTGAAATAGGTGCCCGGGAGTTTGCTTTTAATAAATTCTAAATTAGCGTTGCGAAATATGAATCATACGCGTTTTTCTTTTCAACAATCGTGAAACTAGTGTTGCGAAATACAAAAGCAGCTGAGAGATGCGCATCTGCTGAGTCAGAGACTCAGCAATTGGAGTTGCAAAAATGCAACTCCCCATGGAGTGCCTCAGGAGGCCTGCTCCCAACGATAGCTTCTTTTTTTCCGGATAGGTAGTGTTGCGAATTATGAGAGCCCCCGGAATGGCAGTAGGCGGGCTTTGAAGTAGCGTTGCGAACAATGAAAGCCTCGAAATGGCAGTACGCGATTGTTTATTAAATAATATTACGTATGATAGCCATGTAATGGCAATAGGCGGGTTTTAAAGTAGCGTTGCGAAGAATGAGAGCCATGAAATGGCAATAGGCGGGTTTTGAGCTAGCGTTGCGAACAGTAAGAGCCTGAAATGGCACGGGTTCCTCGCGATTTTTATTGAAAGCGCCTCTTGGCTGCTCGATGATTTCGGGATTTTCAGCGCCTTTTGGCTGCTTCATGTCATGATTTTTGTATTGTTAATCAAGTGCTTGCAAATAGAAATACTGCTGCAAATGTATCTTTTAATACAAGAAATTTTGAGGATTTATGTAGAATTTTTGTCAAGTTATATTATGTATTGTCTATTGAGACCAATCAGTCAATGAATTTCATCGTGGTCATTGAAACCACTCCGCAAATAAAAGTGCAAAAAGTTATATGCACATTTGATGACACAGATAGAAAAAGAGTGTCAGTTAATTTAATAAAATTCGCGAGATAGGAAACACGCTGCTGGTTGTCATGGTTAAAGTTATTAATTTAATATTGTCTGGATTTTACTTGGATCGCGATGACATTTTTGTGAGAATACCGCGTCGACGTAGAGGTTTCGATGAATTCTCGCAAATTTCTTACAAAAATTACGGACCACGGGTTTTGCATACTTTTTTAATAGAATGAAAATAACAAACTTGCGCCCGAAACATATATATCGAAGTTGCAGTGTGATAGACGGATGGCAAATACAGATAAGAAGTAAACGCGTCGCTTTTAGATATTTGCTTATTTATTTCACTAAATAGTAGAGTTATATTGTAGCAAAGAGGGAAGTCTGTCTTTATTTAACACTTCTCGCGTCGCGAATTAAAGAGTGATGCATTTATTTTTATGCTCGGATGATGGAAAGGTTTCAAATAATTTCGAATGCAACTGCGTCGAAATTAGCTTTTTTCATTCAAGTAATTTATTTGATAGCAAATGATTGTGACATTGCACAATTTGCTAAATTGTCCATACTATTCAATTCGCGTTTGTCGACTCGATATGTAACTTCAAATTTTATATTTGCTTTTTTAAATTTCTGATCATTCTTTATCGTAAAGTTTACAACATTTGCATTTCCTACAATTTTTAATAAATTATGCTTCATTTGATTTTCGTAAATTTCGATACTCGTCTGTTACAATATTCAAGGGTCGGTGATATTTCGTTTTATGTTGCGCGTTTTGGGCAAAATCAATGAGAGTCTGTTGCAGAAGACGGAATACTAATAATGGATATTTAGAGGAAATGAATTGGACCATGCACATGGAAATTAAGAGAGACAGGCGTCCAGAGACGCTGGGGGAATCCACAGTGTAATGAAATTTTACTAACAAATGAGTTTTTGTTGCAGGAGTTGCATGAATCCAATCACATCGAAGGGAGATCGATGGATATTTCTCGGTGACATTTTGTGTTGCAAATTGTGTGTTAGGTTTGCAGATATTTCTTCTGAAAATTTGTTACGATCGTGTGATGACCATTTCTTAATGGTTTCGTTGTTAATGGTTTCGATACGTTTGATTTTTGGATGAAAGTATCGTCTGTATTGTTTTCGAAGTCTGATTCATGAGATAATTGTTGTCTGACTTTCTTCATTCTTGAAGCAATACGATGTTTCTCTTCACTCTGCTTCAAGCAGAATGCATATTTCATTTTCTGGCCAAGAGGTTTGCTTTCTGCTATGCAGATAAGCAACCAGGCAATATTTTGCAAAGAAATCTTTGCTGGTAATTGGACAGGCTCAGATTGTGTTTGTATTTCCCCCGAGATAGGAAATCATAACTGCTGATTATAATTTTCATTTAGGTAGATATTAGGAAGATTTTCAAGACTACCACCTGAAGAAAGAAGAAGAGCGAGAATAAATTTAAGTACTCGCGATCGCAAATAGTATTTAAGTTAATTAGACCAAAAATGTTATGGTATCAGTATTTGCATATACACAATGATTTTCACTGTGTACAAAAACTGCTCCCATATCGAAGGTCAGATTGAAATTGCGAGCGGATGGTAATGTAATTGTAATAGATTAGACTTTAAGACGTTCGTCGTATGTTTAGATTAAGATTATTCGTAAGGTTAATTTAATAAGGAATAAATTTCGCGTTAGTCCTTAAGCATTGGATGCTCGTCGCATCACGGTCGGGAATCTATTTTTCCCAGTGCGAGATGGGTAACGAAAGTAAAGTAGAGCAAGAAATTTTGCCTGACACATTTTCCCATTCATTTTGTCGTTCATTCCGTCGTTCATTCCGTCGATCATTCCGTCGTTTAAACCTGTAAAAATGATGGGAAAATGTTTCACGCGAAAGACAAAATGCGATGGCGGATGGATGGCCACATTTTTTGGGTCCCTAATCGCAGCAACCTCCACGTGGTGGGACCCGGGTCGTTGTTGCTCGCAATGACTCGAAAACTTTTATTTTACTTTATTTTCCTCGCATTGAAAGCAATAACGGGCTAATTGGCTGCGAATCCCAAAAAATCTGGGAGTTTCCAGATATATGTTCACCATCCCCCATCTTTAATTTTACGTTTTAAACGGTCACAAGTCTTTAATTAGATTTAATATTACGGAGATGGAATTCAAATATAATTGGCAGAGCACTTTACGATCGTTTGAATTTTCCGCCACTCTTGCGCGCTGGTTCGTGGCGCTCTGCCGAAGTAGTGGCGTTACAGTCGTCCTCGGCTATTTCCCTCGCTTCTTTGTAAGAACGTGTGCTCCTGCATTGGATTCTTTTTTCGGTGAGAAATTTACATCAACAGTGCTCGAATTCTAGTCTCAGTTAGTTATTGGTGTTTGCACGACCAAATATAATACTGAATCATGGATATATTCTTTCTTTACAACGATAGGACGGAAAATGTTGATCGAGGCCTTCCTCTCTTCCCGCTCACGACTCTGCTGCGGTTCACGGGCAAACATTTCGGAATATGTGAGTTCTATTTCTTACATTGGCACGTAGTACGCGCAATTCTTAACATTACGATTCGAACTATCGCAGTTCTCTTATCGTGTCTAACGATGCAGACGTAAAATTAGTGTATCATTGGAAAATTGCATATTACGCCGGTTCGGATTTGCCTTTGCTTGCTCTTAATTCCTATTTTACCCACTGCCGTCATGGCGGCTGCGCAGAAGGCGAGTGCGCATGCACAGCACCGCCGCGGCGCGCCATAGCGGCAGAGCGTCCGACATCTTGGAAAGTTTGCCTCGTTCGTTTCTGAAATTTGTGCTCCTCCGTTTGATTCATTTTTCGGTAAGAAATATTGAAAAACTCTGCGCGAATTCAACTCTGAGTTAGTTATTGACGTTTACGCGTCCGAATATGATACTGAATCATTGATTTCTTCTGTTTTTACGACAATAGAATGAAAATTGTTGCTCGTGCCGTTTCTCTCCCGCCGACCGAGACGCTCCCGCGATAAAGTTTCCAGTATTTCGGACTTCGTGAGTATTATTCCTTCAATTTGTTGTAAGTGTAGATGCAAAATATCTTTAACAGAGATGCTTGACTGTTGAGTGACAGGAAAGATGAGAAATTTGTCGGTCTTTCCTTTTTTGGCCTTCTGCCACCCTTCCCCCGTTCCCCCTTCCCCCTCTTCATCACTTTACTTTTCAGCAACTAGTGGCCGCGCGCAATGCGGTCTTAGATTCAGTGTTTGCTACGCATTAGTTATAACAGCCTTGTTTTTACAGAGCACCTGTCTCTGACTTAACCTTACAGTTTATCATTAATGATTATTAGAGATCACCGTTGCCCCTGAATTTCCCCGCGAATATAAAGTCAGTGTTTGCATCGAAATTAAAGAGATAGGGCATTTATTCCAGAGCGTCGTGGCTCTCGTTGCAACATTTCATCGCGAAGAAAATAGATTCACTCTTTTCGCCGACTATCAGGGAAACGGCCGCGTGTTTGTTTTTATTTTATTTTTCGTCACGGTGGTAGAGTCGGTGAAATTCCAGTTGGCAGATGTACCACCACCGGAACTACCAATTTTATTTCGTAAGTTGATTTCTTTAAAATGCATGATCTCTGTATTTTTTCCCAACGATTACGTTAGGCTGATCGTATTTTAACGCGAATTTTTCCCCCTTTTACAGAGTATCTTACCGAGGCGATCGTGGAGCTCTGTGCGGCGCATAGCTGACCCGGAAGGTCATCCCGTTCATTAATTTCTGCGATCGGTGAGTCGCATGCACTTAGATTCCTCCGGAACCCCGATTCATGCCGTAGGACGATTGGTCCGAATCGGCATGGGCGACTGGTTGTATAATTTCTTTTTGCGAGCACTGTGACCATCGGTTCGATAGATAGTATCCTACTCATGAAGAATTGCATATTTAGGATGTTTATTAGCTCAGGCTAGGCCTTCTTGTGCGTCGCGATTACGTACAGAATAAATGTACGAAAACGATATGCTCGAGTTGCGAATGAATTGCGCGAAATTAACTTTGCGCGCGTAGATCCTGAAGACGGATCACCCATCCGACTTCGTATTTTCTATTATATTTGCTCGTATCGCGCAATGAGAATTGTAATGTACAATTACTTGCTGCTTCCCGACTTTTTTCCGTTTCCGTTGGTCTCGAGAACCGTAGAATTTTGCCATGTAAAATGTGCAAGAAGACACTTCGCGATGGCTAGGTTCTAGAATCGAAGTAACAACTTGTACAGTCCTTTCAATATCCTTTAATCCATTTACTTCGATGACGGAATCTCCTGAGGACATTGCATGCCCTTAGTCTGCCAATTCAATATAAATATTTTCAATATAAAGTACAGTTTAATATTCAATATAAAGTTCACTATGATATTCAATCTAACGTAAAGTATTTGATCTTTGGAGATATTATAAATATTCATAGTAGAGTCGTTGCTTAAATTAACAGTTAACTTTCAATATTGATCAATATCTGATTTTAATGAAGCAATATTTTTGAGAAAGAATAATAGATCGTTAGATATCACTAATTAATCATTTTTCGAGATCAGGATTTTCAGCACAAACGGTGAGTTGACATTTGCTCGTGCTCGCTTTTCAGCTCGGACGTATCGGCATGCCCAGGTGCTACGCCGATGAGTTCGGTCGGCGAGCAGGGCATTAGCTCGTAGGACTAATCATTTTTAGCGACTAACAACGTCAAAGCGAGTCGTGCACGACGTAATTTCCACGTTTGTGTGTTTGTGGCTAGGCCGTGGATCTTGCGTCGCATTTCAAACTCTTATTGTTAGAAACGAACGACAATTTGCCGTTCGTACTTGCTCGAATCCGAATCCATTCTATTGAAAGGAACCTCCGTGGTTATAATTTATAATCGGTTTCACCGCATGGTGAATAAGTTGGCGCATATGGTATTTGATATTGAAATCACGTAGAATCTAAAGACACATGGATGAAAAAGACATACCATATGCGTTACCGTTTTACTCAAAAATATTTCCATTTGTCTCGCACAACCTTCCATAGGTCCAAGATATTACGGTTCCCTTGTACGCGACGTGAACGATAGATTGACTTTACATATTACGCAATGTCCGCTTTGCTTGTTCAGTCGATTTCAGGAAATGGTACGTAACCTTAGAGCGTGAAAGTTGAGTACGGAGTTCGGGTGTCGGAGTCGCCCCGGGGTGGCTCTCTAGCGTAGGCCCCTGCGCCCGGACTCTTGAATGATGATCGATGAGTGAATATATTGTCATGATTGAGTCGCGATTTGCCATTTTAAATATAGGTGGTAGGTAGGTAGGTAGCATACCATCTCGACAGTGTGTTTGAATTTTCCTAAGATAAGTAGGCAGGGCCAGGAGGTGAGGCTATCACAATCGCGCGCGAGTAGGGTGACACGTCTGCCCCTGGGATTAATCGTGGTCGAACGGATCCGGATCTGGTTCGGTCGCGATTGTTAGCTTTAGTTTTTACTTTCAGCTTGCTCGAATATCATGCTCAAATTGGAAGTGTCGCGAGCAATGGCGTATGCACGGGCGGCAATTTCTAAAATCGATGCTCGTCTGCGTTTCGCTCGCGTTGTTTCGCCGCGAAAGCTCCTCGGGGAAGCTGAAAATTGTCGACACTCTGGCGAGATATTTGAGCAACGTTCCTGGGGCAGGAGCCCGAAAAGAGAAGAGGCATCCGCCGAAGAGGCCCCGACAAACTGTCGCAAGACTGGGTCGCAACGAATGACTGACCTTTCTCGAATCCTCGGATTCTAGAATGGGGCGCCATTATTTTTTCTTTACATTTTGTCACTGTGCTCGCTTAGTGCATGTAGTTGTTACTCTGTAGTAGTAGTTAGGTATTTGGTGGGTTTGTTATTTCCCCGCCCAACGAGGGATTCGCTGCTGCAGTCGCGATTTTGTTCGAATTAGTACACGCGAAATTAGCGTTGCGAACAGGAATAAGCGCGTTGAATTTTTTTATTAGATGCGCCAAAGTAGCTTTGCGAGACCAAGTGCACACTTTGTGCCCGTGATTTTGCTCGGTTTAGGATCTTTAGTAACGTAGAGTTTCGAGACTGCTTGCCCTTGAAAAGGGTCATCGGGAGTTGTGACAATTTAATTATACAGTAGCGTTGCGACAAAAGAAGCAGCATCAGAAATGGATGCACGGGTTTGTCACGCATTAGGTTTGTGAAACGTAGAGTTGCGAGATATATCGCATTCCAAATAGATGCGCGGGAGTTTGTTGCAATAACGAATCGTTAAAGTAGCGTTGCGAAATTAGAAGAAGCACCAAAGACGGGTGCACGGGTTTTGCTCGCATCAGGACATTTTAAAGTAGCTTTGCGAAGTAAAGAGCACCTCAAAGTGGTGCGCGGGAGTTTGCTGAAATTAGGGCTTTTCAGGAATCATCTCTTCTTAGCTTTTCGCGATATTAGCGTTGCGAAGAAAATTTACAAACGGGTTTTTCCTTGCTCGGTACTCGGTGAATTAGAGTTGCGAATAACTGAGCAGCATGCGACAAGCTGGTACCAAAGGTGGTACCGGATATGGTGCCCTGTAGTCGCAAAACGACGACTCCTCCATGAGCGGCTTCAATGTCCGCTCCCTTCTTCCGCGAATTAGTGTTGCGACAATTCATCCTCGCGACTTGCTCGCGAATTCGATTAATTAGAGTAGTGTGACATAATAGCGCCCACAGTGGCTGCTCGGGATTTTTCTCGCGGATTCGTCAAAGTAGCGTTGCGATTGAATAGCAGACGAAAGAGCTGCACGGGATTTTCTTCGCCATAAAACACTGACGAAATTAACAGATGCTTGCAGTAGCTTCTTGGGTTCTTTCTTACTATACGATTTTTGTATGATCCCCCCAAGCCCCCCCCCCCAACCCTTGTTTGTTATTATACCCATTGTCATTTCATGAAAATCAAGCGTTTATGAATGGATGCATTGCTGCAAAATATGTTTCTGAATATTGTCAAAACTTTTACAAAAATTATAAATGCTTTTTAATCATTTATCGCGTGCTGATAGAACAGCACATCGTTCCGATGAATTTTAACGTGATTACAAAGTCTTGCTATGGATTGACTCAATTCAGATTTTAATATTTTTATCATACGTTCATCATGAATTATTTGAATCTTTCTCTAAAGAATAAATTTTCGAGTGATGACGGTGATTTTTTCTGGTTACTATTTTTTTTACATATATTGGATATTGCCACTACATACTGCTGATTATCGTCCTCAATGTTATTAACATTTTTTAACGCAATTAAAAACATATTTTCTATTAACTTTTTTTGCGCATGCATCTCTTCTTTCTTTTTTTATGCAATTTCCTTTTGTCGACAAAATTAATGAGATTCTGTTGTAGATTACGAAAGTAGATATTTGAGATTTTTGTGAAAGCTAATTTTTACGACGGCCAATGGATACGGACATTAATACCGTCGATTTATTAAGAATAAAATACAACCATGGATATTTAATGGAAATTAATTGGACACGTGGAAATTGAGAGACACAGGCGTCTAGAGTTATTGGAAGGACCCCCAGAGTAATGAAATTTTACTAACGAATGAGTTTTTATTGCAGGAAATTCATGGATCCGACAAACTGGGAGGCTGATCGATGGATGTTTGTCTCTTGTGTCTTGTGTCGTAAACTGTGTGTTAGGTTTTCAAATATTGCTTCTGAGATTTCGTTGCGATAGTGTGGCTACCATTTGTTCATGGTTTCTTTGTCAATGGTTTTGATATGTTCGATTTTTGGATAAATATATGGCTTGGATTTTCCTGAAAATCTGATTCATGGGATAATTGTTGTTTGTTGTCCTTTATTTTGGTGTCAGTAGGATGTTTCTTTTCGTACTGTGGCAAGCAGAATATATTCCTTAGCTTCTGGTCAAGAGGTTTGCTTTTTGGTTTACAGATATGGAGGCAGGCAATATTCTTCAAAGAAATCTTAACTTGTAATTAGGCAGGTTCATTGGGTTCATACTCTTTCTTAAGTGGGAAACGATCGTTCTGATGTTTCCGCAGGCAGGGTTTTCCGATGGGGAACATATTTTTATGACAACTGGGTAGGTTTATGGTGAAATAAAGTGATCACTGAAGATTCTCAAGCCTGCTAGCTGAAGAAAGAAGAACAAAAACGAGGAGGGAATATTTAAGTATCCACGATCACAAATAATATTTCAGGGTATTAGACCGACGACTTTATGGCACCAGTATTTGTACAAACATACAGATCGCTTTTCTGTGCGCAAAAGTGTACAAAAACTGCTCCCATATCGATGGTCAGACTGAAATACGGGAGGGGAGGTTCAGATCGTGGTGGGTTATGGGTTAAGATCGCCGTTATTGAAATTTCAAGTCTAGAATTAAGTATCAGAATGTGTGGAATGAATGTTGTGTGCTAGTCCTTAAGTCTCGGATGCTCGACGCATCACGTTCGGATATCTATCTCTCCCAGTTCGAGATGGATAATGAAAGTAACGTAGAACAAGAAATTTCGCGTGATACATTCTCCCGTTCATTCTGTCGTTCATTATATCGCTGATTCTGTCGGTTAAACCTGTAAAAATGACGAGAAAATGTTTCACGCGAAAGACAAACTGTGATGGCGGATGAATAGCCATTTTTTGGGGTCCCCAGTCGCAGCAACCTCCACGTGGTGGGACCTGGGTCGTTCTTGCTCGCAATGACTCGAAATTTTGTATTTTATTTTATTTTTCTCGCATGAAAGCAATAACGGGCTAATTGGCTGCGAATCCCTAAAATTCTGGAAGTCTCCAGGCATCTGTCCATTATCTCTCACCTTTAAAATTATATTTCAAAATGTTACAATCCTTTCATTGGATTGAATGTCAGGCAGGTAGAGTTGTAGAGTTGCTGCTGTCGTCGCTCGAATTAATATTGAATGGCAAAATAATGAAAAATTCAAATGATACAGTTTCCCAAAAGAGTTCCAGTAGAACGCCTATACTTATTGTTACTTAATGTTACTGACACATTCACAAAAAGTTGCATTTAATTGTTAAAATTATTTAGAAACACTTGCACGAAACCGTCACATTATGTTACTGACACTTCCTTAAAACATTATGTTTAATTGTTAACATGGAAAACATATTATTTATTAATGAGATAAAAGTATTACATAAGAATGAAATATTTATAAGAATTGAAAAGTAAATCGTCAATTATAAACCGACGTAATTTCACTCCTATAATATCTCTTCACCATAAAATTTATTAAAATTAACAAGGAAAACGTTATGAAATAATAATTTCATTTGTAATAAACAATTATGAACGAAATATGTTGTAATAATCGAAATTTGCAAAACTATTCATGGAGAAAAGTTATCACCGTGCACGGGGTCTACTGCGCATGCTCCGCGTTCCGCGTTTCGCGAGCCGCGAGCCGCCTCAGCAAGCCAGTATAGCTTCAGTGGTCGAACGGGTCGCACGGTTTGACAGGTCGGTCTCTAAGTGGACTTTTGGACTTGCCTATCGGCATCTAGTCACCTGTGACCTTGCAAAACGACTATCAGTGTATGTGTGCTATGATATTAAACTACTTAAACAATAAATTAAAAGTTATTTTAAACAATTTTAATAATTAAATAAAATGTTTAGTGGAAGTGTCAGTGACCTCAAGTGGCAGTTATTTACAAGTGTTTTTAAATTATTTCAACAATTAAATACAATGTTTTGTGGAAGTGTTAGTGACCTCAAGTGGCAGTTACCTGCAAGTGTTTTTAAATTATTTCGACAATTAAATACAACGTTTTCTGGATGTATCAGTGACATCAAGTGACAGTTTTGTGCAAAGGTTTTTAAATTATTTGGACAATTAAATACAAGGTTTTGTGGATGTGTCACTGACATCAAGTGACAGTTTTGTGCAAGTGTTTTTAAATTATTTCGACAATTAAATACAAGGTTTTGTGAATTTGTCAGTGACATCAAGTGACAGTTTTGTGCAAGAGTTTTTAAATTATTTGGACAATTAAATACAAGGTTTTGTGGATGTGTCAGTGACATCAAGTGACAGTTTTGTGCAAGTGTTTTTAAATTATTTGGACAATTAAATACAAGGTTTTGTGGATGTGTCAGTGACATCAAGTGACAGTTTTGTGCAAGTGTTTTTAAATTATTTGGACAATTAAATACAAGGTTTTGTGGATGTGTCAGTGACATCAAGTGACAGTTTTGTGCAAGTGTTTTTAAATTATTTCGACAATTAAATACAACGTGTTGTGATAGTGTCAGTGACATAATGTGATTACTTCGTGTAAATGTCAATAACTTAAAGTTACGGTTTCGCGCAAGTGTTTCTAAATAATTTAAATGATTAAACACAACGTGTTGTGAAATAACCATTAAAATATTGCACATTTATTTTCGATAGTTGGTTCCCGTAAATGTTGTATTATGTTATCAATTCATTTTCTCTTTCCTCGAAACTCCCAATTATCGTAGCTTAATATTTCCACCTCCATTTCCTCCGTAATGTCAGTTCTTAATTAATTTTCACAAAAATAGATTCATTTTTTCAAGTCCGATTGTTATTTCTGTTTACAGTATCTTCGGCAGAAGGTTTTGGGATGTTGGGCCATTCTCAATCAGTTGGAACTCACGTTAAATGAGAAATGACTCACTTTCGCTACAATTTCCCCCTGTTTCGAGATTCTTGATATTTTTCAAATGATATAGTAGAAGCTGCCGTCTTTCTAGAACTCGATTGCACTATCGTAAAGTCTGTAGTGCGAGTATAGAATAACATTTGCGCTTAGAAGTTCACAGAATTATGAAATCTTCAATTAGATATGGGACTTTGATCTGTGTAACTCGTTTGGGGAACTGTATCGTTGACATTTTTTATTATTTTGTCATTCAATAGTAATTCGAACGACGACAGTCACAGTATACGATACAATTTTAATTCCAGTACCTTATAATTAAAGTATCTCGATTATATAAATGTAATGTTTCATTGACAAACGATTGCATATTAAAATTTGCGACCGATTTATCGGTCTTAGAGTCAGTGCCGGGTTTTGTATCGCAAATATTTAAAACATACTCGAAACGAGTATTCGCGAAAGTAGAGTCAGTGTTTCTTCGTACCGTAAACCGTTTTTAATTACCAGCCGCGAATTTTGATCGCCGAAATCGCGGAAGTCGAGTCAGTGCCTGCTCCTGCGGAGAGGACCTCCATCGTGCAGTCGGTGGACGATGGAGGATGTAAGTTTCATTATTTCACTAATATTTTCATTAATCGACCCCTATTTCAATTGAAATTTAAAGTTCACTTTAACCGTTTGAGTCTCAGTATCAAAAAGGTCCACTATATTCTATCTCTATAAAGACAAATGTTTTATCTCTATTATAATTTGTCCAATATATCCTGAGACTCAAACGGTTAAGAGAATTAAATTAGAGTTTAAATTTTACCCACCGTACATTCAAATAATTCTCCTTAGAGATTCTATAATGTTGTCTTCTCTTGTGTTAAAGGAAGGACAATCTCCAGGCCATGGATGCAGCCAGGCCATGGACGCAGCCGGACCATGGACGCAGCCGGACCATGGATGCAGCCGGACCATGGATGCAGCCGGACCATGGATGCAGCCAGGCCATGGACTCCGATCTCAACGGGGAGGTAAACACTTTTCAACTATGACTTTCTTCGGTTGGTGAGTGACAAAATTCAAAGTTCCTCCGGTCGTTCGATCACGCCGTAGGACGAATGGTCCGAAACGGCACCGAACGACTGGTTGTATTTTATGTGTGCTAGTAGTTTGCGAACATAGGGACCGCGATTATGGTAATTAGTACCATAGTCGCGAGTAGTAACGATTTTTCTAGGATGTTTAGTATGTAAGAATTTCGCCGGTGGTCAATTCCATTGTCAAAGTAATAATAACGAATGTATATTAAATTTTTCGAAGAATTACTTTGACGATGGTATTGATCGAGAAATTTCAATGTTCTCAGTAGAGTCACTTTTAGTCAATTATAATTAACTTTTAAATTCATTTGCATATAGAGTGTCAATGCTCTAAGTAGAGTCATTTTAATAGATTTTAATTCACTTTTCAATTCATTTACATTTATGGTGTCTTTTGATTTAAAGTCATGTTATTTATTGAAATTTCTTACGCCGCTTTTATTATATTAATTAATCATTCTCGTTAGGATTTTCAGGTTTTAACCCTAATTCTTTCCTTTTTCTTTCAGAAATATACAGTAAGTTCATGTTTTACGTTACTAATTTGTTACTATGTTCGCTTGTAGTAGTAGTAGTAATAGTTGTGTGGTAGTTAGTTGCTTCGCCGATTCGCAGCAAAAAGCTGCGAATTCGGCTTCGTCCGCGAAATTAGTGTTGCGAAAATAACAATACGCGTCTTTGCTTCTTTCATTATTTTATAAAGTAGTGTTGCGAAAATTTATACGCGATTTTGCTCTTTTCTTTATTTTTCAGGGTAGTGTAGCGAAAATTTAAACGCGATTTTGCTCTTTTCTTTATTTTCCAGAGTAGTGTGGCGAAAATTTATACGCGATTTTGCTTTTCTCTATTTTTTAAAGTAGTGTTGCGAAACTAAATACACGGTTTGTTCGATATTATATTCGCGATTTCAGCACTGCGAAAAATCGCAAAACTGCGATTAATATCGCAAAATTGCGATTAATATCGCAGTACAGTACTGCGTCTACGTCATGACGCCAGTGCGGGATTCTATCCCGTCAATTGTATAAAACATTCGCGATTATTAGAGTTGCAAAATTAAAACTGCACCTCGGTAGAGATTGCCCGCGATTTTGTTCGATCACTTTTCGCGAACTTAGCGTTGCGAAAATTCACAGCGTCTCGCGAAGATGCTCGCGATTTTGCTCGTCGCAAAATTAGTGTTGCGAAAATTCACAGCGCCTCGCGTAGGCGCTCGCGATTATTGCTCGTCGCGAAATTAGTGTTGCGAAAATTGACAGCACGTCGGAAAGATGCTCGCGATTCCGTTAGCAGCGAATTTCCGTAGCGCCTCGGAAACAGGTGCTCGCGTTCTTTTTACGATTAAAATAACTATGATTAATAATAATGTGAAGCTGTTTTCGCAAGCGTTTGTCAAATGAAACATTACGAACTATTAATTGAATTAATATATTGTCAAAATATTTCATTTTATTCTACAATAATATTGATACTGTGACTGTTGGCCGTTCGAATTACTTATTTTCTTAATTCAATTTTTCATCGAGGAACGATAAAGTTCCGCCGATATATTTTCCCAAATGCTTTGCACAAATCATGGTTTATTTTTATCGTACATTTGCAATTACATGGAGTTCCATAAGCTCGCATTCTTACTTTATGAAAGTGCAATCGAGGACTTTAGATCGATGGCGAATTTTCTTTCGAGTTTTCTCGCGTATATGATATTCTGTGTATACTGTAGCGAAAGTGGGTCGTTCTTCTTTAACGTGTAATATCTCGATCTTCCACGATGACGATGATAATGATAATGATAATGATAATGATGGCAATGATGACGACAACCAACGATTTCAGATTATAATCGGAACTGGTAAAATTAGTTTTCGTATAGTTACGTCCCTAATTCTCATAAGATTTCAGGCGTTAGAAAATTCGCTTCTCAGGAATTTCGGAGGTCTTCGTTGTCGGTAGACAATTTCTTCAGCCTCATCGAAATCTACGCATCGCACCAGCAAGTGTTAGGTTTAAGAATATTTTTCTTAACGCCTTAATTAATTTTTTCGAATTTTAGGAAGCAGGAAGAATTTTAGGTTTATGAACATTTTTGTAACCGGAGAAACTAAGTTTTCGGATAAGGAGCTTCCTTATTTTTCATTAAACTTAAATGCTACATCATTTTTATGAGGAATAGGCAGATTTCTAATTTTAAGCCAAGATATTGTATTTATCGAATCAGCGAGCTCTTAATTTTAAGGCGAGTTAGTTTCAAAATAGGCAGGCGTTTAGTTTTAAGATAAGTTAATTACCGAATAGGCAGGTTTGAAATTTTAAGACAAGATATTTAACTTGTCGAACCGAACAGCTCTTAATTTTAAGGCGAGTAAGTTTCGCAATAGGCAGGCTTTTAGTTTTAAGATGAGTTAATTACCGAATTGGGAGGTTTGAAATTTTAAGACAATCGACTTATCGAGTCGACCAATTCTTAAGTTGAAGGCGAGTTCATTTCAGAATAGGCAGGCGTTTACTTTTCAGACAAGTTAGTTTGAGAATAGGAAAGCTTTTAATTTTAAAACAAATTATTAATATCTCGTTTTAAGACAAGCTGTTTACCGAACAGGCGGACTTTTCATTTTAAAGCTAGTAAGTTACAGAACAGAAAGGCTTTTAACTTTTAGAGAACTTACTCCTCGGATAAGTGTCTTTCGAGATTCTAAGGAAATTTAGCTGTGCCACAGACAGGCCCTTAGTTTTCAAAAAAATTCACCTCGTACAGATCAAGAAAACAATGCTTTCATTATAACGATTTCCAACGCCGAGAGATTAATGCGACTTAATAATCTGCCACCCAGCTCGAACGAAGATGAAGAAGCTGCGGTTTATGTTTTCCCGTTTCGCAAAGGAAGCGTTCCGTAAAGGTCATTCGCTGTTACATCGAACTATATTCCACATAGTCAGCTTAGAATTCAGCGTTTAGAATAAGTAGATATTGTAAAGGGAGATCGACACTATTCGGCGGGTGTCTATCTCTCTTCGCGAAACCGAAAGAGAAAAAGTAGAGTCGGCGATTCCTCTGTTACACTTTCTCTCGACATTGAATTCGTCAATGTCGAGGGAAAGTGTCTCAGAGGAAGAGCAAAATGAAATGGAGGTTGGTTGGGCATGCATTTTTGGGTCCCGATTCGTGGCAACCTCCTCGCGGTGGGACCTGGGTCGATACCACTTACTATGATTTTCAGTTTTATTAAATGTGCTTTTAGCACGATACTTTGTTCAATAGTAATGCTAAATAGTAAGTGGTATCGAGCGAATAGCCACGAAATCCGAATATTCGGTATCCCTGACTACCGAATGTTCAATGGGTGTGTGATGTGTGTTAGGCTGTGGATCTTGCGTCGCTTGAAATTTTCTCGCATCGTAAAATAATTTGTACAAACTTCAACAATATATTTTGCCTTATTCTCCTTTTCACTCTTACTACAACTCATCGATGTATATCGTATTACAATGATGAAATTCTCTTTATCTGTGAAACATATGCCATATACATTGCCTCGAATATCAAACGATACAATGACAAATACTTATAATTCTATAAATATTTCAAATGGCGGTAGTGATATAATGAAATAACGCAATGGTCGCCACCCTTGTCAGTCGATTTCAGGAAATTGGTACGTACATTTTAGAGTGTGAAAGTTGTTTGCAAACTCGGGTGTCGGAGGAACCCCGGGGAGTCCTCTCTAGTTTAGGCCCATGCACCCGGGTTCCTGATTGAGAACCATGGAGTGATGTGTGTTTGTGTGTTTGTGTCGCGATTTGCATTTTTAAATATAGGTATTAGGTAGGTAGGTAGCATACCGTTCTTGAATGTGAGTTAAATATAAGCAGGAAGGGCCAGGAATTCAGGATATCACATTCTCTGTGTAGGTCGGGTAAAAGTGATATGCCTCGACCTGGGATCGAACTACGGTCAAACCGAGTGTCCCCCTCTTTTTGACCGTAGTTTCTAGTTTGCAAATTTTCTGCGCACGTGGTGAAACTCCCGACGCGAGGCTCGAATACTTTGCCTTTTTTTATAAAAACTGTGCTACACGAGCAGCGAATGCGCTCTGCACGCTCGTGGTGTGGTTTTCACTGTTGAATTTTGATAATAGTAAGACTTTTATTGGCGCAAAGTATTCGAGCATTCTCTAGCGGCAGAAGAAGAGGCTAACAAGTGCCGAAGAGGCCCGACAAACTGTCACGAAGAGGGCTGCAGCGAATGGCTTTTCATCCTCGAATCCGTTTTGGGTTCTAGAATGGAAAGTCATTGTTAGTATTTGTTAATTCACTGTGCTCGCTTTCTGTATTTGTCCTCTGACGGATGTAACATTCCCGTCCAACGAGCGCATCTTGGCTGCATGCGGTTTTTCATCGCGAAATTAGAGTTGCGTATACCTTGCTCGTTAGTGTTGCGAAATTAAGGTCACCCCGGATGGTACCCACGGGTTTGTTCGAATTAATTGGTAGTTGTTAGTGTTGCGATATGAATATACTCGGTTTTTTAATTATTAGAATATTATATTAAGTTAGAGATAGAGTTGCGAGAGAGATCGCCCGAGATGGCGAACGGGAGCTCGCTTTAATTAGATGTTTAGAAGTAGCGTTGCGAATTGAAGCACGAAAAGTGCCCGGTTTTTCTTTGAACAATAATTCTTTAAAGTAGCGTTGCGATATAAATCACGAAACGTGCCCGGTTTGTCTTTGAATAATTAATTGTTAAAGTAGAGTTGCGACATAGCCCTTGATCAAGGAGCACGGGAGTTTGTTTTAGTATCTTATAGAATATTTCGAATTAGTATTTTCTTAATAATTTGTAGAGTATAGCATCGCGATTTAGCACTTGAAATAGGTGCCCAGGAGTTTGCTTTTAATAAATTCTATATTAGCGTTGCGAAATATGAATCATACGCGTTTTTCTTTTCAACAATCGTGAAACTAGTGTTGCGAAATACAGAAGCAGCTGAGAGATGCGTATCTGCTGAGTCGGAGACTCAGCAATTGGAGTTGCAAAAATGCAACTCCCCATGGAGTGCCTCAGGAGGCTTGCTCCCAACGATAGCTTCTTTTTTTTTCGGATAGGTAGTGTTGCGAATTATGAGAGCCCCCGGAATGGCAGTAGGCGGGTTTTGAAGTAGCGTTGCGAACAATGAAAGCCTCGAAATGGCAGTACGCGATTGTTTATTAAATAATATTACGTATGATGGCCATAAAATGGCAATAGGCGGGTTTTAAAGTAGCGTTGCGAAGAATGAGAGCCATGAAATGGCAATAGGCGGGCTTTGAGCTAGCGTTGCGAATAGTAAGAGCCTGAAATGGCACGGGTTTCTCGCGATTTTTATTGAAAGCGCCTTTTGGCTGCTCGATGATTTCGGGATTTTCAGCACCTTTTGGCTGCTTCATGTCATGATTTTTGTATTGTTAATCAAGTGCTTGCAAATAGAAATACTGCTGCAAATGTTTCTTTTAATACAAGAAATTTTGAGGATTTCTATAGAATTTTTGTCAAGTTATATTATGTATTGTCTGTTGAGATCAATCAGACAATGAATTTCATCGTGGTCATTGGAACCACTTCGCAAATAAAAGTGAAATGAATTATATGCACATTTGATGACACAGATACAAAAGGAGTGCCTTTAAATTTAATAAAATTCGCGAGATAGGAAACATGCTGCTGGTTGTCATGGTTAAAGTTATTAATGTAATATTGTTTGGGTTTTTACTTTAATCGCGATGACATTTTTCTGAGAAAACCGCGTGTTGTAGAGGTTTCGATAAATTCTTGAAAATTCGGACAGGTTCGGACAGGTTCGGACTGCTTCAGTTCAGGTTACTTTGAATTCTCTCGGAGTAAGAATAATATTTTACTTATTCAATCAGTTTTTCATTATTTTAATACTTTCTATGTGAACTCCCATTAAGTCGCAATCGGTATATTTGCTCGTAATACAGTCAAAATATTTCTTGCCATCTTTTCGAATAAATCTCAAGTACTTTTACGTAAATTTGGTAATGCAAGTATCTAATGCCCGAGTACATTAGCCGTACTCAGTAGAGACAATCAAATCCCCACGTACATTAAAAAATTGTAATCTATGAAATAATTTTTGAAAATTTATCGCCTTACACTTATTTATATAACTTTAAGAACGACAGTCCACAGTATATGGATTCTGTAAAATTTACTTGTGCGCATAATAATTTTTACGCTACTGCAAGACATTGTGGACGTTTTTCTATCATAATTCTAACACTTCCATGAACACTTTTATAATGGCCGTTGTAATATCCCCTTTTTTCTGAAGCAAGTGACGCTATTCAAACAACAGTCGAAGGTTATTAAGCGCGCCATATTTCAAATTTTTCATAGGAGGCACTTTTATAGAGATTGATCTCAATATTAATTATAATTTTTATATAGATTTATTCATGTTACAATCAAAAAAATTCACAATTCCAAAGACAAACTGCTAAGCAAATCATAAATAAGAAATCTGTTTAACAAAACCGAACCGACTTATTTAAACAAAATCCTCTGTTTTATCATATCTGAAACAGAGGTAGCTACATGGTAATTTTTAACGTGACGTTTTATCTACAGTTGATATCGCTACAAATTTGTGGGAATTAATTTCGATACTAATTATTATTTCAAATTAAATTTATTTACTTTGACAAACAAATTAAATTCACATTACAAAGCCAAGCTCTAAGCAATTTCTAAAATAACAAACTTTTTTTAACAAAAACGCAACAACTTAAGCAAAATCCTCTGTTTTAACAAACTAACAACAGAGGTCTCTACTTGATAATTTCAACACAATGTTTTGACTACAATTGATAACGCCACAAATTCGGTGACACTGCAGCCTCCTACTGTCTCCTACATACACTACATTCGGTGAAACTACCTTTAAACGCTTTAAACCCTTTAAATTTATTCTCGTAAACACTGCACATTGATAATAATTATGTGGTTTACAGCCATGTAATAAGAAAAATTTGTAATACTGAGCGTAATATGTTCAATAAATAGTGATTGTTTAAAAAGTAAATGAGTAGAAAGTGATGAGGTGGGTGATTAATAGATATTTTAGTAACGAAAAACATTAATTTATTTTTATTATGCGTTTTCAAAAGAATTTTTTTCTGATGTAAAGAAAACAGACTTATAAATAATAGTTATAGAGCTATTAATAACAATAAAATATATTTACTATTATGTATTTTAAAAAAACAATTTACGAATTGCTCGACTTCATGTTAGTTTCATTTTCATATTAAATAAAATGAGTAGTTTTGTATTTTAAGATATAATTTTTCGGACATGATTTGAAAAGATATAATTACTTGAAAGAGTAAGATTTTTCAGATATTTCAACAGTGAATTATTTGATTGTGCATGTCAAAGTACCTTGTAATATAATAACGTCGCATTCTCTGTAATCTATAATTACAATTATTTATAAAAATTAACGCACAGAACGAAAATAAGTAACTGTACAAATGTGAACGCAAAGACGCCGGAAGCAGCAGCTTGTACATCATTATCTTTCCGTTTACCAGGCTGTGATATGCATAAATCCTCGCAATTTTCATCGTCGCAGATATCACAAAGGCTTGCTTTCCTTGGTTCGTAGAATACTCTTGCTCTTCTCGCTAGAATAGTATGTTAAACACAATTAAAATAATACGAAATTATTATATGCGTTTAAGTACATAATATTACATTACATTATAAAACAAAATTGAATATACGATAAAAAGATTAAATTACGAGCAAAAAAAAGCTAGTCGAATTAATAACAATTAACAGAACTTACATGAGTCATAGTAGTCGTAAATAGAAACTGGTACAGGCTTTTGCTTAGCCACTTTGTGCGTCCTAAATGCAGATACAGTGGGGCAATATTGCTGCTTGCCCATCTGTAGAATAATTACATTTGGAAAAACTGTCAAAAATACTATCAATTTAAGCTATTCGTGAAAAAGTTACAAATATCGTTCTATATACCTTGTCGAAATATAAAATCACAACAGTATCTCCTTCTTTAGTCTCTACTCGTTTAACATGTTGCGAAACTTCTAAACTGGGCAGTGACTCTCTATCCACTGTGAAACCAGATGGTAAACTAACTTCCATAACAGCCATATTACTTTCATTCGCTTCTTTAGTTGGAACAAATCTAATAATAGGATAAATTTTAGTATCACTTATCGAAATATACTTTTCATTTTATGTCATTAATTCGATCTCACTCTCACCCAGAACAAATAGACAGTTGCAAATGATTAACATTTGAATTTTTATCTACTTGAGGGTCCAGGGTGAAGAGGGGCCATGCTCCAGTTACATTTAAGTTGTACTGAAATGAAACTTGAGCCAAAGCGAATCCATTTCCAGCGGCTGTTATGTTAACTAACCGGGTTTTCCTAGGGAGCTACATAACAAAATATAATTAAACAGATATAATCGTAGTTATTCAATTCAGAAGTGGCAGGCGGAAGTTGCTGACTTTTATGAAACCACGAAATTGAACAGAATTATAGTAATCCAAGAAAGTCGAGACACATTTTCAGGCATTGAGCAACTACATCCATAACAGTTCGTAACATAAATAATTTCATAATTTTTTATTTAAATTTTGCTTGCTCAATTTCGCAATTTTTATTGTACTACTAAATTTTTATTTTAAATGCAGTTCTCTATACATCATAGATTAAGGGCTTTGATTAAAAAATAGATTTCGCAACTTCAGTTGCATCAATACGACGCATACCATTATTTTCATGATAAATCAATTTGCAATCTATTAGTGCCTATTATATTATGTACGAACTTACCATTTGTTTTTGTAGTATCATAGAATTGCCTGGGTTTATGTTCATGTAACTCTTTTCACCTCCTTCATACATGAATGTAATGGAGATGGTACTATTCTTTGTGGCTAATTTTTCACCCAACTTTGCCAAAGCTTGTATACCTATCACAGTGTCCTAAAATTTCGCGAGGAAAAGATATTTTTACGACTATTATTCGATTAAGTAATACAATATAAACATCAACGCACCTGTGTAGATGCAAAGCCACCTTCCGCATTTCTCTGTCTGACAAGCCACTTCATAACGGGAATAGAATCAGCAACCAGATTACGATTGAGATAAGTCAATAAAGTATATGATGTCATTTCAACGTCCACACAACGTGGCAATGTAAACCATGGATTTTTATCATCCTTTGAGACAGGTTTGCTCCACCATTTAAGATCCTCTTCCGACATAGCTTTAGCTTCTAACAAATTAAATGCTGTAATTTCATAGGGGTGTTTTGCTAGGTTTAAGACATACGTGCACACACTTAAAGCATACACATCGTCTAAACCATCCAAGTTACGAACAATATAATCAACACCCCTATTGATCGTATTTCTGTATTTTTCGATAAAGTTCTGCAATAGGAAATTCATGTTTTAAATAACAAACAGTAGACTAAATGTCGTTGATTAATTATATGACAATGGAAAAATGTTACTGTACCGTGTTTTCAAGGAAAGCAATGAGTGTAAACGCTGTTAGTGCAAGACCTTTTGCAGCACCGCCTTGCATATCGCGATGACTAATTTTTCCTACTTCGGGAAAGCTACCATTTGGTGCTTGATTATTGGATAACCATTGTAATGCTTCATCTATTATTCTGTCTTCCACTGGTACAT
Source organism: Cerceris ruficornis (assembly GCA_963989415.1). Taxonomy (NCBI): domain Eukaryota; kingdom Metazoa; phylum Arthropoda; class Insecta; order Hymenoptera; family Crabronidae; genus Cerceris; species Cerceris ruficornis. Next base: position 53,438,811 of record OZ022517.1, read on the forward strand.
ACTCGGCAGCTTGTTTAAAAGACTTAGCAACAAAGGCAGTAAGCCTAATGAAAGTTTTAATTGTTATTGAGTAAAAAAAACGATTAAGATATTCATAGAAAATGTAGGCTTTAACCCTGCTGTTCTCCTGGGGTCTGTATGACCCGAAATGAAGATTACGTTTTAAGAAATGCTATGTCTTTGAGTATTTGTTTTGGATATTTAACGTATTTAAAGTTTACACCTGTTACTTCGTATATTTTACATTTTTTAAAATGTAAACCTTCGTTCACCGGGTCGCTATGACCCAAAGGAAGACCAATATGAGGTATAAATGAGGAGAACAGCAGGGTTAAACAGTTTAGTAGATGTTTTCATGAGACAATACCATGTACTCCCAGAAGGATCAGACGTTCCAAATGCACTAAATGAGCCATCGTTATGCCTATAAGTTAATTCTCTTTGATATCCCATCTCCAAATATCTCAAGGCTTTTCCTTGTACGGCTTGCGTCAGCTGATTTGTGTTCTGCGAATCAGTTTTTTAAATGAAAACAGTTTTCTTCACTTAACATATCTAATGTTACGCGTGTGCAATACGTATATTTTATGATTACCTTCAGATAATTTAAAATAACTATGTTTGGTACAAAGTTCAACATATTTTGTTCTCCACAGCCAAATGGCATTTTTATTAGATTCGCCAAGTTCAAGATACTAGGGCCCAAGATATCACCTGAATGAAATATAAATTACATCAAACTTTAAAATGGCACAGAATTGTTATCATATAACAATGAGAATAGGGTATCCTATATCATTCCGTGTAAAGGATGCAATGAAAAAACAAAAATATTAATCAGTCGTCGGATAAAATGTAGTATTTTAATATAACGAATATTCACGATAATTATACTGAAATAAAGATATTATTACCTACTGCCGAAATCTCAATATGCTCTGAACCTGGTACAGCGTTTTTAGGCATATCAATTGTTACGTTAGTTTGCACATTCGATGTACTTCTGAGGTCTAAGAACATTGCTTTGTTCCTATACTGTGTTTCTCCTTCAGCCTTAAAGTACATTTGCATTGAATTATTCGTTAATATTTACTTCATCCAGTCAAGTGGTATATTTTCTGCACGCAGGTGCTTCCGCATTGGAGCATTTATATGCCCCAGGGCATGTACTACTTGAAAACTAACATAAGTTGTACATTAAACCATCATTAGTAACCCCTGTTACTTCAAACAGAGATTGAAATATTAGAAGCGTTAATTTAAAATTCGAAACAAGCAAATCTTATCCACTGCGTTACGCCAACCGCATGACGTGTATATACGTCGTAACCACTTGACTGGCTTAATTGATTTAGTTTTGGAACAAATATAGGAAAAAAAAATACCTTCACAAGTAATTTGCGTTCTACACTATCGCCTGCTAATATGCTATTAGCAGTTGCTTTCACTGTAATATATCCCAGATCTCTTGGAATGATCATAAAAGACACACTGGCAGCGGAATTGGCCTTTACAGCCACTTTTGTTTTACGATATAATTCTAATTCTGAAAGTAGAGGTAAATTTTTGCTGTCAGTTATGTCTTATAAGAAAACAAAATTGTTTAATTATATAACATATGTATATTGAGTATTACTTGGTGCATCATGGACTTCATTAGAAATTTCTGCGAAATCAAATTGTCCCTCGTTCGTCAGTAATACTTCAGCTATTAAATCCTTATTCAGATAATTAAACACAACAATTTGTATCGCAACAATTTCTCCTCGTATTACCGAATAGGGTAGATTCATAGATATAAAGAACGGTTGAAAAACTTTTAACTATGAAACAAAGAAAATTTGTATAAGTCTTGTTCTATAAAAATATTATTATACGAGCCATTATGTTTGAATGTGATACAAGTCCTATCTTCTTATGTTAAGATATTTGAGAGTTCGTACAAAAGCTTTCATGCCAAGACACTAACAGTTGAAACTTTTTGGACGAAATCATGAAGATATTTCATTCGATTGACTTGGCCAATTGAAATGCAAAAAGAAGACACCGATGTTTCGCTAAAGCTAACTCAAACACATTTTTTTAAAAAATGGACTTATACCACTTTCAAAAATGACGGCCCAATTATCGTAATAGCAATAATATGCAACCTTTCTTGGCTCTTTGATGAGGCCCAATCCATGAACATCGTTTACAGAGAATGCTGTTAACACCCATGATGTAATAGAATCGGGTACATTTCTCTTCAGTTCATTTTTTCCTTCAATTCTAATTACAGTTATACGGTTATCATTTGTACAAGAAAATCATATATAAATGTACTATTCAACAAAGCAAACATAGAAAATGATGTTTCGTATAATAACCAAAAGTTACTCTCAAACGACAATTAATATACAATAAACAAAAAAAGCTTACTTGTGCTACAAGTATAAAGTATTTATACACTTATCGCATTATAGCACTCAGTGACGTATAAATAATGATATAAAATTAATATTTATATTGAATATACATTGCAATAAGGTGATGCAAATGAGATGAAGCAATATTGCATGAATATTATGTACAGAAATATGTATATAAAGAATAAATATATACATAAGCGTGCAACTGAAAGTATACGAGACACAGATAAATACCCTGAAGAGAAGTTTGTGAAAAGCCAGGTGTTTAAGATGTCATGCATTAGGAATACACGGGGCTTGTTCCAGACAGGAGTTGGGATGCGAGAGAAGGCGTAAGGACCTGCCAATGGTGGTCTTGTTGCTAATCTGTGTGTGACAGGTGGACCAAGGTCTGGTCGAAGCGTGGGCGCCCCATGAGGCGAGCCTTTTATTCTACCATCCAGTATTCCAGGTTCTCCTGTAATCCAATTCTATATATTGTATTAAATCAACTCGAATAAATGAAGTTATTACAAAGAATAAAATCAAATCATATAAAAACAAACTCGTAAAATTCTTCACATTGATATAAATGAATCCTGTAAGAAATTTATTGTAAATTTTAAGTACAATACCAATTCATTCACAACATAATAACATGCATTCTTGTAGACTTAATAAAGCTGTTAAGATTATCTGCATGTTATTAAGGAAGTACATTATACCGAAGGAAAACAAATGATCAAAACCCATTGAGGCACCTATCACCTTAAGGCATTTAGTAATGTCCAACAGCCATGAGATGTTTATCCTCCACAATAACACAACCAAGTTAAAGATTGACAGTGATAAGCAAACATTTACGTAATAATAAAATGACTCATGAGCATGTAAGAGTATGCATTATAATTGTTTTAATGGAATTACCCAGCATCAAGCGTTTGCCAAAGCCAAGTTTCAGGGAAATTCTTGCGTATTTTCACGTTCTCGGACTGCGGTAAATCACCTGATCTTGCATTTTCAGGAACGGGGGCGAGTGGAAACGCTGCGTCCAAACTAGTAGCTCTGTAGTATACTATACAGACACGAACCCTTGTTAAACGTATAAGTACCTATCCAATCAACTAAAGAATTGTCAATAATAACTGAAACGCTAAACTTATAGACACTCTTTTTAATTCTACATTACATATGAGTAAAATGCTGCAGAATAATGTGTTATCGTCATTAATAAAATGTTTAAGATCACATGTATGACAAGAGTAAAACACATTAGTAATTTAACATACCATGTAGAGGAACAATCACAATTACTTACCAATTGGAAAATGTTTATGAATATATCCATTCGTCATTATCAGAGCACCAGAATTCTATGATACAAATAGTTTGTTCAAATAAAATTTCGACCATAATATAGGAAAATTTGCAACAAAATGAGCAATAAGCTTACGTCAAAAACTTCAGTCGCTGTAGCTGATCCAGGACTCCAAAAAGCGCGATCGAAAATCGAATCTGTGTATGGTGAATCTGTCACCATATCATACGATTTCAATTCTTTATATATTTGCTCCTACGAACAGTTAGAACATAATTATGTTTCTTATAGATAAATATCAAATGATTAAAAAATGAAAAGTATAATCACATACATAGGAAATGTCATTGCCGGATTTCAGTAAAAGGGATCTTTGATCCACGCCTAATAATCCTACATATGAGTTTGGTTTCGAGGATATAACTAAATTGACGTTCTCTCCTGGTGCCACTTCTTCAGATGCTACTTTAATGTCAACCTTAAGTAAGCAAAAGAGCTTAAATCAACATCCACATTCATTAATTGTGGTTCATGATATAATTTGAAATCTTAACTTACGAAATTTTGAAGTACTCCGTCTAATTCAATATCTAAAGCATCTGCAATTACTTCTCCATCATCTCCTACATAGTATACAATTATGTGTGCTGTAGGAGCCATAACGTAAGTTGCCAAAAATCTAAAATGCATTTTGTCATTTATATGATCTATAGAATAGGTGTCTAATGATAAAAGTATTCATATATTTACTTGAAATTTGTCATGTACTTATTTTGTACATATACAGAACCAGCATCCAGAATATCACCGCGTCCAAGAACTTCGTAACTTATGTATTTCAAAGGAGCCGTAGAATTTACTTCAATTTCAACATCCCGATTTACCTTAAATCAAACGTTACTATAAATCTAATATAGTTCATAACGTTTTCCCAAATGAACAAACTCATTAGTTCGCACTTACTGTAGGGTTTTCAGTTTTCAAAATAGCTTGTATATATGAATTACTACGAGATAGTGCTTGATTGGTTGAAGGAAACCATTCGTGAAGATTCAAATACTGTGCCTGTATAAAACGTTTCTTATTACATCATTCTTTAATTATTTTAAGGAGATTTTACAATCCACTTACTTCAATATTTAGGGGGAAAGAAAAATCATCCGTCGTTTTTGGTGGATAGAAATCTAATCGAATCATCCCATTTTCATCTAACATACGTGTAGTATTAGAATACGTTGATTGATTATATGTATATCCATATGCTATCAAAACAGGATTTTTATTATCTCTGACAGGTGACCCATCATGATACGTCAATTTTATCTACAATTGTTTAAAAAATCAATTTCGGAGGATAATTATAATTTTTATAAAAAATAAGATACACTTACGAATGCTGTGTATTTTAAACCTGGCTTATAATGCTCTGACGTTTTTATAAGTTCCATAGTATATTTATGTTTATGCAATGTTATTTCTATGGAAGTATTTTGTCGTCTGCCAGTCAAAGATTCTTCTACGACTGCATCAATCATGATTGGTCTTTCATAATCGTCAGATAATCTGCAGAAAATATGCTCAGTACTAATATGCATTTGTTTAATAAATCCATGAGCAATATACTATTTTTTTCTGCCTACCGAAGTTCAGAAACAATATCAAAATCAACTATTGCTTTGCCATCAATAGGTACTACTTTCCTCACTGGTTGTTGAAAAATGGGTTGTATGATACCAGAAAAGATGTCTGGATAAGCTGTAATTGTTGCTTCACCTTTCACTGGTTTACCATAAGTATACCTAAATGATTTGCACTTTGAAATGAATAGTTTTGGTCGAATCTGTTACAAGGATGTTAGTAACAATTTACTCTATTAAGCACTACTTGAAATTGTTTACATATTAGTACAATTCTATACAAAATGTTTTAAGAATGTTGTATACTACTTTCAACATCTTTACAACTTCTTAATAGTATCTTCAGTTTTACAACTTACTTTGCATGAACAGTAGCAGTAATCTTTGACTCTTTGAATGTAGAATGTTTAGGCGCATCAATTGTCACTTCAAAATTTGGAAGTACATATTCGGCAACATCAAACTCCTTTTCAAAAGTTTGATCACCAACATTAGTTGTAATTTTCCAAGTACCTAAAACTGGGAACTCTGATAATTCAACTTCACCATTAAAAATTCCACGTGTTACAGGAGGACGAGTCCATTGTTTGACACGATTTCCTTTTCCATCCTGCAATATTTACATTGTTCCATTAAAGAAGTTATCATTTTTATCAATAAAGTTTATTTATCACTTTCTAAATAATATGTACTGTTATGTAAACATCCGTTAATCTGGCAAGTGTTGGTCTGAGTCTAGAATCCAACAAAATACATCGAAACATGACTTTATTTCCTGGTTTATAAATTGCTCTATCAGTCTGAATAAAAACTGAGTAACTCTTGTGGACATAGTCAACTGGACTTGTTTCTGATAACTCTATTCCTGATAAACCACGGGCAACAAGTTGATATTTTCCAGGTGTTGTATCTCCAATCTGAAATAATTTTTTATTCAACATCATGATATTTTTAAAAACCATAATACAATCCAACACTATATTTGCAGTTTACAACACGTAGATTTACCTGAAGTCGTAAAATTCTAGTAGAATATGGTTCAACAGCAATAACTTGAGAAGCATTAAAATTTTCTCCATTATCAAGTTGACCATTTAGTTCAATGTATATTTCTGATGTTGTTGATATACCAGTAGTACTCACTGTTACATGATACTCTGAATCAGGTCTTACCACTTTTGGAGCAATGATAGTGTAATACCTATTCAAATTGTAATTATTAATTACTATATATAAAATAATGCTAACAAATATTTAGGAATATTACTAAACACATAATACATATTAAGTAATTTCAATTGATACTTTAAAATGGATTTATTGAGATTTTAAAATCATTTTCTAAGATAACATGTTGAAAATGTTTAAGTATGCACATTTTTAGGTAAAATAAATGTTATCAATCAAAGTCATATTTGATACAGAAGAATATACGTACGGTTGTGATGTTACAGTTGCAATTAAAGAACATACAAAAAATGTACATAACCAGTGCCAATCCATCTTTATGCCTATTTCTGAAAACCAGGAGAAAGATATTTATGAAAAAAAAATTGTGTAAAAGCATAATTATTGCTTTCCATTAAAATGATGTATAATCGACAACAATAGGTATAATTATCTTCAATTGTACGTGTAATAATCAGTTCTGTATACAAGCATCAGAAGCTATTCAGATAGTTTCCTTGTTTTTAAAACCTGGAAAATTGTCAGGCTGGTTTTCCCAATGCTAATAATAGCTTTAGCATAACACAGGGGTGACTTCATGAGGAAGAAGCTTCAAAATAACAAATTATTGAGAAGCAAAAATCTTAGGATAATCTTTTTATGACTTTGCACAAATTATAAAATTTTAAGTCAGCCATAGTTTTGTGGGATATGTAACTGAATCTCTCATTCATTCACTCAATATTACGGGAAAATCTATTGTTCCATGTATAATAATCATTAAAGAGAAAATGCATAGTTATGAATAGAATTCATTAATGTACTGTAACACTTTCATGTTGTTACTGTTCTCAGGAACATCAAATATTTATATGAAGAAAATATGTATTTACCAACAAAAGGAGAAATAATATAATAAGGTAATATAAGAGATTATTTTGTTTTTAATTAAGAGAAAGTAGTACATTTATACCGATATACACAAAATAAATATTACTAAATCTGTTGAAAAAGGGACTATTTCCTTTTAATTAAAAAACAGACAGAACTTCCTGGTTCCTTTATATTAAATTCTAATCTATCTTTGTTAATTAAAGCCTTCATAAAACAATGGTAGTATGTGTGTTGTCCCATATTTTTTCGGGATTATCTCTGCAATTATGCAATCATCTGATATGATTATATGAGACAAGCATAAGCACTGTTGCTGTCACATAATAATATCAGCAGAATATTATCTTTCATTTGTATGAGCTCATAAAGGTATTTGTTTCAGAGTAAGCATTATTTTGTGCACTTGTTATTTTCGCAATTATTACAAGATAACCAAACACTTATGTATTATTTATGCAAATTTATGTTTAACTTTCCTAATATATTATTTTTGTCTAACAAACCATTTGTAGTAGAAATATTGCGATTTTTAAATAAGTGGATCACGCAGAAAAAGATAACTTGTACCTTCAAAGCTAAGAAGAAATGTTTGAAGCTACTGTGTGCATACACATTAATTTTATTATTTTAAGAATGCGGAAAACTTTTATCGGTATTTTAAAAATTTACGGAATATTTAGTAAGTACACATTTGAATGTACTATATAATGAAAAGCGTATCAAATTTTATATTTCCAAGTCAGTTCACGAATGACGTTGACTTATTATTTAGAAAGTAGAGTGACAAAAATTTACATCCTGTAAAAGTACAGTTACACTTACGAACTTTTAGTTCCTGGAATGACAACCCAATTTATTTCTGTATCACTATAAAACTTGCACTCCTCAACAAATTTCAGCAAAATGTCAAATGCATTTGAAACTGAATGGTAATAAACCGAATTAGTAAGCCGATTTTATGATACTTATTGCTTGTTAAAAATCGATACTTTTTCTTCATCAGATTTTGTACATTTTCGATCACGATCGCGTCATCGTACAAAATAGTTACAAGTGATGACTCACCTTACACGGCTCCTGCGTTTTCGTGAATTTTCTTTCTCAAATTCGTTCGTTACATGTAATTACGAGACTGCACTGATTGCACCGACCGCACTTATATCTCTGATCCAAAGTTAAGAAAAACACGGAAGAAAGTCTCTATGTATAGTTATCTATGCGAGCAACACTCTATATCCTCCGTACTGGTCATTCACGAGCAGTCAGCGCTACGACAGTTAAGCAATTACTAAGCTACGATACCAAACATATCGTTAAAAATCATACTGGCAGGGATTTCCCTTGGTCTTGTCTCTCTTATTTTTACTTATATCCAACACGTATTTACCGTTACAAGAATAAGACAATACTGCAACTATCGGTTGAACGAAATGTTTGTATAAATGGTGCCGAAGTTAAACGTCTCGTCGCGATTGGATTTCATCGTAAACCAATGACGTCGTATTTCTCCAAATAAAATTTTGAGTGGGAGTCTGTTAGATAATAACAGGATTTGCCATCATTACACATCATCGTGATGATACCGTACAGAAACGGTAACCCTTTCAGATATCGTAAAGACCCTACGATTTTTACCGCATTGATATTCCAAATTATCTGACACATTTTACAATTCTCATACGCATATCTAACGATATATTATCTTTTCTATTCACTCTCTTCCTCTATTATTATTATTTTGACTTTAATGAAATATTCTTCCGAGCTTCTTATATACATGTTCATTCATACGGCGTTTATTTTCTTTGCAAAATTCGCATTATTTTTATGTAAAAAAAAGAAATTGAGAACCTCTGTAACTACAGAGATGTGAAGATGGTATTGGATACGATTTATGGTTAACCTTGAATGGGGAATTGACACAGTTTGTCTTGCATTTAATGTGCACTACGATGAAAGAACAGACGAGGCCCATAAAGAATTTAGAATGTAGGCTGAAAAAAGTGATTTTTATCGTTGATAGAAAAGTACATGAAGATTCTTCTGTTGAAAATAAGATTCGTTGAACGATAATTATGTTACATTTGTATCCGTATACCAGAAAATTACTTAATGTTTTCCTTTAATTTAACAAATAAAAAACATATCGTGGAACTGTGATGCAACAAGGTCTCAGTAATTTCGGTGACTTCAATGCCAGTATAGGCCGATCCTTATGGTTCTCATCCATCGGGTGATAATCAGCCGAACCAAACACTTCTGATCGATTATAAAGCTTACCGTACATTTTTAAAGATAAAAGTATTTATCGATTATTATTTTAACCGCTGTCAAATATATTGGATAAAGCGAAAAGAAGGGTCCTTCTTTACTTATATGTCTGGTAGGATATTTCGAGTGTTGTTCACTATGAAATATTAAAATCTGGTCAGTCTATCGCAGCCGAGCTCTACTTTAACAATTAGAAGAAATAAATATTATATATATATATTCATTTTGTAAATATATGTTTTTACATTGTAAAACAAAAACAACATTTTTCTTTTCGCATTCTGACATCTGTAGAATATAAATTTCCATCTTTTTTTCTTTCATATTATTGCAATGACATGTTTTTTGGAAAAATAGTATGTAACTCGGGAGAAGTTATTTTATTCTTCGAAACTTAAAGCATCGGGAAATCTATCAGTTTTAAATATGGAATAAACGTTTTAACAATAGAACTACGAAAGTGGCTAAAGTGACTGATTACTAATTTGTTATAAGAATTTTCTAATTTTATTGGAAAATTGTACAGTAGATATTCCACTTCTATCTTACAAATTATAAATTTCTGTATTGATAATCTTTTACACCTGTTGATTCCGTTTTTTCTAATGAACTTATTTAATATAATTGAATATAATGGATTTCACGCTGATAGTTCTACTGTTAACATTTTTGACTTCAAATATATATCTGCCACTATAGTTATACCTGTATATAAACAGCATACTTTAACTTTTCGAATCATTTTTTTAAACATTGATAACATAATGAAGTATTAAAATTGTAGAGAGTTGGTGTTTTAGCAACGACAACAGAATTAAAATTCATGTGATGTAATATAACGATCAACTTTAATACTTGATCATTATATTACATTTCGTGAATTTTAATTTTCATTTTAACATTTTATAGTCCTATGTGGAGCTATGCTCGACATAGCTTTTCACTTCATTTTATTTTCTAATGATTTAATATCTACTTTTCAAATTCATAATGACTTTGTAATATCACCTAAATATCCATCAGTACCTATAGTTATTGCTATCATTTTAAAAAAATGAATAACCAACGACAGAAAATGTCGTGCAATTAATTTCATTTATCTCGATACAAACTTGATAAAATAATTCGGACCGCAAAGGGTTAATACGTAATCATTATATTACATTTCAAGAATTTTAATTATGTTGCTGTTGCTATAACTCTATAAAATTTAATGTGTATAGAATTTTGCAACATTTTTTTACCATGTACATGTATTACAGATTAATATTGTTAATATTTTAAATAATTTTCTGCAAAGTGAATTTATAGAGCGTGCGTTTCGTCAAAATGATTGTCAACCTTTTTTTCGAATAAATAGTTTAAAATTATTAAGGTATTACTGCGCAATTACATACTAGTAATGCGCACATATGATAAAATATAAAATCCGTTGTATGTAATAATGTGTTAATTAATATCGGTTTCTTTTTATAATACGAAGCATTCACGGAACTAATAAATTTCGACTTGCCAGTTATTACAATACTTAGAAAACATTTTAAACAGAATTCTATTCATGGTAATGCGTATTACAAATTTTAAATCATAATGCGCAATCGCGACAGAAAGTAGATAATCACTTGATAGTAAACTACGTGATGAAATAAATAATAAAAAAAAAGCACTAGGATATCAAGTATTTTACTGGGCATGGGTCACTATATACACGTGTATATATATATAATATGTGTGTAGTAAGAATAAAAATCAACCTGCATTGCATACAATTAATTGAGTTCCCCATCTATGTGCAGCAGTTTGAACTGCAATGACCTGTTTTTGCTGCTGGAAATTCCCATCTAAATGACATCGTTAATTTCATGTTTCTGGTCGGTAGCCAGTCTAGTGAACATGGCCGAAAACAATAGCAATGGTTATTGAGCTAACTTTGCGTTCTCGTAGTACTTGTCAACAAAGAAGTTATCTCTAATTATAAAGTAACTGAAGCACACACCATAGTTATACGTAAGTACCGTCTCTTTATTCTAGTATTTGATACTTACGTCTTCGACCCATTTATTTGATACTCTCCTGTGTTAAATAGTATACGACATAGCGGTTATCCTTTTCATCTTTTACCGCTGTCATCTCAATCATGCATTACAGAAAATATCTCGAGTGTGACTTTTAAATGATTTCGAAAACTCCGCATTTATTTATTATTATTGATAAACTGAATACAACTTGCTTGAAATACACAGTATCCTTAGGTATATTTGGAGATCATCTTTGATCTTTCGTTTGTGTACTCTGATTGTAGTCAGAGTCAGAAACTGTGGCAAAGGAAGTAACAATTTAATTCATTTACAAAGTGTGTTACTTGTTCATAAGCCAGCAAGTATCTCATAGTAATTTTTACTATAATCGATTATTTACTATAATGCATAATTTACGTGCATTTCGAGATGACTATAGATTTAATGATCGAAATATAAAATTATATAGAGATTTTGCTTTTTATAGTTCCTGTATTTCTAAATGCAGTATTTTCTTTTATCCTTTAAACATCCTTTTAATTAATTTTATCATGCAATTATATGCAAAAAATGCGAATTACGTGCATTTTTGTACAAAATAAAAATGGATACATTACTATACAAAGAGAAAGAAAGTGCAAAAAAAAACTTTATGTATTTATGCAGTGACACTGTTAAATAAGAATATTTTTTGTAGTAACAAGAATTTTAATTATGGAATAAACATTACATCAATTATGAAATAAACGAGTGTTATTAAAATTGCAAAAAGAATTCTTCATTATCAATTACTTTTTAGAGAATTAAGGTCTAGACTTTATATTAATGTTATTTATTTAAATAATAGATATTAATACTTTTATTAATTTCGCATGTGAAAAGTTCTGTCATTTTGTCACACAACTAAAATCATTATTTTAATATTACAAACATATTAAAACAAAACATATTAAATTATAGCTAGATACAATTATAATTTTTATCGGTAACTATTATCCGATGATTTACTGCTGCCAATATATAATTTATCCATTGGATTGAATGAGCAACGAAATTTGTGAAGTTTGATTTCTTTAAGCCACTCTTAAATATGAAATTTGTATGACATGTCTAAGGTTAAACGGAAATTTTTTATAAAAATAGATAAAAATTGTTTTAACCGATTAAAACACAATATAATGCAGATAACATAATTATACAGTATATTTCAATATATAAAGATATTGAATAATATTTATATGTTCCAGGTATATATTATGGCAACTGCTATTCAAAAGAATGGCATGAAACCTTTAACAAAGAGATCTTTAAATCGTGTAGAGGATGTTAAAAATTTAGATAATGCTGGTATATGTACAGAAAAGAAAGATGAAAGACTGTTTGATGGACAGATTCAACCTTACGTGGATCCTCCTGAACAGGAGACACGTGAGCTGGATATTGTTATTAATAATGTAGTTTGCAGCTTCAGTGTTAGGTGTCATTTAAATTTGAGAGAAATCGCGCTTAATGGATCAAATGTGGAATATAGAAGGGAGAATGGGGTAAGTAGCCAAGGGCGTATCTGGTTCCTTCGATCAAAACAACTGTGTAATTGACACAGTTTGGTAATTTTAGTTTTAAGTACTCAAATATTGATTCTGATAGCATTTACGTGAAATTTAAAAAATAATGATACATTAAACAAAACTGGTCATTATTTCCTGTGTCCAAAATATTGTATTTAATTAGAAACAAAGTATCTTATCTCACTATACATACAGAAATTGTGTTTCTCATAAGTTATACCATTAATAACAAATAATATTTAGAAAATGTAATTATGTATAATACAATTAAAGTCCAATTTTATAATGGGATTATTTTTATAACGATCCTTTTTCTGTAACATTTTTTGTTTGAAAATGAGATTAAATCATTTTAATTTATATTTATGTTATACTAATAGATGTCAATTGATGTTAGACATAAATAATAAATAATTTGCAGATGATAACAATGAAATTAAGAAGACCTTATACAACCGCATCTATGTGGTCATCCGGCAAAGTAACATGTACCGGTGCAACTAGCGAGGTTGAGGCAAAAATTGCTGCCCGCCGATTTGCTCGTTCACTTCAAAAGCTTGGGTTTAAAGTGCGATTTAATAATTATAGAGTAGTCAATGTATTAGGCACATGTTGTATGCCATTTGGTATTAAGATAACATCGTTCTCATTATATCATAAAGAAAATGCAGAGTAAGTATACATGAATGGAAACTGGAAAAGTTACTTGTAGAAAGTAATTGAAAGTATATAAGATATTAAATTTACTTTGAATGATTACAATACATGTATAATAATTAATAATTAATATGCTAATTTGTGTAGCTATGAACCAGAATTACACCCTGGCGTTACATATAAGTTAAAAGAACCAAAAGCCACGTTGAAAATATTTTCTACAGGCAGTGTCACTGTAACAGGTACACATTGATTAGAAATTGCGTTATTATATCAATTATAGAGAAAGTAATTATATTTATATTAAACATGTAAACATAATGTAAACTAAACAAATTATTTTTATGGTATTTACATTACTTTATTGAATTTGCGGGAAGTCAGTCGTATTGTTTATAATTTATGTAATATTACAGCTCCCAATGTTGCTGCTGTTCAAGCAGCTATTGAACATATTTATCCACTAGTCTATGAGTTCCGTAAGGAGAGATCAGTAGAAGATGAACTTGCTTTGACAACAAAGAAACGTAAAATGGGATTAAGTAAAAGACATCGAGATGAGTTCCTAAATGATACAGATTATGTATACGACACTATATTCTCTGAAGAAGAGGAGGAAGCAGAAGATGGTGAGAGTGATGCAAGTTGGGACTGATCTGTTTATTTCGTCCCCCTTCTGTTAACTGTGAAACTGTTACACTTTATCTTGTTCTCTAAATAATAGATACGTACTGCTCTGTGTACAAAAGTGTTACTTGCAAAGAGTGACGTGAAATATTCGTTCTCTTAGTGCAAAGACAAATGAGTGAGTGTCAAGGACAAAAGCACATTTACTTTACGTGCTTTAATTATAATTATAATGATTTCAATACTGATCGAACGAACTAAATTTCATCACCAAAACGACGTTCTCATAATTTACTGTCATTAGCAATATACATATACATATGTACATACATACAAAAAAAAATATATATATATATTGTATATATATGCTTATAATCCGCTTATAATCCATATGCTTATAATGCATATATATTACATATATATGTAATATAAGCTTATATTCCAGTATGTATGTATCTATGTATATAAATATGCATATAAAAACATGATTAAGTATGTAATCGTTTTGTTTCACAAGCAATTTTTGGATATTTGTTTAAAGGATTCTGTTCTGGCAAAGCTTAGATTATTTAAGCGAATATTAGAAAGAACTCCTTTGTAACAATGCTTCTTTGTAGTCTAGCTGAAAAAAGATACACGCTTTTTAATAGATATTTCATTGCACAACGAACTGATCACATATTGAAGTTTTGTGATGAAGCCTTTTAGAAACGTGTATATTTTTACATTTTTTGTTTTATCTCTTCTTACATATAGATATACCTGTTTTTTGCTTAATTAACTGTACTGTGCCAAAGATGGATGTTCAAAATTTGAAGCAAAGTGATCAAGGTGACACCTCTAAAGCTGAAAATTTTGTTCATTGTAATGATTAGCTTTTCCATCGCTAGCTGCGTCACGTTTCAGCGGATATGGAAGTATTTTACTCTAATCATTTAGGTTTTGCAGTAGACAAAAATATAATTCATACTTTTATGGATTAACTACAATTTTATGATGTGACTGCAAATTACCATCTAAATAGAATGGTGTAATTTATCCTAATAACAGCCCATTATTGTTTAAACAGACTCAAATATTACTTTTGGAGATATTTTTCTTCTTCGTGCGTACATTTCATTATTATATTATTATTCTCTAAAATTTTTATTTAAATTTATCCATTTTTTTCTACAATTATGGCTTTAGTTATTCTGATTATATTATTGTAAATTGATAAAATTTTTGCCTAATGTTTTAAAAAGTATTTGTATTAATTGTGGTACTGTTAAAGCAAACTTGGGCTGTTTTATGCAAACATAAATACAATTGATTGTAAACTCTGTTAAATATTGAGCCGGGTTTGTAAGCCTGGCAGCAATATTCACAAGATTTAATTTACCTCAAATTTAATGTTGACTTAGTTCCACCTTAGAGTTAGAATGAAATTCCGTGATCTTTTTGAAATTGATTTTACGTTTGTAAATTTTCTAGTTTGAGTACCATGGAATATGATCTTTTTTGAAACAAGTCACATTTAAAAAATGTTTTAGGTAGCCGTGTTATATTTCATGTTTTCCTTATTTCTTTGAAAATGCAGCAAAATTATATTAGAAACGCAATAGATTACAATATTGCATTAATTATCGTTTCTTATAATTAGTCACCTACATATACGCATAAGTTCTTTTACCACTATTTATTTATCACTTGCAGTATCCTCATGACGATAAGTGCATTTGAATCACATCATTTTCATTTCCTGTTGACCTTCATAAAGAATAGAGACACAATGAACATTACGATATTTTCGTTATCTCATTATTTTCATGTAAATTAATGAATTTGACAATTGATCCGTATAATCTTTTTTAAACGTAACGAGAATTTTTGACTGAAGACACTGTAATTTTTAGTTTCGTTCAAAAATAAACAAATTTCACGGATACACATACATTGAGAAAGATTTGATAGAAATTATAAAAAGTAATAAGACTTGTTTGTCTATTATTAAATTAATTAAGTAAATACAATGTGACCTTTTCAACCAGAAAGATGTACTTGTAAATAAATCGACTCACGTGTCGCGTATTTACGAATCATGTATCATTTAACAATTATACAAGTGAAAGTTTACAGTTATTCTTAACTGTACATATAGCATGATCACATTTTTGTATTGCACGTAAAGTATAGTGCATACAAAATGACATTGGCAATACAGTGAGAAGATATGGTATGATGAAAATCAGTCTGTACCTCGTGCCATACAAAGCAGCATTCAGTCATTCATTGTAAACTTAGTTGGATTTTCATGATTTCATGACACATTGTTTTTTATACCGAACAAACTTTTGTATGGAAAAAGCTAAAGTCACTGCCCTTAGTGTGTATTCAATGCAGAAATTAAAGACTTGATCCACTACTGAGTATGTGACATAAATTAATGGTGCAAGTTCATTATTTTCTTACCTTACTTTTCATTTCATTATCTGAGTTGAATATTATTTTCTGTCAGCATAAAACTGAATGCAGATTACAAACAACGGCAATTGCGGTGCTGAAAACGGGAGTAAATTTGTGAAATCATTGTGTATTTCAGCATAATATTAAATGTAATGTTTCATTTACATCTTTTTATTTTTTATAATTTTTTAAATAATATTCAAACCACCATGTTTTGTAACAAACAATATGTTTTTACAAGTATACCTGGAAATATAGAAATAAATGTTGCTTTAATTGCGATGAAAGCTTCAAATTTGTTAGCAGAAGGTACATGCACGAAATCTAAATCATTCAAAAACATGTACAGACCTCAAAAAATTTCTGATAGTATTATTTTATTTTGTAAAATTAAACTTTTCTTAGCTTTCATGACGTATCTTTAATTTGATATTGAGAATATCATTATAGTTTATCTACATGTTTTTGTAACAACGTACAAACTATTGAGAAATGAGGATAAAAGGAAATGTCGAACAAAACAATATTAATACGCAAAAACAGTAAAAATTTGTTCCCTACTTTTATTTATAAAAATGCATTTACTTTCATTTTTGTGTGTATTAATACTGATAAGTTGATGTTAGTTGAAGCCTATACAAATACAACGCATAGAAATTTTATACTGATGAAAGGAATTTGAAAACTAAGGAACAGATTGGTTCTCGAAATTTTAAGAAATTTTTGTGTTATTGGTATATAAAGTAGGAAACGAAATCAAAGAATTATTTCGCTTGCTGTTAGATGCATTGTATACAAAATATCTGTTTATGTCTATACTTTGCTATAGTATATTAAAAATAATTTCCTAAACTAGAAATTATCGACGTAGGATTGTATGCATGGAGTACAGAAACGTTTATTTCTTGTACGAAACTCAAGGCATACAGCTGAAAATATAACTAAAAATCGTATCTCGATGCTGTTAAAGAAACGAAATTTATAATGCAACCTATCTTACTTGGTATCTCTGAAATAAATGAACGATTGTTCTCGTATATTTCTTTACAGATGTTTTTTTTTTTATTGTGACCGACTGCCATTTTATTATTTAGCTCTTAACGTAAAACGAAAAAAAAAAAAAAACATTAGAAAGTCACATCATCGTAAAAAAAAATGTTGTTTCCTAAATATATTTCATTAAAAAGTTTATCTACCCATGATCCAAAGAATATCTATTCAAATTCAACTTAGTGTCAGCATGGAACTGCAGTGATTTCGCTAGTATTAAAAGTATCTTACATTAAGTTCTCAATAAACGGATGTTTACTGTTATTCTATGTACGACTGCCAATCACATGTTGCAACTGACATTACTTATTCACTACATTTTGTTTTTCTAAAAATTCTGATTGGAACAGGAATGTAATATTTTAATTGTTTGCATTAATTAATGACAATAATATGTATGATTATATGTTGTTAGAAGTGTATCCGTATCTACGGATATGAATCTTTCTTTTAAACTATAATGTACGTGGTTCTGATATTAAATTACAAATTTTATATTTGAGGCAGTAAACAAGACATAAATCTGAAAAAATCTATAATGATGTTAATATTTCTACTCTAAAAACTTTTGCATGCATACATCTTTAGTATAGAGTGGCAATATTTTATTTGCTTAGCAACATTGTCCATCAATGAGGGCAATATATTTTATGCCATGTATACTGCCTACTTCCAAGGTTGTGTAACTAATATCGGTATAATATTAATAATATAATAGAGCAATAAAATTTGTATTTCAGTCATTGAACAAACTAATGTACACTTTTACCAAATTTGACAAATCACATATTATCTCTAAACAGAATTTTACATTCCAGGTTTTTCTGAGACTACCAGTTTCTAGTCCATGAACTTGTGTACACCAAAGACATTTTGTAAAAGTACACTGTTGTAATTTATAGTAGCGTGTAGGTAACGTAAACACATTGCTCAAAAGTAATTCAATTTACTGACATAATTAAAAATACTAAAGAAAAACGCAGTATGGTGCTTATAAAGTCAATAATAGAAAATATGAACTTTAGTTATTTATGTTACTGTAAAAACGAAAAAGTCAGAGATTTTGGTAAAGGTGCACATTCACATCCAACTTTTGTGCGTGCACTGTGTAATAATGATATCTATGAATGAAAAGAAAAACTCTGAATAATGAGAATCAACATAATTTTTTGAAAAAAAAATTTATCTGTAGCCATACATATTATGTATATATGCAATTAAGCGTATGTGTTTATATCTATGTGGAAGATCATTAGTATGTAATGAAATGTAAAAATTCTTAGATGGTACAAATATTATATCATTAATGCTAGGCTGTATAGTTTTGAGTAGAAGTGTAATGATAATAATATTATGCTTTGATGTTCTGTAGATCTACTTAACAAATAGAAAATGAATGTTGGTGTAGACATTTCTTCAATCTTGCACGATTTAGCACTATACAGATATTTCTTTTTCTTTCTACATTATATCCTGTCGTTATAATAATTAAACGTAACTCCATAGTTGCAGTAAGTAAAAAGTAAATTATTACACACATAGGTATAATAATTTAATCGTAATAGTACGTTAAGTAAACAAATAACATAGTACGCCGTAAATCATTTTCCATTTTCTTGAAAATTTCGCATAGCTTATTTAATCTAATTGAAAAATAATTATGGAATGTGTTAATTTATTTTAACAAATTCATTTTGACCTAAAAGCTAATACAGGTTCTGTAAAAACTAAAACCAGCGCTGTATTATATACTGCAAATAAATATTACTGCAAAATAAATTATTCTTAAGAGATATTATATCTATAGAAGAACATTGAACTGATAGTGTTGCCTACTGCAGAAACAATGTATAATTAGTTAGCTACTTTGAACGATGGAAATGACATAAATTGAATTTGAAAGATAATTATACTTACCATCCCAAAGAAGTAATCTTATAGACAACGTATTATGGAATTATAATTTGTTCATAGTGGGGCTATTTCCAAAAAAAAAAAATAAGCAATTTGATAGCCTCCGATTTATGTATTGCAAGATGTGTCAATTTCATAATATAAAAAATTAGTTTGTAAGTTAAAGTAAAGAGTTAAAATGACCTGGAAAAATATGTAAAAAAGGCACATAACTTGGCAATGTAAATGCTGAGGGGTAATATAAATGCCTAAGGCATTTCGTAATCATTTATACATAAGGTTTCAGTTTAAAAAAATATGTATAAAAGACTGTTAAACGAGCTGTAAATTAAAATTTTTATGTAAATCCGAGAAAATAAAATGTGACACTATAAATAACATATATGTAATTATTTAACATTTTCAATTAAATCGTTACATATACAGGGTGTTAAAAAAAACATTCCATATTTATATGGTATATAGGATACGCTGTACTGAGTAAAAAAGCTTTAGTAAACATAGGTCGAAAGGTCAACCGTTTCTGAGATATAAACATTTTTGTTTTCTACTATCATAATTGACCCAACCCTCCGGTTGGGAAATTTTTCGGCGTAAAGACGTGCAGCTAAAGCACTTCTATTAACACGGTCATACATAAAATGCATATCTGCCATTTCTTTAATTGAATAATACGCTGACATTTTCACGATACCTTGTAACTGTGTAATATCTACAATCGCCGATCCACAATTGACTGATTCTCAATGAAATCTACTGTCGGCACTTGAATAAGAACATTCAGAACGTGGTTTATAAACACTAAAGTAAACATCGCATGCGATGGAAGCAAGAAAGTCAGTCATGATACTAGCAAACAAAAATGTTTATATCTCAGAAACGGTTGACCTTTCGACCTATGTTTACTAAAGCTTTTTTACTTAGTACAGTGTATCCTATATACCATATAAATATTGAATGTTTCGTATGCAAGGTAGTATAACATGTCTAGCAGTATTTTCGACTACATTAATAAAACTCTATAGTCATAAAATTGCGGGCATATAAATGAATGAAACTTGACTCAAAATATATTAGGTAAAGCGAAAAGAAATGTAGATTTTCTTTACAATGCGAACAAACTTATATACAAAAAGAACACATAATATTTATTTTTTCAAATTGCACCCAGTAGACCTCCGCTGTGATAGACTGACCAGGCGTTTATAATTCATAAGGAATCACACTCGAAATATCCTACCAGATACATAAAAAATAACATCTCTTTTTGTTTTATCTAATAATACACTAGAATTTGGTGTGCATGTATGCAACCTTTGATTACCTTCATAATCGGTAATATTCGATAAACCTTTATCAACTATAAAATATACGTGAGAAACAAACTACGAACTCATGCATAACTAGATTTAAAACTACAGTCGCAGGAACCTACAAAACAATTATACATTTTTTTTTTAAAAGTACGATTATCGTAACATGAAGAGTTAAGCGTTTTTATCAATTTTATTTTACGGAATATAAGTAAATATAATTACTTCTTATTAGTGCAATTTTATTGGTAACCATTCGGGTATATTCCTTACCTACGACTTAAAACATTTGTAATAAATAGAAACGCGTAAACACGGGAATTGTACTATTATGGGGCATATGACACCAAAGACCTCAGCATAAGGATTACTGCAATGTTAAACGCGGCGATAAGCGAACCTAACGAAATATCTCCCTTATATCTTCTTTTGAGCATCGCATAATACTGAAATGTGATGTATATCTTAAAAATTAATTATTTGAAAATGACAAAAATAGATTTTCATTTCCTCCCTTACAAATTTTCAAACCAATTTGAAAGTAGTCTGGAAAGAATTGTAGAACTTGTTTAGCTTTCAGCTTTTATCATCTAAAATCATAATATGTTAATATAAGTATTAATTTGCCATTTCTTTTAACTTACTGAATTTCTATTAACAAAACTTTAAAAACTTTCAGTTCAATTTTTATCACTGTTCTTGAATCTGTCAAGTTTTCAAAGAATTGTTAGCATCTTTGAATGCTAAATTGTAAAACTTCTAGTTTATCAACTATTTATCATTTCATCTTCTGTATAAAAAGTAATGTACAATGATATTACTTACCACTTATCACTGCATTTGATGATGAAAGTGATCTAGTCAGTGGAGGAAGATATCAGTTCACAAATGATTTCATTGTTTCCTTAGGTACCAAAAGATTACCTGTTGGAATGAAATTTTTTATTAGAGAAATTAGCTTTTCGGCACCTGTTAAATTTTATATCAATTGTTAACCAATATTTTGTAGTATAATATTACCAATTTATCCAATGCAATAAAAAAGAATATTCACTAAAACCAATGTATACAAATAATAACATTCATAAGTATATTAAATATTTTTGCCTTCCAATCTGATTACAGTCACAAAATTTTGTACTACAGCTAAAGATTCCACAAATCTACGATAAGATTTTTCAACAGAATGAAATGTTCAGCTTCTGTCTTTATCAGAAGCTCACATCAGTTGTATCTAGGAATTGCATATTATTTTGGTTAAGCTTTTATTCTTGTGGTTTCTTAAACACAATTATTTAATTGTCATCAACTACCAATGTTAGGCATTTATTAGGCATTTGGAATACCTTCCATAACGGTAAGCAGTTATGGATTGTTAAAACACAAAAGCAGCTATATCTTTGAAACAAGAACTTTTTCCAATGTATTTATGTATTCCGTTCATTCTTAAAGTGAATCCCATACGTTTACACAGACCCTATATAATTTAGATAATTATGTATTAAGACTAATTCAATAAATAACTATTAAGAAAAATATCTTGTGTAAAGTGTTACACATTAATTGATATCTGAGAATTCTTTCATATAAACCGAATTTGTCAGAATTCAATTCTTTTGAAAATGTTAAATAGTACACTGTAAACATAATTTAATACATAATTATAATAAATTATTTTGATTAAAAGAGTTTATTTACAGCTCATTTCTAAATTATTGTCATACATTTTTCATAAAACAGAAATTCAGACTGTTTTTATATGGCCTTACATTAATCCTAAATATTTTAGATTTTACCTAGCCCCAGTAGAATAAAATACTTTGAGTTTTTATAACCTAAACACTAGTTTTACATTATTTAATAGAACGCTACTTTTTACCAGTTTTACTTAAAAAGTATCTTTTTACATTATTTGAGTTTTATTTTATTTAAAGAAAATAATCGTATTTTACTTACATTATTTTATTGACAGAAATAGCTACAACAAATTACAAAATAATGTATATGAAAGGAACAAAGTTCAGCACCTTTCATTATCTTTCATTCACATAAAATGAAAAACTTTTGTAAATATTGAAATTGAGTATTATTTCTATATTTTGTAAATTTGTATTAAATTGTGTAAAAAAGAAAAGAAATTATGTAAATAGGCAAGATTACTAAAGAAGCACTGTAAAATAATAACAGTACAAGTATCTGCCAGTTGAACGAGAAGCTTTAATGGAATGAGGAGCATTAAAAAAAATATACGCTGAACTGTAAATATCTTTTTTTTTCTTTTATTCTTTACAAGTTCATTAATGATCAGTGGTAATATTACAATTCTGTACTATGGTATGTAGCATTGATTTCATTTAAATTATTTAAGTTTAATACATCGCCGCTAAATTTGAACTAAAGTGAGTTTAAAAAATTATAAAATCCAGTGTGACCAATAATAAGTTAACCTTTCAATTTCGACATGTGATATATTTAAAAAATAACTATTTCAAATGGACAACTAGCTATCGACAGGATTAAAAGTATCTACTGAAAATGATTTGTTTTGAGAAATTTTTAATTTACAGCTACTAATTTATTACATGTAAGTGAATAATTGGAAAGTTTTGGATATTATTAAAATTTACAGCACCCATGAAACGAACTCCGTTTTTAATACAAAGTAAGTATGTCAGCTATAAGATTCGAATGCATAATATTATTTAGACTTTTTTTTCCAGAGAAACTTTACCACGGTTGGTTTAAAAACTTTAGAAGAAAGAGGTTTGATCGTTTTGACGAATGCCATCTTCCCTGATATTCCCTTCGCTGGATTTTTGTACTCTAGTAGTCTTATTTAGGATTCCTCTAGTCGCCACAGTTTATTCAACAAAATAAATGATATTGGAACTTCCTTGACAGTGTAGCCAACACAGTGCAAAGTAAACAGTTACAACGATAATAATAATAATCATAATCATAATAATTATAGGACAACTTCATCAACTTAGTTTGCTGTCAACGGATCACCAAAAATGTGGGAAAAGTGTTTAAATCCTGACAAGCTTTTATCGTTTTTATTGCAATAAATTGATTGTACAATCATGTGGCCAATGAGGAGCGATATGACCCGTGATGAATGTAGAAAATGTTTGCGCTGTTTGGGTAAGGTTATGTTTTAAATAATTATCATTTTAATAATATTGGTATAAGGTAGTCCAGTTCGCGTCAATTCGGTCGATAGATTCGTAATTCATACAAAAAAAATGTTATATTGGAAAGTATACTTTATTTCGCAATTGAGATTACTTACTATGATGAAAAAACCATTGTCTTTTATATATACATTGTTGTATTCACTCATTTTCCTATTTAAGAATCGAGATTACAAACAATTATTACTATTTTTTTCTTGTTATATTTAGACTTTACATATTCTGTTAATTAATATCAATAGTATGTAATTACAATACAACTTTTTTTTATTACTCATTTACATTTATTCTCATTAAAACTTCTATTGTACTATAGTGGTATACCTTTCGATTTTGTTAACATGTTAAAATTTTATTAGAATAGTAATTGTTTAATGTAATTATCTGTTTTGTATGAGACATTTGATCACTAAATATGCATTATATATGCATTATAGAATTGGATGCTTACGGTAGTATGGTCTCTGTTTTACGTGCTCAAGGTCCTTTTACCAGTGAAAAACAGAAGTTACTGCAAGAACTTGCAAAAGTCTTGCATATCTCTAATGAAAGGCATCGTGCAGAAGTAAGAAGAGCTGTTAATGATGAAAAGTTAGCAACAATAGCTGAACAGTGAGTATTTGTGCAAAAATTATAGAATTAAAAAAATAAAGAAAGGAAGGTAATGTGATACTATCGCAATTAAAACATAAATAGGAATAAAATGTTTTATGTTAAATATTAACGAGTTATTGTAACTTAGATTAAGTGGTCCAAACACTGGCACAGATTGGACCATCGAAGGTCATCGAGCTATACCACTTTTACCCAGATTAAAGGCACGTTCTGTCTTCACAACATTAGCAAATAGTTTGTCTCTTGCAACAGTGGCAGCAAATAACAAGGCACCATCCATTTGCGAGAAAGCAGAAGATATAAAAGGTGTACCATATTTTAAGGAAAATATATTATATCTTTTGATAAATGTATGATTTTAAATCTATATAAAGTAGTATACAATTATGGGACTGTAAGTTTTAGTTTTTAAGTTAATTGTATATTTGATGGCCTTAAGATTTTGATATTTATTACTTATGAAAATAGAAATTCGTTACTTGTGTGTTTCTGCTGATAGATGTTGAAAATGAATCTCAGGTGGAGCTAAAGTTAGAAAAAAATGTATTTCTTCATACTGAACTTTTGCTTGCTGAAGATAAATTATATGATGGAAAAGTTATTCCAGAGGAGGTAATTATTTATTTATCAATCTTTGTATTCGCATGTAATCATATTTTCATTATATGGATATGATTTATATGCGTATATCATTTATTAGCAATAATAACCTTAAAAGCATTATGGAAAAGAATAATTTTAATATCATGATTAAAGTTATATTAAAACTTATTGTAACTGTGAACTTATTTAATTCTTTTTCCCACTGATATGTAATTCTTGCAGGTTAATGAATCAGGAAAGAATGTTGACGTAAATAGTAAAAATGATAATTATAGTGGCATTGAAAAGTGTAATGCAGTTTCTGAAAAACGTAAATCTCCATCTCCACTGCCAACAGCACCCCCCAATAAGGTAATTTTTAAATAACCCAGTAATTTGATCTTTAGATTATTGAAATACAACTTTCAGATTCTAGTAGTATCTTCAAGTTCTGTAAGTGCAGTAAATCACAGTACCACTGAGAAGGGTTCGCTTGAAGGTACTATTCATTCACAAACACCTATAAGTTCACCTCAATGTCAAAATATTTCTTTAATGCCAATTAATATTAGTAACAGTGTTACAGGTTTGTCATTTCCTTTTTTACTAATATAAATATATTTATGTATTATTTTTTAAATATTGATATACTATTTTTTGCGTGAAAATCAGATTCTAAGGAAGCTGTGACACAAAGTAGTAGTATTTCGTTCGTCCAAGCTGGTAAACACGTTAACACAGTGACTTCGTTATGTACAAGTAATGCCATAAAAAGTAAAGGAAAAACAATGCAAAATATACTAAGTCCCAAAATAACACCAGATGTACAAATAAATAACACGCAGCCTGATATCACGGATAACGCGATATTTGATAACATAAGTATGTTTAAATTTTTTTAATTTAATAAATACGAGTTATATGATTTCGAAGTCTCATTTGCTTTGGCACTGTTGATTCTCTAACATATATTTCTTCAGATTCTAAGAATCCGGCTGCGACTCAAAACTTACAGAAAGTATTGAATTCTGAAAACACAAATTCAAGTGCTACATGTACAAAGCGTGTTACGTCAATGATAAATCCTACTGCGAAACCCATTACGGCAAAGTCCGTCACAAGTACGTTTAAATTTTCATTCACATATTTCAGAATGTGTATTTGATACATGTTTATATCCTATTAATTGAGTGTATTTTCATTTCATAGACTGTTCCCATCGAGTTATGACTGTATGTCCTAGTACAGCAGTATCAAATGGTCCTGGGCCACCTCATGCTAAACAGACAACGACTTTAACTTGTAAGAAACTGCCTACGACGCTCAATCATCAAGCCACTGCCAAAATGGTACGATTATATATAGATTTATCAAATGTTTACCTTATTAAAAGTGATTTAAATGACCATGATATTTGAAATTCTTTCAGGGTGTAACACTAAATTCTAATAAAACTGTAAATATATCTCATCCAAGTTCTAAGATAGCATCTAAAACAAACGTAATTGTTATACAGAAAGGACACACCAAAGGAGTAACACTTTCTCATGCGGGCAAAGTATGTTGATGTATTAATTCGTAACATGTTAATTAAAATATGTTGGGTCGAAATACGATAATTCTATAATCCTGTAATATAGGAAGTGTTGGGAAAAGTAATAATGGGCGGTAAAAATTTATGCGTTGCAAGCCAACAAAGTGCAAGTTCAATGAATGTTCTACCGCATCACGTTTCATTGAATAATGGAGATCAAGCTATGCCGTCTCATACAGAACCCATAAAGTCTAATATAAAGGTATTTTATTATATGTATAAAGTATTCGATTATAATGGATTTGATTAAATATGAATTAAATGCTAAATATATTATTTCTGAAGTTAAAATATTAAAGTCTGGAGATTTATCGGAAACGTTCTAAATCTGAATTGGATTTAACCCATTCACTACCAACTATAAGATATCTCGTGGTTGCACTATAAGTTTTAATTAATAAGTTAGCAATAATAGCCGAGGGTGTATAGTAATTTTGGAAGAAAAATGTTCTTCGTATCATTACAAATGTCGAGATTATATTTTTGTATAATAAATTTAATGTTCTAACAACTGTCTGTCGTCTTCTCAAATTTTAACACGCAAGATAATATTTGCTTAGTTTTCCTGACAGTGAATGGGTTAAATCCTTGTACAAGTAGCATCTGAAGCAGTTTCTGTGATTTTTTAAGCAGTTCTGCTAATCCAGTGAAAAGATATTTACAACAGAAATTAATCGCTTCTTAGTGTTTAATTATAACTTTGAAAAGTACGAAAAAATATCTTGCTGAATGAAAGATGAAGTCCAGCTTGACTTTTAACAAAAACTGTTTGTTATGAAAGGGAACATCGACGTTGTATGGTGCAAACCATTTTTATGTAGATCAAGCAGTGAAGAAGATTTCAAGATCAACTTAATTTTTTAAATGAATTTATAAAATTTATAACGTATTATGCTGTTTATCTGGCCATCCTTCATTAAAATCATTAACCTACTGATGTTGAGAAATTATTAGTTTAGAAGATATTTTCCTGTACATTTTCAGGGGCTGGAAAAGTAATAGTCAACAGTGATTGGCTTTAATTCCATGGAACATCCTTTGCAAACAAAAACATAAAAACAAGGCACCTGTATTTTCTGTATTCATCGAGAGGTCGCATCCCCATTGCTAAATTATATTGAATTTCACTTACACTTGAAAAGTAGTAAACGCAACTGTTTAATCAATAAAAGGAATACATGTGCTTTCTTATGTGTTTGTTTGCGAAGGCTTTCCTACTTGAATTAAAGCGTACTGCAATTCATTTTTATCTCCCCAGTCCCTAAATATTGAGATTGAAATATCTCCTAAACAAATGATTTTTCGATATAAGTGGACTAATGTCTCTTCGTAAAGGATTCATGGAGATCCATGACATATCTTACATATAATGATAATAATAAAAAAATATATTTTTCAGCCGGGTAATACAATTGTGTTCAATCTCCGACAGGATGTTTTGGAAAAAAATAAAGTTCTGTCTCAGCTTCTCGAATCATCCAGTGTCCTTAACTCAGACTCTAAGACTGTGATACAGAACGCAAATGTTCGACCGTTAAAGGAACAGAGTAACAGTGATTTGCTTATACAGGATAAAGAGCTGATTGTAAAAACTGATACTATAATTACTTCTATCAAAGACGAGAAGCAGCACAGGTCAGTTTAAAAATATCGAGGTGTGCTAAGAGATCGTTATTAATGAGTGATTTGCAATACCGATGAGTATTGATTTTACAATTAAGATAACTCTGAAATTTCGATAAAAATTGCTTATCGACGATCCAGAATATATTTTTTTATATAATTTATTGTCAGATCATTTCTCTTGATTAATTAATGTCTTTCTCTTATAGAAAGAGTAAAGACGTTTACATGAATGCGAATTCTTATGTAATAAATTCTATAGATCCCACAATATTTTTGGGAGATAAGGAAATACTCATAAATCCGAATCAACTTACAAACACGCAAGGTATACTCGATACAGAAATAAATTAAATGCCGTTTTAACCGTCTTTCATTAAATAGTTATTATTTTTCGCCTATCGAACTTTACGAATTCTTGGTTATCTTCTCTACGAAACGCGATTGAATAGCAAAGGAATTGTTATGTTACATAATGCCCCTTGTATTATTTTTTTAAAAATTACAGTGTTCTGTGCTTTATCTCGTAGACCTTTTTTACGAACTTCTTTATGCTGCTGTCCAATGCACATTGTTCTGTGCAGATGATACTATAAATAACATAGAGATAGAAGATGTTATGCGCAGTTCGGAAATCGACGTGTTTGATACACCTTTAGGATCAGCTGATATTAATCTCGAAAACTTTCAATACCTGGTGGAGGGCAATGAATATTGTGTTATAAGAGAACCGAGCAGTCTGTTACACATAAATCACACAGATGATTGTAACGATTAAAAATTTCTGTGAGGTATATTGCAATTAGAACTTGACAAGAAGACGATAAAGTATTTGGTTTTGGAAATGTATTAACATATATTTTATACAACAGCATATATTGTATGTATGTTGCATATGCATATAGGATCTATATTATTGATTCACATAGACTTTATAAAACGATCGGATGATAAAATTCACGCAAATTAGTAATTTTAAGTAAACATTCGGTTCGTTAAAGTTGTTCATTATTTTAGAAAAAGATTCAGTATCTATCATTTTTGGTAAAGTCTACTTCTTCCTATATCGATATACTTGTGAAAATACTGTAATTGATGACAAAAAAGCAACTTATTCGGACTTTGTAATACAATATGACTGATTAGGTTATGCATATATCAAGTCATAAATAATTTAACATTCAATAGAGATTATCCATTTAAATAGAGATTAACTTTATAGAAACTGCCTGCTTTATAGGCTTTAAACAACTACCAGTTTCATATTTAATATTATAAGTTTTTATGCGAAGAGGTTGAAGCAATCGTTACTTTTTATACAAATGTTCTTAGCGTTGTCATGTATAATTAAGATTATATAGGAGTTTTGCAGTTTAATTATGGGAGTATATGGGATTCATGCAGCTGCAGGAAAACTGTTTCCATGTCATATTATTATTATACCGGATTAGGCATTAAAGACTACATCTTTTGTATGTGATATTTATGGCACTAACTATAGAGAAATTTGGTTCTATGAATCTGTCACTTGCTCATGCTTCGTATTATTTCAAAAGCAATGTAAATACATTTTATATAAGGTGTAAATATATTGCCAAAAAGTGGAATAGAGTAAACGATCAAATTTTCTGTCAGTAAACTGATGAAATTGTTTTCATGTTCATAAGGATAAAAATAATTTCTATATCATCACCATTCATAAATTCTCAACGATAATCGAAACTCGAAAATTCGCTTATCATAACTACATTCATTAGAATAAACTATAATGTACTCATTCCTTTCATGGAGTATATGTAAATTTAAGGAAAGATAATGAATTTTTCCTTTAATTGAGAAACTGCCTGTAAGAAATTCAAGAATGAACAATGTATCAACATTTACTTTTCCGTGCATAATACTATCTTATTTAAAAAAATTTGTCAGGTGTCAGTTATGTTTTCATTCTGACTAATGTAATATCTGTAAATAACTTTTCGGCATAGATAGCTCTACTATAAATAAATGAATATTGCAGTATTAACATTAGCTCATTATCTGACCTCTTTTTCATGTAGTATCAATAAGTGTATCGTTATTTATAAATGCATTTTGTTACATTCGCATTAACAGTTAATGACATTTTAATAAAAGCTGGAAATTAAAATTACACCAATAATAAAAGACTTTCCGATTAGAAACGAAATACTAGAAAAAGCCATGCATTGAGATAAAGGTAATAGTATATATCTTATTGGTTCCGTATTACACATCAAAGGAATTATTTCTCACAAGTTTCTTATAATTCACATATACAAATAAAAAACACATATAAATATTACAAAAAAAAAGATTTATTATCATTAGGGGTTATAATATAGTTCTTTATAGTATGGATTTTATTAATAAGGACGAGGGGGTGGTCCACCACGCATCATTCCAGGTGGTGGCCCTCTCATTCCTGGTGGTCCCATAGGTGGTCCACCACGTCCCATAGGTGGCATTCCTGGTGGCATACCTAAAATATATTTTACAATCAGCTTCAGTTAATAATTTAGTTACTTAAACATTAAAATGTAGGATATATATATGAAAAAATTTACCCATCATGCCTGGTGGTGGCCCCATCATACCAGGTGGTGGCCCTCCTACAGGCATACGTGGAGGTCCACCTGGATGCATCTGTGGTGGAGCTGAAACTTGACCTCTTCCTCCTGGGGTCATTATTTGTTGCGATGGGCCACCAACTCCTCTGACAGGACCTTGTAAACCAGCAGGCACTCCAGCAACGTTCGCTGGCATACCACGACCGACAGCTCTACCCATACCAGGTCCTGGTGCTGCACCAGGGATAGGTACTCTAGGTAATCCTTCTTCGGGAGGTGGAGGGCCTTCTACGGTTAACGATACAATATTTTCTCCTCTTAAAAGTACAAAGCCCAACACTCGTTTATCTTCTCTTTCAGGTTGCTTTGTATTCTTCGGCTTAATTTTACGAAACTCTTCGCAGTCTCCAAGTATGAGGTTCATGTGTTTGTCGAAGGCTTTAAATGTACCTATAAATGTTCTAGAGTCTTGCAAAATTATTCGGACTCTATAATTAATATGCTGTAGCATCTTATTATTTTTTCCAATCGTCTAAAACATAATATAAAAATTGAAGTTTAAGTCATACCCAACATTAATAATAAACCATAGTGCACGTAATATTTATAGAAAATATAACGTTTGTCCGAGATTGTTTGTAACTCACCATTTTGAAAAATTTTCGTAAAAATTCTCTGGATAATAAAAATGCAACCGTTTGTAAATATTTATGATTATTGGTTATAATTAATAAGCAAGCGTCCGTAGATAAACTTAGAATAGGTTAAGTTGTTTGTTCCCTTAGCCGTTTCCGGTATTTTTCTGTCTTCGACTGTGCAATCATAGAGAGTACTCATTGCAAATACTACGCATTAAGTCTGATTTCCACTAGTGGTAGTTCCACCCAGATACATAGATAGCGCTTTATAATTTTGAATCGAAATGTTTTGAATAAAAAAAGTATAACGATGTTAATACTTAAAATAGGGCTTTCATGTAAAATATAATGATCACGTCTAAATAGTGAAATTAAATGTATATAATATGATAATTATAATCTAAGGATCAGAGACATTTGGGAATTAATAACACAGATATGTGAATTAAAAGTTATATATTTATAATAGTATCATTTGAAAATCTAAGGTTTAATATCAATATAACACATATTTCAATCACTGCTTATTTATAAATTCTTATTCAGTGAATACTATTCACTATTGTATAATTTTATTAACAAAACTTTAAATATCTTCTATGACATTATGTTTGTCACGTTGGTCCAAAGAAAAGTTATCATTTATTATATATTCATAATTGATAATAGATGAAATCCAAGTAAATGATCGAAGTAAACTACTAAGGAGAAAGACTGTATACATATACTGTAAATCTGAAAGAGTGATGAAGTGTGCCATTGTGCTTCCCGTTTACCACTTGATGTCGCTCCTTTGCGATCGTTTTAAATTAAGACATATTTGGAGGAATTGATACTGTGTGTCGCTAGTTAGTTTATCTTCAAATGTAGGCAATTAATACATTTTCATGTATTATTTTCCAATTTTCAATCGTTATGTGTGCAATTAAATTAATATACTTAATAAAATAGTAATATTTAAGTAATTATTGACAATAATAAAAGCAGAAATTATGAATAGCTTACGTTGACAAATTATTTTGTATTTGATGTTTTTTGATGCTGTATTGTATGAATAGCAAAGATTATAGGAAATAACGTAATTATAGACTCTGTTACATTTATATCATCTACTCATTCAACATACTACTAAACTGTCTGTTAATTTATCTTAATTCTAATGACTGCGTGAATAGTTCGTACAAAAAGATGTTATTCTTGTCCGACAATTTCGGACGGACGAGTTAATACAAATATTACAGATTATATATAAACGTATAAATTTCATGCTTTCGACATTTTCTCAATCTCGAGTGTGTCGCTTCAAGGTTACGCAACGAAGAAAAAAATAGATAAGGAAGAGAAAGCTAAACATCTTAAGCATCGTACGGCCTTGAAGTGTAATGCACCGCACGATGCAGTCGATGGCATACATTGTTGCACGTGGTATTAGGTTATTGACCTTCCAAACCCTCTTTCCACTTTCTACTTATAAGCCGGACACGCCATCGACCTCCTTTGATCTCCTGCGCTGAGTAAGTATAATGAGCATGGATGAAAATTTTGATACCTTTTTACTTCGGAAGTTACATATGAAGTTTAATAAATATATATTTCAATTACAAATTGTTTAAGTAAGTTCAAGTAATAATTGTTCGGAAGGAAGCCTTAGGTATTAAACATAATTGTTGTTTGTTGTTTTATATTTTTGCTTTAGTTGCTATGATCATTTTATGCGAACCCTACAATTATAGATGGATTCCCAACTACCGAGGCTCTAATATATAAGCCGTTTTTCTGAAAGTGGTATAAGTCCAATTTTGAGGAAAATGTATTTAAGTTGGTTTTAGCTATATATAGGTGTCTCCTTTTTGCATTTAAAATGACAAAATAAATAGAATGAAATAGCTTATGATTTCGTCCAAAAAGATTCAACTGTTACATGTTAAATATAACATGAAAGCATTTGTAAAAACTCTGAAATATCTCAATATATGAGATAAGGAACTTGTACCATTTTCAAATATAACGGCTCATATGTATATTTATTATTGAATTAATCAAACAATATGATCACCAACTCATATAATTCCTTTAAAAACACCTAATATACTCGTATGATTTATAGCAGTGTTTCTCGAACTTTTTTAAGATTTCTTTCGTGGCGGTCTCTTTCAACAATTTTGGTTGCTGTCGAACCCTTTAAAATTAACTACAAGTACCATATAGGCTACTGTTATCAAAAAATATTTTGACAAACAATTATTTATTCAGAAAATAGCAAATCTTAGTCATCAAATGTACATTCAATGGGATGGGTACATCTGCTTTATCTGAACCGAACAAAAATTTCAACTAACAGTAACTGACCCCTTCGTGATCCCCTGAGCCCTAGAGGCCCCTTCGCGATTCCTCAGAGGACTGCGGACCCTAGTTTGAGAAATACTAATTTATAATAAATACTGGAACAATCAGAAATTTATTTCGACCAACAATCATATGGGTATATTTTAGCTTATATGTTGCATATCATTTATCGAAACTTCAGCGAAACTTCAAGTACTCGCTGAAGTACTCGAAATGAAAAGCATTTCATTATTTCGCAATTCGTATGAAACACAATCCTAAAACTGGACAGACTTTTGATGAACGATGGCAGTTACCCTTCGTCTACAGATAACCTGTAGCGGCGATGAAGCTTGTCATATCCAATAGCAAAAGAATTAAATTTCGCATACTGCCAGTAGTTTTACACTAATCGTACTATACGCGGTCAAATGACCGGTTCGTTCGGATGAAAATACGTAATTTTTTGTATTATTAGTAAAGACCGTTTTTTACGTTGCTTCTCGTATTAAGTTAAGGGCCTCCTGCATTTCTTTTTAAAAGGTATTATCGTTATTTCAGAACCGGCTAAAAGATCTGTTACGGTAAGAATAGGTGGCCATAAAGTGTCGGTACGGTTGGCGTTAAGAAATGCAATAAGATTGAAAACTCGATTTTGCAATCACTGTGACTCTGGATATGTTGTCAAAATCGTGAATGAGCACGAAACGTCTGCAGCCACGAAAGAGAGAGAGAGAGAGAGAGAGAGAAAGCGAGAGGAGACGAGAAAGAGAGAGAGAGAGGATGAAGTCAAACCTCCTCTTCCCTTTGCCATTTCGGTTTCGGCGCGATCGCGAGTTGTTCTAAGGTCGACGGTGGCATAGCTTAAAACAAGTCGCGTTGAGATTGGTCAAGGTACGACATCGCTCTAGACCCGCACGCTGCTTCGAGCCTCTTCCCTCTCTGCTCCCTCTGCCCCCACTAGCTTGTCTTGCCTCTCCAACAGTGCCTCGAAGGGTTCTAGTTGGTCCATTCCACCCCACTACTCGATTTGCTCTTTACCTTTGACGTCTCACCCCGCGATACGATGGTCGTCGTTCTCGTCGGTACCCCGACCCCAACGTACGTTTCGAGCTCACGTAAGCTTCTAGCAATCCACGTGCCTCTACAGGGCCGTGCCACGTTACATTTTCGCCCCGTGAGTTTTTCTTCCGTATCACCAGCATTTCCAATCTACTTCTTTCCCTGTGACACCTTTTTTTATATTCTGTGACGAATGAAAAAACCAAAACGATATCATGTTGCTGGAGTAATACACATAAAACATAAACCTTAAGAAATCGAAAATTTGTCGGAATGATTCTGTTAGTAGAACGATAGATAAAACAAATCGATTATATTTAATTAGGACAAAGATTATGTTTATGGTACGCGAGGCGATTTAAGAGAGAATGATTAAACTTTAACACGGTATCAACAGGACACGAGACGAGTACGATAATGGTATTGCGTATTTCGTATTCTATGATTTACGCCCCGCGCATCTTATCAGCTTTTAATTTTAATCACGGCATATTTTCTGAATGTATTTTTTCGGAGTATCGTCATAACTAAATTACCAAGTAACGTAGTAGTAGTACATCATTATTATTATGTAATGTTTTAGTACGTGCCAGCTACATATCTACTGAGGCACACATAGTAGATGCGCAATAACAATTTGTCTCACTTGTTACTTGCAATCAGAAATCACATGCTTTACGCATTATCAAAAACTCTCTTTCACACGCCATAATGGATAAGTGCAATTGTATATCCTTTAAATACAATTACAATTTGCGCAAAATAAAGAGGAACCATTTTATCGTCAAATATTTTTTTCTCATATTTTATTCAATTGAAAAATATAGGCATATTTGACGGCCGTCTTATATTAAGTTTAATGTATGTTACATCAGAATCGAAGTCCAGACGGATAAAAGCCACCCATGTTTTCTCTACATCACGGATCTCGATATCCATATAACGTACAAGTATCTGTGTATGTATATACAATATTCTAACATCGCATTTCGACGGTATTACGGCGCAGTGGAATCGAGGTTGGGGTCTGCCGGGCAATTATCCGAATCAAGGAAGGCGTATCGACGAGGGACCCCTATCGCGGCATCGTCGTTTGTGGATGTAGTAGGCAATGTCGTTGCTACTAGCGTCGTCTAGCGTCACCTACACCACATCACTTCCAGATCACCAATATGACAGTGATACAATGAGAAAGAGAGAGAAAGAGAAAGGCAGAAAGAAAGAGTAAGAGTTGAAAGGCAAGGTATCGGCGCAGCCGGCGTCGTCGGCGCACGCGGCGTCCAATGCCCCGTCGAGAGGCAGTCGTCGTGGTTTCTACCAAGCACACGTGCACCGCTCGCACTAGGTCATTGCTCTCCTCTGTTCGAAAGCAATATCGTTACAGGCGTACGACACTTGTCCGTGACGAAGCATGACCACGACGATGCCTAATGAAATTTAGGGGGCCTCCAGTAAATGGTAAAGTATTAAGTGCTATCTTTTTCTTACGTTTGTAATACAATATTTAGCCATTTTTAAATTAGGTTGAAAATTTTAGTAGAACAGTTTAAAATTCTTTATTGATTCGCACGAAGAAATGATGGGAATGTTTGAAAGTATTCTTGCTGCTGTAGGTATGCATGTATGTATTAGAAAGAAAAAGAACTGTGTTTGTCATAAAACATATGATCCAATATTTATATTAAGATAGTCTTTAGCTTTAAATGACTTCATAGATAGAAGATTTTATTACGATGTGCACTTCAGACATTGTATCAATGCTATTTATTATTTCTGATTTACCAATCATTTCGAATTACAAATGTTTTTCTTACATAAGTACAGTCGAAGTATGTTCAGTATTGCGTTTTGAAAGTAGCATTTTACTATATTACCAAGTTCTCTGAATACTCCAAAATATTATTCCATCTATCCATTCATCAAGTTCTTATTTTTGTCTTCTGTGAATCAATTGTAATTATACGGTATTAATCGTTTTCAGAATAGCGAGAAAAATATGTTTATGTAACGCCATTGTTCGCATGTTATTTAGAGTCTAATGCTAAATTATCTCTTGTTTAAGAAGCTATTCAGTAAAGGAAAATATACTGTTTATCCATCATGTAATTTCATACGAGTCTTGCTTCCTGAGAATTTTGTATCAGTCGTATTAAGTGACGCTGTGGTCATTTAAAAAACGTTACGATAGCAATTTTATACTCTAAGCATTGTTGTATGAGCCGTTTATTCCGAAATTGGCATAAGTCATTTCTTATCTGCAATTTTGTCACAAACGACGACTGTTTGAATGCTGCCTGATCGTTTTCATAATTTTGGACTGCAACAGTCTCGGTGATTTCGTTGACAGTTAAAAATTTGAGGTCATTTTCAAATCATCGAGGGTATGATGTATTTTGTGAATGATACTGCATACAAATAAAATTAAAAGATTGAAAGTACCATGGAAATTTTGAAATATTTACCTTTAGGTACGCAAAATATTTAGACGAGTCGATTTGTATGAAAAAAGGTACATGCAATGAAAATAACGCGTATCTAATCTCTTCTGATGCATAAGTGCAATTACAAAAAAAGTAAATGTAGTGAAAAATACGCATTATAATATGACTTGCAGAAAAGCTTCTTCCTCTACCGATGTTTTCTGTTTTTATTACAAAAAGTTTTGGAAATATTTTAGCCGTGAATAAAAATGCATTACTGCTGCGTATAATTCATCGTCATATTTTCTAAATTTTTTTAATAAAGTTGTTGATGTTAGAAATGAAAGTGTCGAAACCTTTACTTGCAAAATGGAATATAGTTTCAAAATAAATTTAGAAAAAATTTAAATAATGCGCGTATAGTTTATTTAATGCTTTGGTAATTACATTCCTTTGATTTCTACTGTTAAGGCGAATAAAAATATTCAATATTTTGGATTAATGTTCGGAAGAATTCGTCCTGTCTGAGAATAATGCAGGCAATAAATAACATTTCATGTAGTTTCATTGATTGTTAGAAATATATGTTTTTGTATAATCGATACTTTGATATAGCAAACAATGTACAAACAAGTGCTTCATCCACAGAAAGTGCTCCATATTAAAATACTTCGTACTCAAAGAGTTAGCAAAACAAATGTTTGCCTACGTC
This sequence comes from Cerceris ruficornis, assembly GCA_963989415.1. NCBI lineage: Eukaryota > Metazoa > Arthropoda > Insecta > Hymenoptera > Crabronidae > Cerceris > Cerceris ruficornis. The sequence goes on from OZ022517.1 coordinate 53,477,427, forward strand.
TGGCCCTCGTATTTCGTGGTTATTACTTTATTACTGAATATACATTAACTTCTTTTACAGGTACTTTAATTTCTCGAAGGTACTGTGATTTATATTTTATTAAATTATCGTATGATTGGTAAACTAACAAAAAATTAAAACTGACTTTATAAAGACAATTTATTCTTTCATATAATACAATAGCAATGTGCATATGATTACAAATATAGATTGAGATTTGGAAGTTTCTTCGTTGATTTAGTACTTCGTAATTTTCAAATTTGCATGTTTTTAAATAGCTCCCACTGCAGAGAGTTGAAAAATAATAAAGCGCAATCACGTCGCCACCACTAAAGTTAATCTCACACACGGTGTTATTCAGTCCAAGATCAATAAATAGATACGCTACTGTCAGACTATTGTCTAAGATTGTATTTTCTTCTTAGAGAAATTGTTTAACAATACGACATTTTGCAGCAAGTACCATTAACTCTGTCTAACAAATTCAGAAATAAAAGGTTGAAAGCAAAGAAAAATCAAACCATAACCTGTTACTTTTGTCCCGTAATATAGTTGCTTCCGCAGTATTATTATGCAAGTTCCAATATGTTTATATTTGTCTGTTTTTAGTTATTTTTGTTCGACTCTTTTCTCACCTACTATGTATATAAGTATCCGTCACAAGAAGACGCGGTGAAAGCGAAAAACAAATGCGTCTCTGCTCTTGATTCGCGTGTAGGTGTCACACGAATATGTGTACAAGCACGCGCAACCAACCCATGGATGAGAAACGTCGTCAATGACGGAGATGGAGGCAGCCACGCGCTACGCAACGGGCACAAGCGCGTATTGCGAGCATCACGAGGGGTAAAACCCGGCCAACATGGATGTGTTGGTAAATATATGATTTCACTTGTGTGAATGCCGATAACTCGTTTTCCCGCCGGCACCCTTAGACCGGTGCCTTTTATTTCTACGTTTGTTCTATACCTACAATTAGTTACCTATCATATGTTTTATCATTGTTGTTATATTATTTTTTATTCTATTTTCTCATCTACACGTGTCCTCTTTATACCCGAATTCTTTGCGAATGTTCAGCGTGTTATCCTTTACTCGCCCTCGCTCTTTTCCTTTCTCTTGATCAGTGATGTGCAAGAGATCTCATAGCCCTGGTATTCTTTTTAGGGAAAAATAATACGCATTACAAAATGTCGATGTCGGTTGAAGTTCATAATTTGAATACGATATTACTTGTTTTTATTTACAATAATAAGTAAACTGCATTGTTGAAAAAAATGATGAAAATGTATGTAGGAAATTTAAGGACGTAGCTAAGATAAGAGGTAAATTACAATATTGTTTTTCTATTTCTCCTTAAAAACTACTTTTCTTCGTTATGATCGTTTAAAGCAAAACGGAAACTTACGTAAATACATTAATCATAAAAACATCGAGATATTTTCATCATTAAGCACGTTACATTATTTTAAAAAAAAAAGCTCAGACCGACTGACGAGAATTCAAGTAAAAGCAAACTCGTATTTTGGTAAATCCCGCGAGTGTTTCGTCGTTGACAATAAGTTCCTGATTAACAGAGTCTTATCGTAACGTCGTGACGTTACGTACGTCCCTGTCGTTCGGTTTATCGTTGTCTTTTTCTAACCAGCGCCGTCCTCGTCATGCTCGCACGCGCGAGGCCGGTAGAAACCACGACGACTGCCTCCACGTGCTGTGAAAAGCACTTAGTCGCCCCAAATTGTAGGTCGCCGTCGCTGGCGCGATGGAGGGGCGAGTTTGAGCAGGGGCGCTAGGGGGAACACGTCGTCCCTACTCTCGAGCGTGTACTCCTCGGCTATGATCGATGATTTCCGTCGCTCTTCGGCACAGCCAAGAGGTAAACATTGCACAGTACGATTGGCCGTTCGGAGGCGGGTCCTTCGGTTTTCAAGTCGGAGTTTTCGTCGGTCAACGTTGAGAATTGACGGACGCAACATACGAACCGCCGGTTATTGAACGAAAAGTATAGTGATTATATATTTACGGATTAGACTTTTTCTCGAAATAGTTTGTCTTTAACTCCGTTGGTGCCTGCATTCGTTTTTATATGGAAAAGGAATGGTGAAAACGAACCGAGGATTTTTCGAGCGCACGAGAGCCTAACGAGTGGGACAGGTGGGTGCTTTTGAAGTTTTAACCGATTTTTCATTTTTGGAAAATGCTTTAAGAAAATAGATTCAATCGTAAGAAAGACAGGTAGATTATTAGATCCTTTTACATGAGAGAAAGAAAAAAAAGTGATTTCCCAACATGTGTCTGAAATGACAATTTCAAAGTTCTTCCGTCTTCAGAATAACAACATTCGTTATATTTTGCAATAGATTTTGCCGGGAGTTGCCCGAATTTTCATTTTACATCTGACTCGGTTTTTGCACATATAATAGCAAATTACAAATTTTACAAATCCTTTCCCGAAGCTAATCGGAATCACAAATTTAAATATACCAAACACGAATCAAAAGATATATTCATAAATATATCTTAACGAACTCTTACCATTAATCTCATTCCGTTAAAATACAAAACATACATTTTCATGATTCTCGTAATGTCAACATATTATTAACGAAGAATTGCGCATCCTGCACAGCGCATTCGATAGTACATCTCCTTTCCGCGTACTTTAGCCGCGTCGTCGTTTTCCGCGATCGATTGAATTTTTCGATTAGTTGAAAAAAATTGACAGAAACAGAAAGAGATAAGATGGACAGTACTGTTAGTACGGCTCTATGAAAGGAAGATTGCATGTGTGTGTGAGGGAGAGAGAGAGAGAGAGTAGCCGTGGCTCGTGATGTAACTCGACGTCCTTACTGCGCGGCGAGTTGCACGAGGTCGGTGATCGCTATAAAAAAATGCGGCTCGTACACGTGGAGGCAGCAGCAGGGCAGGCGGTTTCTACCTCGGCGCGGCATTGCACTGCCGCCGGCCACGACTGCTGCCTCACCGCTGCTCGACGTTCGTCGCGCGCGTGCAAGACCCAGCCTTAACCCATTCTCGACTAACCACCACCTCCCAGGAACGTGCTAACAATTCGTGCTTAGTGGTTAATTTCATTTTATAATCGCACATACGAATATTGAATATTTGTCACTTTGAACTCCAATAACATTCGTTTTATATCATACTTCAACTTTTTTTTATATATAGACCAAGTTGCAATATCATAGTTTAAATGAGCCGTTTATTTTGAAAGTGGCATAAGTCATTTTATTGTAATGAAAGATGGTGATTTTTAATTACTATGCGAAATTATTTATACTGAGAAAAATATAAATGTCCAAGATAATAAATACAAGTAAATCCTGTCGAAAATTGGCATCAATGTTTTTTAAATACATAACGCCGACCCTAAATATCGCGATTTAAAAAGAAAGTAACTTTTGCTGCTTTCAAAATAAACGGCTGAAATATACTTTTATCGTTTGATCGCCTATCCTCTCGAATTATAAAATCTTTCGAAAAGGCTGAACATAATATGTCCGAAGATTATTAAGTACAGTAATGATACGAAGTAAATATAATAATGATAGCATTATGTATCAATTAATATTAAATTTCTATAATACCATGACACTTGATTTGCTCTTTTTTTTAAGGTAATCGATGGGGTTGAAAATTTATTACGTTGAATATCAATACTTAAGAAACTGATACATTCGATCGTAATACTTGTAAAATTATAAGTATCAATGTAGATAATTTGCAAATTTGTTTTCATACTGATACTACTTAGAATAACTTTGGTATGGATCTTAGTTGTCCTCTAAGAATTTACGTACTTTCAAATATTTCATTAATACAAACATAATTGATCGACTATGAAGCCATTAATGATTTTCAACTTTTATTTGTGTACTATTTTCCTCTGAATCTGTCAATGTTTTGTATTCTTCGCTTTCCGTGTATTCCTCGTAACGAAAATAATAATTCTTCGAAATTTTTCAGTAAACATAAATGTCGTTTTAAACGGAAGCCAAATCTTACAAAAATGACTGTGTTTTTTAAATCACTAAATTTGATTTCATGAAATTGTATTGTTTGTTTTCACTGTGCATCATTGTATTGGACAGCTGTTATTTGAAACATTATTTAATATTGGTCTTGCTTTGCGCATTTTGGCATAAGAAAATTGCGTAGTAAATTTTCCTTGATCAAAAGAGAATAAAGTGATAAACATTCCTGAATGTAAAAAATAATGCTTAAAGTGACGGGTGAATATAATTTAATAATTAATCACAGCGAAACTCCTACAGTAGAATAGTTGTATTTACAACTGAAAATACAAATGCGGCTGTATGGTAACATGCATTAACAAAAATGTTTTTACTTTTACTAAATTATTATATATTTTTTAAATAAAACTAAAAATACAGTCAAATTGAAATTCAATGGGTTTCGAATACTTACAATTTGACATGATGATGTGAGATGATTGAAACGTTTATTAAGACATTTTGTAACATTTTAAACAAATACAGATTTTAAAGAATTTTAACTGATCGAAAAATTGGAAGGATAGAAGATTTTTTTTTCATCACATTGTAGCAATGTAAAATTTTATAATTACCATGGCATTTTAAAGTAACCGTAGACGAAGGAGTAAAAAGGATTTAATCTTGTTAATTATTTGGATTTGTGTATGCCAAATTTTGCGATTATTGAAAATTTAACGGAGCGATGGAATAATTTGTCAGTTCAAAGAAATATTTAATTGCTGTCATTCGTCAATCATTTATTAATCCAGGCATAATGTAATATTGAAGTACAATATGAAAAGAATCGTTTCTTAAACTGACAATAATTAAGTGGCATTGCTGAGCAAATTAAAAATTTGTAAAAGAATATTTTCGTCTATTAGGCAATTAAAGATTATTTAATTTTGTACAACGTACGTCATTTTTTAAGACTGTACTGCAATCATTAACATTTATGTAACATATTTTTGTGTGAAACTAATTATTACGTTCTGTGAAAATTCATTGTCGAGTTAAATACGGTATTTCTAATAATATGGTGGAAATAATTAACCACTCGCTTGAGTTTCCTTCGAGCGAAGTTATTTTATTGCGCAGTTAATGTTTTGTAAAAATAAAGTTTCAGGTGAAACGGTATTACTAGAATAAGGTGTGATATTAAATAAAACGATCATACGTACAACAATCAGTTGAAATTAAGTTAAAATCAAGTCTTCGCATGTGAATCAAATTTTTACTGCCATACATATTTCGGGTGTTTCGCACGATATTTATTGTATTTCTAGCACTTTTATGAAAAAGAAGTTGTGAATAAAAAATCTGTACAACATAAAAATTTGCATAGTAAAGTAAAGGCTATCTGAAGCTTAGTACATTAAAATTAAGATTACAATTAAGTACAAGCGCTATGACTCCTTAACATTTTTTTTAACAATATTTAATGCGTTCGATTTACACAAAAGAGCTGTGAAGTTACTTACTTAAAACTTCAAGAGTAGGACAATTACGTAATCTTTCCTTTGTTTACTATAAATTTAGGAGCTGTGATTAATTGCATGTAAGAACAGCTTTTGATTTATGAATGATTCATTTTGTTCAAACTTCAACTCTAAGTTTCATACAAAATCGACATCTTCCTTTGAGCCATGTTTGCACTTAAGTCTCATTGTTGTTCTCGGAATTTTAATTGCTTCAGACCTATCTCAAATGTGTGTTGATAACAAAGATCAAAAACTTGATGAGTTATATAACTGATCCTATTTTTGTGTAACCATTTGAGAGATCCATTAACAAACAGCAGAATTCTGCTTGCATAATTATTAAAAATCAACGAAAATATTATACATATAGACAGCTAAACACCTACGTTAAACTAGCATCATGCGCAAGTTTATTCGCTTTCGTGATAATCAAAACGCTAAATGAATCGATGCACCTGCTCTTGATACAAATGAGTCAAGTTTTTCAAAATTCTCAAGACTTTCCAACGTCTGCGACTTCCAACAATCATTCAAACGATCCTATTGCAGCCGAACTATTTGAGAAGCGGAAAGAAAGCTGATTGAACGTCTATCAGCGGCAGAGAGTCGAGTAATATAACCGTCGATAATAGAGACACGGCTTATCAGAATCGAGTAAAATCGGGTACGATCGGACACGACAGGATACGAACGTATCTCCTCCAGTGTGGTTGAATGCGTGGATGCGCGGTGGTGCGTGTACGCACAGCTCGCATCGTGGGCGTTTTTGGGCTGAAAAGGGAGAAGTAGTGGGAGTAGGCCTGACTCGATGTTACCCCAACGATTCAGACCGGCGCGTAATCAAGGAGTCCACCTAGGCAGTCGCGTCCCTGCGTAGGACCGCGTATATACGTACCACTGATCCGTTCCTGGTGCCTTTGTCTATCTACCTCATGTTCTGATCTACCTCATCGTTTTTCTATTTACGACGTCGTATACACTTTTCACCTTGTTCGCCGATTCATTCGCCTAGTGTTAAGCAGGTGTGTGTTTGTATTTTCTTTCGAATTCCTTACCTCTTATCCACGATCGGATGGATTTATTTGGAAAAAATCTGATAACATACAGTGAAATTGGGGTAAGAAGTTGCGTATGTTTTTTTTTTCTTCTTCTTTTTAATTCTTCCTCTTCAATTGGCCATACGTGTTTGATATGATTTTATGAGGGTGGAAGTTATGGTATAGGAGTTGTTCAAGTTTCTAAGACTGTAAGTCTGTCGTGACTGCAAATTTTCACACATAGTCAGCGACGTTGTCACGTGGACTGGTACTTCGTACAGTATGTGTTGAAAGCAGCTGTTTTTTCGACAGAGGACACACGTCGGTCGCACGTGTACTATCATTTCAATGTCACGGATGCTCGTAACTCGAGCAGCGTAAAATGTTGTTGTTTGTTGTACACTAGAGCCTCGATTATCCGGACTAATTTCGTATAGGATAACATGTTAACTGAATCACTTGCATTTTAAGTATGTTCCATGTAGAATATTATAATTTTATGGTATAATGCATGTTTTATCTACGTGATGTAATCTTCTTTGTCCTCAAGTTTTTTCCGTGTTTCTATTTAAATACGCATTGTTTTAAATGTTTTTAAAAGTTTCCGATATCATGGAAGTATGTTCTTCCTGCGTTGTCTGGATATACGACGTCCGGAAAATTAAGGTTCTACCGTATTTCATTATCCTTTATTTTCCATGAGTTTGCACGCTGTCTTGGAAGACCTCTGGCTTAATTAGTTCCGTAGGGATACGATAGCATAAACACTAGCTATTTAATCTCAATGTTATTCAGCTATTGCAAAATGTTATTGTGCGAATGTTGTTGCATTGATTTTTCGATATCGCAATTAAGAACTACTCTAAATAGAATGTATAATCGTATTAATAAAGTTACGTTTCCTTTGCTACTTATTAATCTACCTGTACAGGTGATTTCATTGTGGTATTTCAGGTGATTTTGTACTTGTTACTTTAAAGTTGGTAGAAATAAATAATAAGTTGACACATTGCAAAAAGTATATGTATTCTGTTCATAGATCTTTAACGCGTTGTTGTTCGTTGCATTCACAAGTGCTGTATCAGAATATGAGTTGTAGTCATTTCTCTCCATTATTTTGTTAATAAATTATTGAGAAAGAATCAAATCTTTTTTCGGGTTTTAACAAAATCATTAGAAGCGTCCGAAGTTTTTATTAACACGTTGACTGTTAGAGGTGCTTGAATTTTATTATAGTCTATATTGAATTGAATAATTACTATAGTCATTTGATTAAAACTACCACTGTAGATTGTAAGTTTTGTTAATTGTTTTGCTACAATCACACTTTTTTTATTTCACTCCGATATGTAAAAGTAAAAATTTAAGAATTATATAAAATTTCTTTAAATTTCGTAACACTGGGTAAGTTCCCTGCATTTTACATATAAGTCACTTTCTTTTTAAATCGAGATATTTAAGGGTTTGCGTTAACGTGTTTAAAAACATTGATGCCATTTTTCAAGATTTACTTGTGCTTGTTACTTAGGCAACTTATATTTTTCTCAGTATAAATAATTTCCCATATACATTGAAAAATCATAACTTTTCATTACAATAAAATGTTATTTTCAAAATAATGGGCGCATATTAAGACAATTTGCAATCGGAGCTACGAGAGTATGAATGTTCTAACAGGGAGATATTTTGAGCTTGAATTCAATTGAACTCATGTTTACCAGATAAATATTGTATAAAAGAAAGGTCAACGCCATACATGCGTATCAATAACATTGAATATCGGGTATTTTCGAAGTTAACTCTTCCTACTACGCCGACTGTACTGTTGAGTTTTGTATAATTAACAATCCATTGATAAATAATTTATCAATATGCTAAGATATTTTAAACACTTTGACTACTAACGAATAGCTAAATTATTGGACTGCAAGGGGTTGATAAAAATAGACCTGTTAACGCATCGGAAAAACAATGGAAACAAAATTCAATCTTTTTCTGTCGCTTATAATTCAAGAACTGGCTGTAAAGTAGACTCTCATATAACGCGAATTCCTGCAAAGCAAATTCCTATAACGCACCAAATAATAAAGTCCAGACATTGCCCGCTTTAATGATTAAATCTGCATTAGTTGAGCATTCGGTTGCTTTTTTGATCGTTCCGGTTTTTCTGTTTCATCGTTGTTTTATTTTCTATTATATTTCAATGAAATAAAACATTTTTCTCATACATTAATAATATGTTTTTTTTCATCAACTTCGTATGTCTGCCATTTATTATTGACGCATTGCCCTATTTGATAAAACATAAAAAATAAAATTTGACATAACAATAATAATTTCAAACATGTTATTTTAAATTATGCGCGTCATACGAGAAAAAGTTCTGCGCAGCACGTTTTTCTATAACGCTTTCTTATATTTCTTATATTCGCTTCTTATACCAGAATCTACTGTATATGCAAAATCGAAGTGCCGTTCTCAATGTAATAATATGTTGTACTATTAAGGGTAGAAAAAATATTTCATTTGATTTTGAATTGGCCCCAACTCCATAAAATATCGTTAACACGTCGAACGCCACCAGTATTTCGGTAGCTTCATCGTTTCAGCCAAAGTGAACACTTTCCTATTAGAATTACATCTTTATAAAGCAGAACCTTTAAAGACACATATAGATAGACATTCAGCAGAACTTTATCTTTTTAACGGCAATATTTAAATATTGAATATGTTAGAAAATTCGTAAATATTGCACTTTAAAAGTCATATGAAATTTCATTGAATTCAATAGCGCCGGTCACTGGTAACCCCCATGGCAGTCAACGTGTTAAAATTGACGAATTTAGATTCGTGAGGTTTCCTTATGAAGTGATGGATCCCATTTAGGATGAACTGCACCAGTCGATTGAATGGGCGTTACTTCCGGGGATACCAATAATTTCATTAACCCTTCAGCCACGATGCGCTCCATGTGAGAATGAACCGTTAAGTTCTGATGCCACACATGGCCTGTTGTGGCAATTCGAGGAGTTTGTGCGAAAAACGAGAGAGATTTCATTAGCGTAGCAATTGTGACAAAGAAATTGATTTATTAAATAAAATACAGTTAGAACATATTTATGCAACTTTTGCTTCTGAAAAATTAACACTAAAACTACCGGCATTATATATATATATATCATATTTAAATATAATAAATAGGTACTTTAGAGAAAGGGAAATCGAGAGTCCAGAAAGATGATCACTTAAGTAATTCTTGCTTTATAAGATAGAAGCGGTATATTTACTGTATAGCTCCTCTATCAATTATGGAATTTTTAAAAAAAATTGTACACCGGTCATTTTGGCCGCCTTGGTAGGCTTAGTGTTAACACTTTACCGACCCGTAGCCTATTAATAGGCTTTTTGTCACCAACGCTTAGACTTTTAGTTTATTAATCGGTTCCCACGGCAATCACTAATTTGTTATTTATTATTGTAGTGAAACTGTGTTAAGGTGTCGATGAGAAGCATTTGTAATTTTCAAAGAGTTTGTAATTTTTTTTAGGCAATCTAAGCCGAAACAAATCCTTTAAAGTGGGTAGAATGCTCAAACAATAGCGGTCGGTAAAGTGTTAAGATACGTTGAAAATGTCTACTTGTTTCGCGTTACACCGTTAAAACGATCCTCGTCATATCTGTTTGCAGATTCTCAGAAGCAAATCAGAGGATGGTGGGTTATTATCACACAGAACCAATGCCGAGTCCAACGACGATGTCGGTGACGAATGGACCAACTACCTTAGAGACGATGAATCCGGTCAAGAGTCTAGTTTGCAGTCCTGACCTGACGGTATTCGCTGCTCCTCCGTGCGCCACAGAATCCCTATCTACGAACAACGAAGAAAAATCGTACCAATGCCTCCTATGCCAGAAGAGTTTCGATCAGAAAAGCCTCTACCAAAGTCATTTGCGCTCCCATGGCAAGGAGGGCGAAGATCCTTACCGATGCAATATCTGCAGCAAGACCTTCGCCGTGCCAGCGCGACTCACGAGGCACTATCGCACTCATACCGGGGAAAAACCGTATCAGTGCGAGTACTGCAGCAAATCGTTCTCGGTAAAGGAAAACCTCAGCGTCCATCGGCGTATCCACACGAAAGAACGCCCGTACAAGTGCGATGTCTGCGAGCGCGCCTTCGAACATAGCGGAAAACTGCATCGACACATGAGGATCCATACGGGTGAACGTCCTCACAAGTGCACAGTGTGCTCAAAAACGTTCATCCAAAGCGGTCAGCTGGTCATCCACATGCGTACACACACAGGTGAAAAGCCATACGTCTGTAAGGCCTGCGGCAAAGGATTTACCTGCTCCAAGCAGCTTAAGGTTCACACACGCACGCATACGGGCGAAAAACCGTACACCTGTGATATCTGCGGTAAATCCTTTGGCTACAATCACGTGCTGAAGCTTCATCAGGTAGCCCATTATGGCGAGAAAGTGTACAAATGTACTCTATGCCACGAGACCTTTGGCTCGAAGAAAACCATGGAGCTTCACATCAAGACTCACTCCGACTCCTCGTCGGCTGGTTCACCGAGGGACTCGCCTATCGAGCCGGTGATCGAGATATCGCAAAGTGTGACCGGTGCTGCGTCACTAAACAATCCTATCCACGCAGTGAGCACGACGAACAGTGCTTGCGGCAGCGACAAAGAGAACCATAAGACTGAGGAAACTTGTCCGGAGGCAGCTAGTGTGTACGCCAGCCAACGAGACTTCTCGTATTACCTTTATCCTAGAGAACAGTATTCGCAGACGGTGACGCCGGTCACGGTCAGTTCGGCGATTCTGGCGGCAGCTGGAGTCGATGAGAGGACCTTTCAGGCGACCTCCGTCCTCCCAACGCCGGTCGAGCCATCTCACGTGTTTCTCTATCCAGAAGTCTCGCCAACGTACACGGGTTTCGGACTTCAGAGCAACGACTTGGTAGTCGGTAGTGATTGCTCCTCTCTCTTGAACTTGCCTGGAAACGATGCTCGAAGAAGAGTCGAGGCTGCTCTTGAGGCGGTCGAGGAGGAGAGACAACGTGAGTACGGAATGAGAGTCGAGAGGAGGGAACCTATACTCACGCCACCGAGCAGCAACCCTGTGAGTCCTGCACCATCGCCTGATCCTCTCGACCTAGCAATACCTGTGAGAGAGACGCTGATCCTGCCACCTAGAAAACGTTGCAAAATGATCCTCGAGTCTATGGAGAGTGAAAGGAGTGGATTGATAGCGTCTCAGAGACAGAATTCGGTTATTCAATTTGCGAGGGCCTCATAATGGAAGTGTTGTCACAGGGACATCGCTGTGGAAGATCGGTGATGATTCTTACGTCCATGACTCTTATTCTCTCTCTCCCTTTCTCTCTGTCTCTCCTTATTTTACTCCATATGCATCCCTCCTTCTTTTTCTTTCTCTCTCTTCTCCTTTTCCTTTCTGTATTTCTCTTCCTTTCGGACGTTTGCTGCTTCCTTCAACGTTGGTAGATGCGAAGTCTTTCCATCCGCGAAGAACTTGGACCACTGCACGAACATTTATGGGATTCCATTTGGGTGTGCGCTTGAAACACCTGGCAACATGTTCTCTTGGGCGATCTAACGTATACAAGATTTCTACCTATTGCCATTTTTGGACCCGTAGGTTTTCATGACAGAGATTATATGAAGATTCTTGAAACGAGAAACGACATACGTCAACGGATTCCAACGTTCTACGAATTTTGGTTGAAGTGATACGTAGCTGTTCTGTTCAGTTTGTTCTTATCTAGAGAAAACATTTCTCAGGTGTTTTAGTTCTTACAGTTTCCTTCAAATAGAGTGTACAGATTTTACTGTTCAGGTAGTAAGTCTACGAAATACTGCCATAAAATTAATCTTCGCACTTTTGCAATGACGTAGAATCTGAGAACAATAGACGTCTAAGGTGACCACGAAATTATCACAGAAAGTTCACTCGGAGATCCGAAGTAACACTGTAACGATAGAAATTGTACTATCTCAGGAAGTATCACACGAACAATATTTTTCTGCCGATAAATCGGCCTCGTTGCTTTGTGATTTCGACGGCACTCCGAAAAGTGGTCCACACGTGCCTCACGGTAAACACTGTAACTCTGGAGCACGCCAGTAAAATGATTCCACATTATTTGTCCAAGTGAAAAAGGATTGAAAACTAAACATTACTTATTGATGAAATCTTGTGAAAAAACAAAATCCATCACTGGGCGATGTAAACAACTTTGATTAACTTTTAGTTATTCTCAATTTGATACACTACAAAAAATATTATTCGCCTCTTTCGATATTCAGCTGGCGTGCTTCGTCTCTCGTGTGTAGCATGTATGTAAGATATGCCTGTGTAATTAATGCGCGAAATATTTCTTAGCGTGTGCCAAGGGGGTGATCTCAAGCCGCAGTGGCGCTACTTCTGACACCGTAAACGTAAAATTGTTCGCTTTGATATTAGATATTTTAACTTGTCAACTAGCATTAATAGTCTGAGATGTTTGGGTAGATTTCCTCAAGTTCGTTTTTAAAGATTCACTAAATAGAAGAAAGTTGAGAGCTGAAACTTATTAGTAGTAATTAGTAACAAAAGTTTTATTACTAATTGCTCAAAAGAATATTTCGTAAAAAGATGAGAGGATTGTAATGAACAGTTTTCCGTAATAATTCTGAGACTACAACATGTTAGTCCAAATTGCGTACGTGCCTATGTACAATGTTTTTTTTTTAAATAACCAGAAAACAATGCCTGTTCAGAAGTTACGCCACTGAAACTGAAAAGAGCGCGTTGCTCATTTTCGAGTAATTTATTTTTCCCCCCTTTTTGGAATAATATTTCGACGGCGTTGTGTATCTCGTGTCATTTGTCATTTTAAATTGTGGTTCACTGGTGAAAATAAAGACCATGATTCCTTGTCAGAGTCTGAAGACTGAACTTCAGCTTATTCTTGTGAAGAAATGTTTACGAAAGAGTTTCAGTGACGAATTAAAATATCATCTCTGACGATATAATTAATGTTACGATATTCAATATTATGAATCCCTTGGTTTTATTCATTTGAATAGCAAATACCTAATTAATCGCTACAAGGAGCGTTGATTATTTAGTGGTTGCTTGATAATTACGTCACTGAGAGTTTTTCGCTCATCCATGATTCAATATCGAGAAAGCTGTCAGTCAAATGTCATCTTTTAACCCTTTTGCTACGTGAAACAGGACAGTAAAATTTCACAATCTAGGCAGTCATGCAAATTTTGACTAAATTTCTAGCACGTCATTTGCTGATGGATGATAAGTTCAATTTCGTGACCATAGTAATCTTCGCACACAAAAGAATGTTAATCATCGGCATCAAATGACTGTGGCAACTCTTGGTAGCAAAGGGGTTAACACTGAATCCTCATTCTAAGGAAACTCAAGTGAACTCTCTCTCTCTCTCTCTCTCTCTCTCTCTCTCTCTCTCTCTCTGTCTATCTATTCATTAATCTATCTGTCTACCCATTTCACAAAAATTCATCTAATAATCGAGATACTTGGAAGTACAAAAAGAAAAATTGTAACAAGTTTTAGAGAAGAAAAAGGGAAAAAAATCGCGATCACGGACGGTTTGCACAATAATCGCTATTTCTAGCGACTGAGCGTATAAAAATTTTTGTAAATACTGCCGACTGTAGCTACAAGACACTGAAAGCAAATTTTATTGGAGTAAACATGTAAGAAGGAAGAAGATGAAATTGGAAAACAATCTCTGTCGCATGAGTGGGACTGAAAGAAGCATAAAAAGGACGGGGAAGAGAAGCACCAAACAATTGATATCTCTGTGATAAGAACTCCGTACTATACCAGAGTATTGAGGGGAGCTGAGCCCACTGCCAGTACAAGTGTGTGTTTACACACGCATGCGAGTTTAATGTTAAATAAATCGTATTGTCAGAACTGACAATTTCGAAGGCACACGTGTCTGCCTAATTATATCGTGTGTGTACGCGTGTACGTTTGAGTGTGCGTATGTGCAGGCTGTTTCGTAAGCTGTAAAGTAGCAAGTAGCTACGAGAATGGTTCAACGAAGTGTGTTCTTTTCAACTAAATTCACCTAACGGAAGTAAACTGTCGGAAATCTGAAAGAAAGAGTTCATTTCCAATTTAGTTGATTCTAAACTATGTAGTAATAATTTCATTCGTACAATTCGAAAGGAGAACATTTGAAAATTTCTCATCGATGTTGCAGACAAGATTTCTATGATACTATTATTATTTTTTTTTTTCTAACATTAAACACAAGTGAGACTAGTTGACCGAATTTATTAATACATTTCGGTCGTTAAAAGTGCAATAACGCGAAATCTTGCGAATCATGACATCAAATTCGTTTTAATATGGCTGAGGTCACATTGAACGTGCGAAAGAACGTGATCTCTAGTCGCTCATTAATTGTAAACATTGAGCAATCGCGAGAGCATAATTGTCTGCGATCTTTAACACGTACAAGAATTTCACAATCGCTTCCTCGCTGTCGTATCGTTATTTTTTCTTTCGTGACCGCCGAAACATTGGTGCGGAACAATAAAAATTAATCTACAAAATAACGACACGTACTTCTTCGCATGATAACAGAAATTTTATCGGTTTATTTCATCGGGTACATGAAATTGCCGATACGAGACTTCACTGAATCTGTTGCCGACACTTAGAATCGCAATTTGCAAAGCATCCTGCGCATACCAGTCGATTGATGTTCATATTGTAACTTATGTGGCGACATGTGTATATTATATGCAACCCATTTCTTTTTAACTTGCCACGTGGTCTGTAGTTCTTGCGCCCGCCGAATGAATACGCGAAGAGTTCAACGATGCATAATTAAAAAGTTGACTTGTATCAATTTAGACTTTCTTAATTTCACTTCGTCCACGATTCGATAAAAATGTACTAAAATACTTGCATTTGTTGTTAATTCGGTGCGCTCTTGATTTCTTTAATCTCAATCCATACATCAGTGTTTCTCAAACTGGGATCCGCGGACTTCTAGGGGACGGCGAAGTGGTCAGTTATTGTTAGCTGCAATTTTGGGCTGGTTCAGGCGAAGCAGATACACCCATCCCATTGAATATACATTTGGCGACTAAAATTTGTCATTTTCTGAATGAATAATTGTCTGTAAAAAAATGTTACGGTAACGATAGCCCACGTGTTAGTTGCAATTGATTTTAAAAGGTCCGTGAGCAATCTAAACAGTTGCAAGGAGACTGTAACGCGAGAAATCCTAAAAAGTTTGAAAACCACTGCGATACATTTTTACTTACTGAAACTAATTGAATAAACCTATCTACCGATGGGTAATCATTTTTATTATACATCAATTATGATAATCGTGAGAATACTCGATATTAGAGAAAACTATAAGAAGTCAAATGTTAAACATAATACATACGTACTTTGATGTATTTACGTCGCAAAAAGACCGCCAAAATATTTTCATCGATGGAAATTCTGAATTTCTGTATAGCTTGTTCTGTCCTTAGTTGTATTTCGCGCTCTGCGCGTTAAATCGATGTGCAATTTAATATTTAAGTTTCCAAGCGCTTAGTTGCTGTTAATTTAATTTTCTATCGAGAATTAACCCTTCGAACCCTGATTTCTCAGATAATATGTATCCTTGGCTTCTAGGGAAAAAAGTAACATTTTTCTAAAGATAGATGTATTTTTTAAATTATCTAATACACCATTAGAAGTAAGGTAAATGTGCAATTTTTACAGTAAAAACAATACTACTGCCAACCGAACCATTTATGGGCTTATTATCGAAACATAAGGCAACGGGTTCCAAGGGTTAAATCTGTTTTAAAATCCTGAGATATTTATTGAATTTAATGAACTACTTAAAGCATTAACTTCTAATTATTCTAATTAATAATCGTTTTAATCGTGAAGGTGGGTCAAGGTCACGTGGCAGAACCTCGAATGGATGCTAATTTTTAAGTATTATGATTACTCCGAGAGATAGATCGGAAACAATACGGCAAGGAGAGTTTTAAATAATTAATATCGTAATTGCCTATTATTAATTACACTTAAGATATATACATGCCAGGACGATAGACTACGCTCTTCTATATCGTCCCCGTAGGCGTGTGGAACTGATTACACGTAAATGCATTGTCGTTTTTGTAAATTTTCTCTCTGCACCTCATTTTATTGCATTAAGCTCATTTGAAAGAGAGGCAAATCTTTGTGAAAGCGCAACGGGGACAAAGGCGACATTTTATTCTTATGTGCAAATCTTTTTAAGTAAAGGAACAAAATATGAAATTGCAATAATAGAAATGCGCCCTTGTGACACTTAAATGAGCCTGTTTGTCTCCAAAGATGATCCGTTGCAATAAGCTCGATTTATTATAATTTAGTTTTATGTAAAAGTATCAAAACTCCAAAGTTTATCGGTATCACGAAATTCACGAATTTCTGAATAATGAAAGGTACTGCTCTTGAATATACAATTTCGCATTCGATTTCATAAGGTATCTGTGAACGATTCAAAAGTACAGTTTGCAATGACAAGAATTTTCAAAGAAAACAGAATAACATGAAAGCATTGAATTTAGCTTGAAATAATTGGAATATCTTAAAGGCAAAACTGGTTTTTAAATAGATATTTAAAACGTTTTTCGCCCGTTAATTAAGCAGTAATCTTCGTACAAAAGTTATTACCTTTCCTGCAAAAAATTACAATAATTACAGGCTTATCGAAAAATTGTATTGTTTTAATACAAAGTAATAATATTATAATGATAATAACTGCTTTGTACATCTTACTCACTGTTTCCGCAACGCGTCGTTTTCCGGGCGTTGATATCACCTGCATGAATTCAGAAAGATTCCACTTGCAGTTGCAAGCTGCAGTTCTCCGAGCGGTGTGCTTCACAGATTGACCTACGATACAACAGAGATTAATGAATTAAAAAAACAACAACGATCTATGTTCAAGTTGCACTTTTTTCATCTATAATGTCAAACGATAATGAACGAAATTATATGACACAATGAAAATACAGATACGTATATCGTAACTTTAAAGTTAGATTCGGTTACAGCATTAGTAAAGGATTCTCCTTTTTACGCTGCAGACAATAATGCATGTCAAAGATAATGGAATTTCTGCATGTACTGTTTGATATTCATCGCTAATCATTAAAAATCAGTTTACAAGTCGGAATTAGTTGTGGCGGAATAATTTATAACATGTGATTAACGCTAGAACTGTCAAGGCAGTCAGAACGATTGGTCCCCAATTTTTTATAAAAATTTTTGAAATCTATGGAGGAGTCATACAGTATATATTTCACGTATATTATGTAAAACATAAATTAGTGAATTTGATCATCTTTTTCACGTCGTGATTCCTCTTTTTCCAAAGTAGTTATTTATTATATTTAAATATAATAGATTTATCGCTGGTAGTTCTATTGTGAAATTACATATCCATAGTAAATTTTTCGATTAAAAAGAAAATTTTATTTTAAATTTAACAAATCTATTTCAGCGTTTTTATTCATAGGGGATCTTTCATTTTGATAAAACGAATTATAAATTGCCTTTCTTTATTCTGAAATTATAAGTATTTATTCAACGTCATTTAGAATTCGTAAGAAATACAGATCAAGCAACAAAATCTTACATCGTTCGCATCATATTAATTGAGAGTTTTACGTCATAACAATTAACGATTTCCATCGTTTAACATGTTATTAATACGTAGAAACAAGCGTCAATTTGACGCCAACTGCCTGCCATTGATAAATACATTAATAAAGTGAATAAAATAATTATATGAACGCATGTGTGCGTCCGATGAGTGTGCGTATGTGTGTATATATATAAATATATATTATACATATTATATATTATATATATTTATGAAATAATATGAAAAACATACGTTAATTATTATTATTATTATTATTATTATTATTATTATTATTATATCATAAGATTTATAATCCAGTTTGACCATAGACGATTCGTGTAATAGATAAATGCGTTATATAAAAATTATCGTTTAGTCGTGATTGTGTATTGTTATGTTGTTTTTTTCTTGTATGTACATAGCCGGCGAATAGCTACATTATTATTATTATTATTATTATTATTAATATTATTATTATTAATATTATTAATCGATCGTAAGAGGTTGTTTGTTGGTATACGTATACAATTTATTAGTGGTATACAAAACTGATCTATTATTAATGATTGCTACATTCTTCGTAAAATTCTTCCGTAATGACGATTGCCCGCTTGTTGTCGTGGAGTAAATCGTAAAAATAAACATTTTCCATTTGTCAAACGACGTGTCTACATTTCCCCTTATTTCCTTTGTAGACAAACACCCTTGAGGTTCCAACCGACGTTATTTTTGCGAATGAACCGTAATTTCTATATTTTTTGACAAAGAATCGGACTTAACTATCTACATTATCTCATTCGTTAGTAAATCATTTTTCGGAGTGTACTACGTCTTTCTTATTAAGTTTTTTGCTCCGTAATACTATTATTATAGAATTTTTACAAAAATACGCAAGAAAGCTTGAACTTTTTGATAGAAATAGAATGTTCCCAAATTGGAACAATGACGATCACGGAAGCATAATCCACAATGAATTTCTAATTGTTCCCAATTGAAAGCGCTAGTTACAAATCCAAAAACTATTTCACTTTTTTTAAAATACCTTTCTTACCTTTGTCTTCGTATCGGTTATTCTGAAAATCGATCCCGCTATCCACCGAAAAAAAATGTTAACTCTACTACTGCTAAGACTGTCAAAACGACCGGATCCCATGTTTTTCGAAAAATTCCTCGACTTAACAGGAAGCCGTAGAGTAAGTACATATCCTACATCTATCTTATAAAACAAAAGTTACTTAACTAATTATCTTTTTCACCGCTTGATTTCTCTTTTTGCAAAGTATTAGGTTGGTGTATATGAAATGCCGGATTGTATACGGCGAAATTAAAATGCCACAGTTTTTGCAAAATCAATGTTTATAAATCAAAATAATTTCCATCGACATCAATACACTTCTGCCAAAGTTGCACAAGGACTTTTATTCGGTTCTTAATAAAATCAGAGTTTTTAGAAACAATGAAATTAGAGGCGACTTTTTAAGGTCACCTTCATTATTGATTTTTTGTTCTGTAATGAAGTGGTCTAAGTGTTTAAAAATGTGATAATCCGTTAATGGAAGAGCAGGTGAATAAGCTGGGTGCCATAAAATTTCATATTTAAATTCACGACATTTTTTTCAGCTCACTTTTCACGGATATTGTCTTGCGTTGTCGTGCAATAAAGTAGGCCCCTGCCGATTAATTGAAACCGAACGCAGTATTTTCAGTTCTACAAGCATTTGTTCATTTTATTTTACAGTATCTGTCAGTAGTGATGCTTTCATCGCCTTGGAAAAAAGGAAGTTCAGCTTTCCATGTATAGATTAGGACATCATTATCGCATACGGTTGTGGGTCCACCACGAGGCGCATTTTGAAGATACTTATATCGAGAACGAAACCTTTTGAACCAACATGGTACGATTTTTTTATTAACAATTCCCTCCCAAATGTTCTGTTTATGTTAAGACTTGCAGCAGCAGCATTATTACCAAGTTTAAATTTATATCGGATTACTACTCGTATTTCACTAGTACTCATTTTGCACAAGAAAAGTATATTTTTTTATAGAAATTAGGAGTCTTCCAAAAAAATACACTCAATATTGAGCGTTTAGACCAAATAACCTCTTTCAACTATAGAATTATTAATTTTATGGTTAATTGTTTACAAAATATGGCCAAAATGTAGTGTGTAGACCTAATCCGACATTTCAAATGCACCAACCTAATACTTATTTAGTATATTCAAATATAATTGACATAAAGCCGGTAGATTTAGTGTTAAATAATATTTGGATATATAGCTGGCGTTCCCAAATGGGAATAATGCTGATCACGGTAACGTAATACATAAAGAATTTTTAATTGTTCCCAATTACGAACGCCAACTACGTATTCACAAACTATTTAAGATTTTTTAAAATAGACAAACGTGTGCACAATGTTCAGGATGTGACATTCGGCAAATGCTTCTTGCCTTTGTCTTCGCATCGGTTATCTTGAAAATCGATACTGCTCACCGACGAAAAGAAAGACTAAGCGGTGAGTGTAAGTATCCCAGAGGGATGTGTCCCCATTTCTTCCTAAACTTCGCACGTGCCATTGTAGCTGCAGGATTTTTTTTTCAACCGCGCAAAAGTAACCGCGATCGCAAAAGTGATGATCAAGACTCGTCCTCGAGTTGTTTGCCTTTTATGAATTTACTTTTCCTCCTTGATTTTTGATATAGCTTTTTTGCAGCGGCTCTGTTTTTCACCCTTGTTGAATCCTGCTTTCTGCGTCTTTGCGTTTAGATTCCAGCCTCTCTGTATTTGATTGCGTAAAATCTTTTGCAAAGTTCAAGCAAGTAAATGATGTATACCTATTTGTACGGTTTCAATGTTGTAATGTCCGCAACGTTGGAGATTTCCGGTAGTAAATTGTGAACAACGGGATTTACGTTTATGTAGCTAACGTCGAATAAATATTTTTCCATGCAATCTTAAGAACCTGAACTCTCTATAGTCCGATTTTATTAATATGCCTAAAGATTAATTACACGCTGGCACACTGGCAAATGTTGAAAATACAACTTGAAATACAAAATTTAACTTGATTTCTAAGTATTTAATTACAAAGAATGTTTACGATCATCAAAAATTAAGTTATAATAATTAGTACGGTTAAAAAATGACTTCAGAGAAGAGAAACGCAACTGTATCTTGTGTTACCTTAACACTAGATCTACGGCTGCTGAATCTGGTATATTTAATTATATCAAATAAGTACTACGGAAAAAGATGGATCTAGCGGCAAAAATACGATCAGTTAAGTAATTTGTGAATTATACACTTATAATATGTACTCTACTGCTTCTCTATAAAGTTGAGAAATAATTTGAAAAAAGTAGGAACCCGTCAATTTGACGACTGCCGTAGATCTAGTGTTAAAGTCATAAGGGCCCATAGAGGGTTAAGATTTTTATTTTAACTAGTTTGTTAATATTTTAGATAATACTACGCAGTTTTAATAATTTCTTATTACTTCCTCAACTTCCACGTTGTAGACATTTTAGACCTCCTTCATGTTCTTTAGTGTTTCGCTCTTTTTTCCAACTGCAAGAGGTATTACAATAAGAAGGCACTTCTACTCTCCGGTAATAGCAGTAAAGTGGCGAAAAAAGACCTTTTCAATGCGCCAAGTATATTAAACACGCAATAATAATTGCTACAAATCTACAATACTTGTTATTTGCAGCCAGTACTTTTTATACCAAGTGAAAAGTTATATATTTCTTATAGTCAAATAGGAAATACGATAAAAACTGAGAAACATTTGAGGCTGGCTCCTTGTCTTTTATTTGTATTTACAATCTTGCATTTATATTACATCGACGATTTCCATTACATACCGAAATGTGGCAGAATATCTTTTTATCTGTTAGATATAGTCAAATTCGCATTCGTTTCGTGTAGTCAAGCGATCCTTTTGTTTGTGTTTATGTATGTACGCGCTGAACGATTAATGTGTGTGTGGCAAGGGCATTTCGCCTAACGAATATTTGTGCGACTCATGGGAGTCAGTTAGCCTCTGACTTAGGAACGAGCAACTACCTTGTACAATCTCAGTTTTTCTCAAATACTTCAACAAGTGCATTTAATTAAAGCTTTTATTTTCTATAACCTGGTCTTTTCATTCACGGACTTTAACATTATCAAATAGGTATCATCTGAGTTAATTATCTGAGAATTCGCTGTAAGAATCATGCAGATCAGTAATCTTGTAGCGGTGTGTGGAACTTTATGGATCATTTCCTTCTCCCATGAGAAAGAGTAAGGGGTATGCCAAAAATCGTTGGGGTGCAAATACAAGAGGGGAATGCCACGCCTTGGGCAAGAAATTTCAGTTCCCCTTCTTCTTCGTTTCGACCCTTGGCCCTTCGCCTGCCATTAATGGAATCCTACATCAAGGATGAGAGGGATGTCGAGTCGATACTGACTATCCTGAATTTCATTCCGTCACAGAATGTACGAAGCACCATCCCTAAATATTTGAGAAAAAATTATCTCAATTGATTGACGGTTTCCGTTAGGATCATTGTAATTTACATGCATTGTTCTATATTTTTTGGAAACAGGAATATCTAATGTTCGAGGAGTTATTTTATTCTTCGAAACTTTAAGTACCGGGTAATCTATCAGTTTTAAATATGGAATAATCTTAAAACTAGAGCTACCAAAGCAGTCAAAATGACAGGTTTGTCATATTTTATAAAAATTTACTACAATCATATAAAATAAAAACTACCGAATTAATCATCTTTTCCACCATTTAATTTCCCTTTTTCTAAAGTACTTGTGTAATATATTTAAATATGATGGAATGAATGCCGGTAGATCTAGTGTTAATATAGATTATATTATGGCATGCATAATTCTTACAATTTCCAAATTTTTTACAATATTATAGACAACGGCCTAAGTTCGCATGAAATTATTTCGTGTAAAAGTGTAATGTTTCAAAAATTTCCGCCATAGCACTGGATTAAAGCTACGTTTCAAAGTTGACTATGAATACAACAGATGGTTTCTTCTCTTTCCTAAATTGCTGTTCCACGGTGGTAGTTAGTGGCGCCATCTATGGTTTATAAGATCTTTTTTTTCATTATATGTTTGAATATAATTATCGCATTTAAAAATTGTTGTGCTCATTTGTTTAATGGAATTTAACAATACTTCTAAACATCAGAAGTAATAAATGAACTACTACGTATATATATGATATATTGAATACATTTTGTATCTGCATCCATATAACGGTATTTTCTATTGGCTGATTTTCGTAGATGATGCAAATACAGTCTTAATCTTTTCGTGCATATATTACACAAATATTTAACATCGATGAACGTCGGTTTTAAATAATCAAGAAAATTAGTATCGTTTTTCTATAATTATCAATTAAAAAATAACTGATATATTTCAAAATTAACGACAAAACAAATGGCTTTGGGAAACGTTTAAAGTATTGACGTCACTTCCGGTACAATAAAATTTAGTTGGCTGAACGTATACTCACATCCGGTCATCCATTTTCTTTTGGTCATCGTTCGCGTTACGACTCTGTCTCGTACGCGTTTGTTCTTGAGCTCGTCTTCACAATAATTTGTGTAGAAATTCATTGTATATTAAGAACGTTCACTTTTCTGTACGTTATAATATTTTCATAGTTTTCTTCTCGTTCATCGATCATTTACTTTCCTCGTGTGCTAATGCGTGGCATTTCAGAAAGCTCTCCAACAACTTACGCAATGGCGGAGGATTTGGATGTCGAGGCGATGCTGGAGGCACCATACAAAAAAGGGGTGAGGTTTTATTTCTTTTTATTTTATACGCTGTAGCGTCTCGATTTTGACCTTCGAGCTTCCGACCTCTCTTTTGTCTTGTTGAATTGTTTACCTACATAGTTCTCTCGACGCACGAGATCGTATATGCATATATATATATATATATATCTATATATACATGCATATGTAACACGGTGCGTACCAATTTTCTGGGCGTACTCGTTGTTGCGTTCGAGAAAAAGACACGTCCTTCCTTTCCTGTATATACGTACATGTAGAACAAAGTACGCCCTTGTCTCTCTGATACCGACTATTGATCAATACCTCCATTTTCTGTACTTATAGATGGTACGTAACATGTACCCTCGCGCTCGTAGGATGTTCGGCAGCGAGTTCCTAGAATGCACTTGAAATACGAGGTATTAAGACAAGCCATCACTAACATCATTTTCTATTTTATTCTGTTACTTCTTTTTTTTTTTTACTTTATCTCAGAGATCGTAAACGTTTGTTATTTAGGATGTAGATAGAACCGCTACTGTTGGTTTAGGGCAACAAAGAAAGAAAAACGGGAACAAAGAACAATCTAAAGATTTTATTATTGTGAAACGAAAAGAGATCAAACTATTAGTAGGTGCTGTTTGCCATGTGCCATGCTATTTTTATGTAACTCTACCATATACCAAAGTGCGTAAAAATAAATCGACTGGTTGGTATGGACATTGGACACAAAATTCTTATTTACGACTACATCATTTCACTTTTTAAGCGTGTGATTAAACTGTTTACTCATGTATTTTACTTATGCTAAATTATAATAAAATTATGTGCATTTCCATATACAGCAATTTGAAGGATATTCTTCGCTTTGGGGATAACTTTATGTGCTATGTTATGTTGGTTTTTATGCTCCTTTGGTTCTTAGCAATCTTATCTATCATGTTATCTATACAGTTATCACAGATAACACTAAATTCATTTCATATTCTAAGAGATTCTGTCTTCTATACGGATATTAATATAATAGGAATTTGTACACTATTACACCTTATAAACTCTTCTCGTATAATAAAGTCATATTTTACTTCTATACAGCAAAAAATGCAATACATGTGCCATATTTCTGCAAAACATTCTATAATACAGTTACACTCAAGATTTCATTTCTTTCAGTGATCACAAATTGAATGTAAATGTTATAGATTTTTCTATCATTTCACTTGTATGGAAGGCTTGTATGGAATGTTCTTATAACTTAATGTTACTATAAAATATTTCATTCATGACAGATGATACATAAGATAAAAAATATCTTATTTAAGAAAATTTCTAACATTTCATTAGTAATATATCAATTTATTTTTTACTACTTTGAGGCAATAAAGCATCATAATTGAAGTTTCAATAAGTATATTTACTTTTTGGGTACAGGATATCAGGTTTATACAAATATAAACTCATTTTTATATATTCTGTCACACCTTTCACAAGAAACATACCGGATTATGATAACAGTCAATCACCAAGAAATAATAGATATATATCAGCATAAAAAGTATATATATATATATATATATATATACACACAAGTTGAGAAATATATACGTGCTAACCTCGGTCAATTAATTAGGATTTCTAAGCAGCGGTTGCATTAAAATATTCTGCATCTTATGTTTCCTTTGGGCTTGTCACTTTTCTTCATCAATGAAACTGTTAGTTATCTTGTCAAATTCAAGAATGGCATTCCATAAGTGCAATGCATGGTAAACTGGCGAGCAGGAATTAGTACATTATGTGGCATTGCTTGAGAAAATGTTTTAAAGAGCATTTATAAATAAATTCTTCCAGAGCTGTTGAATCTTCATAATGAATTTCTGTATACAAAAAATAGCTTCAGAAATTTAAATATCACTGCATTTAATTATCATTCTCATTGTTCATATTTCATTGCATCTGTACGATGTATACAATCATTTTAATCATCTGAAACATTTTCTCGACGCAGCTGAAGCTCAACAAGGCTATTAAGGCTATTTGATGCTGTAAACGATTGTCGATCGTTTGTTCCTATCATGGAATAGTTAATACACATTGCGTGCAGGGGTTGCGTGTAGGCTAGCAAATAGGGTTCACATCACGCGTTACTTTAAAAACGTACTGTCTTTGATGAGGGCTCTCTTTTGCAGAAGAAAAAGGATGTGTGGTTGGCCATTGGTAGTTTAAGACCAAGGCATGCTCAACCCAAGATTGCAATGCTTTCCTAAAACCCGATAAAACGATTGGTAAGTTTGAGCTAGGTGTGTGCGATGCGTCGCAACACTATGCTCGCCCCGTCTCTCTCTCTCTGTCTCTCTCTCTCTTCTCTTCTCTGTCTCCCCCATCTCAGCGCCCCCTAGACCGATAGAGTCTACCTGGAAAAGAGAAAGAGCACGAGAGTTACGCCACCGTCCAGCAGCAAAATAAATCTTCGATAGCACAGTGCTCAAAGGAGAGTTGTCTACACGGTTCATGAAAAAAAAAAGAAAAAAATTAACGGCAGAACTCCGCTACTGTTATATTTTATCTCTGACACTATTGTCGAAACTTTAAATTGTAAAACATGCACACAATCTATTGTTACAAAATTTACTAACGTTGAACGATTTGCTTTTTGTCCCCTTGTTCGCGCGTCCCTGCCACATCGGCTGGCTGGCATGGCATTCAACTGTTTGCTGTTCGTAGGAGCAGGACTCCTCATCCAAAGACAAGTCCTCCAAGGAGAATGGGTCTAGCCGCAAATCATCTGGGTAAGTAGAATTATTGAAATCAAATAATTTTTTTGAAATTCGTTAAGCTTTATTGTATGCTTTTGCATTTCTGCTCTGTTTCTCATCGAACCATAATTTACACTTTTGCTTTTTTCTTAACACTTTTAATTATGCTTTCAATATTTTTCTATGGCAATATGTTCAGATGTCTGTATTGTTGTACATAACGGTATATTTTAAATGTTTTCTCAATTTTTATCAGAGTCACTGTATTTCTATTGAAATATATGATCCTGTATTGTGTAGAACTTACAAAGAAGTAAAAACAATTCTACTTGTAGATATGTTAAATTTTGTTAAAACTGTTCTATTTAAATGAGGTTAAAGTATGTGCTTGGTCAAATATGAATATGTCAAAACAGTTATTTTGTACACATAATAGTTATTTGAAGTTATATTCTCTTTGTTATAGACCCCATACAATTAGTGTAAATGCTGGTTATTTTCATAATTCCAAAGGTTAAACCTGAAGATGGTAAGTATCTAGGAGAAGTATCTGTACTACAGATTCTGTTGCAAATCAGAAATATACTTTAAAGTTAATGGTGGCTATGTAAAATGAGCAAAACGTATAAATAGAAATGTGTAATCAAACATTTCCTATGCCTTTAGTCATCTACTTGTAGCAATGTTTCATTTATATACTTTATTAAAGAAAGATACCATTAAAATTTAAACGATGATTTCATCACTTTTACTAGATAATGTAAGTTCACATTAAGTGCGCATCATAGACTTGGATTAAGAATTCCGCTTCTCCAGCTTCCAAGTAAAATTTCATTTTTGAACCGTTTGAGTGCCAGAAGTCTGTGCGAAAACCAGTTCGAAAATTGCCAAGCAGCGAAATCGCGCTTCTTTCGCTTTGCATCGAGCAATGCAACAAAGTAAGATTTCGACGTTTTTCTGCTTATATGTGGTATATATGGTTTCTCTTTCGTTTCTCAGTTAAATATATTGTCTATATTATACCTATACTGTCGTAATCAGAATATATTGATGAACTATTTTTCTTGTTCGTGCAAAAAGTCCCATTTATTCTATAGGTCGATCAGCTGGGCACTTTTCAGTACTGAACAGAAGAAGCGCCATCGCGCTGCTTGGCACTAGAACGGTTAAAGAGTACATGAACTTGTATAACTTTAATTCCGTTGTAGATACATGCTTCTTCCAAATCTACATACTTTTACAATTTTAGTTTCATCCCAATTTCTGTTCACATGCGCTACACAATATCAATAAAATATTATGTGTTTATAAAATTTACCTACCGTTGTGTAACGTCTTATTTTATAATAATATGCAATGACAAACGCATCATCAATGTGAGATATGTAACGTAGGACTCTGAGTGTAGCCGTGTTTTGAAACTTTTCATACGAAATTACATTATCAAATATATGTTTTAGTTGTATTGTAAATAATTTCATCTTTTATCTGTTATGCAGTTGTTTGTTGCAATTTGCGTAAACAATTAATGATATACCTTACATCACTATGCATTCAAAGTTACATTTTTTTCGTAGTAAAATTTAAGTACATCTGCATTAGGATTGTCCCGTATCGGGATAGCGCATTCGCGGGAAAGTCCGCCGTAGCGAAATGGTCAATACAGATTATCCTTTATAGTCAAGTTTCACCTTGTTGTACATAATAATACACTTTTCATTGCAATTATAATTTTTCAATGGATTTAATAAGACTCAAAAGAAACACAGTACAATTATGTTTGTCAGAATTAAACTGTGAAGAAATTGTTTTATTCGTACATTCCAATTTAGTTTTCTTTGGTCTACTGCGATAGTCAAGCAATTAAACAGGGAATTCTTCACGAAGAGTGAGACATCATAAAGCTAGGGTTTAAATTGAGTAACTGATAAAAGTTAATATATTCTCATATTCGAAACATTTTACATTATTAAAGAAAAATATCGGTTAAAGGTTTATCATAAGAAACGTTTTATTTGAGAAATTATATATCTAACACTGCACGTTCTGTTTTTAGGAAAGGCAAACATCGTTCACGCTCCCGTTCTCGATCTCGAGATCGTAGGGATAAAGATCGGCGCGATCGCGACAGAGACAGGGATAGAGATCGTGACAGAGACAGAGACCGCGATCGTGATCGAGAACGTGGTCGACGGAGGTCAAGGTCAAGGGATCGAAGAGATCGCGAAAGAGACAGAGATGGCGATAGAGAAAGAGATCGAAGAGATCGAGGAGACAGAGATCGGGATAGAGACAGGAGAAGAAAAAGATCACTTACACCTATCACACTTCCCAGAGCGCGACCACCGTTTGGAAAAGGAGTCAGTCCCCTTGGAATGTAAGTATACAAGTACTTATAATTATAATGACAGAGTCACCATAATAAGTCGTTAAAATTCAATATTTTACGTATTTTATATTGTAAATTGTCACCTTTGTTTATATTTAAAGCTAACATGGTACAGCGCAGAATTTGACCAGATTTATAACAAGTTTCAATGGTTGTACTCACAAATTTTCTTCATTCTTTAGTAAATATTATAGTAGAGAGATACAAAATGTACACAAGAATTTGCAGTGATCAAGTATTGTTATATATTTGCAAGCAATGAGATAATTTGTAAGATAAGCGTTGTGACTTCTCCTTAATTCAATGTATAAGTAATCTTGTCATGAAAATAAAGTTGCGAAAAGCATGATCAGTAACTTTGTTCTTTTGCAAATTAATTATATCTCTATGTTCTTGATACTTACGTTGACACACTTATTACAGCCGCAACGACGAGTTAACACCAGAAGAACGCGATGCTCGAACTGTATTTTGTATGCAACTGAGTCAGCGTATACGTGCTCGAGATTTAGAGGAATTTTTCTCCAGTGTCGGCAAGGTACAGGATGTCCGTCTCATTACATGCAATAAAACCAGACGATTCAAGGGTATAGCCTATGTCGAATTTAAGGATCCGGAAAGTGTGACACTCGTAAGTTTTATATTGTTTATGTTTATCAACATAGTATATTCACTTGGAACTGTTTTACTTATCTTGTTTTCTTTATAGGCTCTTGGATTATCTGGTCAGAAACTTCTAGGTGTTCCTATAGTTGTCCAACATACACAGGCAGAAAAAAACCGCATGGGAAATTCCATGCCGAATCTTATGCCGAAGGGACAAA
The DNA here is from genome assembly GCA_963989415.1 of Cerceris ruficornis. Taxonomy (NCBI): domain Eukaryota; kingdom Metazoa; phylum Arthropoda; class Insecta; order Hymenoptera; family Crabronidae; genus Cerceris; species Cerceris ruficornis. The sequence goes on from OZ022517.1 coordinate 53,507,448, forward strand.
CCGGACCTATGAGATTATACGTGGGATCTCTACATTTTAATATAACGGAAGATATGCTGCGTGGCATTTTTGAGCCTTTTGGAAAAATCGATAACATACAGTTAATCATGGATCCAGAAACTGGTCGAAGCAAGGGTTACGGTTTCTTAACGGTAAGTTTCAATGTAATCCGTGTAAATTCGTTAAAGTATTTTATACAATAAGCTTTGATTGTTTAATTTTTGTTGGTGCAGTTCAGAAATGCAGACGACGCAAAGAAAGCTTTAGAACAATTGAACGGTTTCGAACTTGCTGGAAGACCAATGAAAGTTGGAAATGTCACAGAGCGTACAGATTTGATTCAAGGACCTTCGCTTCTTGATACGGACGAATTAGATCGAAGTGGTATCGATCTTGGCGCTACCGGAAGGTAAAGGAATTTTCATTGTCGCCTTTTTCACTAATAATTACATGTCAAATATTTCTGTAATTAATGTATCGTTGTATATTTTTTCAGGTTACAATTGATGTTTAAATTGGCAGAAGGAACTGGCCTCGAAATCCCTCCTGCTGCTGCAAATGCATTAAATATGGCTCCAGTTATGTCGACTCCACAGCCACCACCACAAGCTGCACCTCCCATAGCCACGCAGTGTTTCATGCTGTCAAATATGTTCGATCCACAAAAGTAAGTTGCAAATTTTGTTGTATATTTATGTACTTAAAAAATACAGATGGCATATATGTAGACCCGATGTTAGATTTTCTATGCTTACATTGGGGGGATAATATATGCAAAATAAAACATGTTATCTTATTAAAACTCGTATAACACATATAACGTGTACATGCGAAGTAAGTAATAACATAACAAGATCAATTTTCAACACGAATGACATTCTTGTATAAAGTTTAATAAGAATTCGTACTCTCCTTATCGTATCAACTTTTAGTGTCTCTTTATTCTGTTGAAATTAATAATTCTATTATGTCATACGTTTTACGATATTTAGAAGATTGTAAGAATCATTATTACAAAGAATGTGTAATAGATTATCGTCATTGCAAGCTTAACACTATATTTACGGACTGAGCCAATTTGACTCATTAAAAATTTGATTACTGCGCGCGCACCATTACGTAACTAAAAACGAACATATATTTTTAAAAAATAATACTTAGGTTTTGTGTGTATGTGTGTGTAAAACTTAAGTATTATTTTTTAAAAACGCATGTTCGTTTTTAGTTACGTAATGAAATATATATAAATCTTGATTACTATCGCTTGCAGACCCCTTCATTTCGCATTATCGAATGTGGTATACCTATTTTTACGGTTGTGAGCCAATTTGACGCATAAAATGATTTAACAGTTAATCGCATAACACATGAAATTTATAGGTTACATCATACCTGGGCAACTTGCGGCTTACAAGCCGCCCGTGATTTGTTTCTCCTCTAATTTGTCTTTTCTCATATACAAACAATCATCTTCACTTTTGATCGGTACTCCGCTACATTATCTTTCTTACCTACCCACTTCTGTCATCATTTTGATTTATACATCGCGTGGGAATAGAGCATTTTTAGTGAAATAATATAATTTTATAAAATCCATTTTTTGCAAAAAGTTTCCGATGAATTTTTTAATAATAAATCTTTCATTTAAATTGATTTGGAGCTATTTTCATTGCAAAAAACTTCAATTTTCTTGTATGAGTCAAATTGGCTCACTTCAGTAAAAATTGGTATATAATCAACACCCGTCAATCTAGTGTCCAGGGGAACAGAGGAAAAGGATTTATTTTAGTTTGGATAACATTTTTTTCCTAATGCCGTTAACCAGTTAAGTGTGGCGATCTCTTTGCAAAGCGTGTGTCGCGATAATCACTGCTTACGAGTTAGCTCTCAGGAAGTTATGAATCCAACTCAAATCATTTATAATTTTACGCATGACGGATATAGCCGTCATGACACAAAATTCTGCCACATCTCCATGACGGATGTAGTCGTCTAACACACTTAACTGGTTAATAGCACTATTACTGGTTAAATGTCTTAACGCATGAAAACTTATTATTCATTTTCTAACACAATAGAGTCGAATAAACATTTTTCATATGTACTTCAATCATCTTAAATCTCATTACGGGCATGACCCGTAAAATGCAGAAGTCTTAAAAACACAAATAGATATATAGTCAGCAAGACTTTAACTTTTAAATGCCAACATTTAAATACTTAATGTATTAGAAAATTCACAAATATTACAACTTAAAAGACATGAAATTTCATTGAATTCAATAGCGCCGGTCGCCGGTGACCCCCATGGCATTCAACGTGTTAAAGACTTTCGGCTCTGTTATATCCCTTTACAGAAATTGGCATAACTTTTAAAATATCAAATAGCTTCTTAGAAAATTTGCAACCGTGAAAGGTGTCCAGCGTATATACGGTCGCTGTCTTTACGGAAACTTTCCAAAATGTACAGGTCGTAGGCACATTTAATGCACAGTGTATAAAACCCTAATTATATGTGCCTGACATTTCACGAGTGGTAACAAAAAAACATATTTTTATGTCTCCGAACGACAATGTGAAAATATTGCATTTAATAGTTGATATATAAGATATCCCGAATCGAAAGTTCATTATCCGGGTATATGCTTTAAGGAGCGTGTATTTAATTAATGTTCAAAAATTCTGTTTCAGTGAGACCAATCCAAACTGGGCGAAAGAAATTCGCGACGATGTAATTGAGGAGTGTAATAAACACGGCGGCGTTTTGCACGTGTATGTGGACCAAGCCTCTCCCCAAGGCAATGTTTACGTTAAATGCCCATCAATAGCGACAGCAGTCGCAGCAGTGAATTCGTTACACGGTCGATGGTTTGCTGGTCGAGTAATCACTGCCGCGTATGTGCCAGTAGTAAATTATCATTCTTTGTTCCCTGATGCGATGACAGCTCTTCAGCTATTGGTTCCAAGCGCGCCGCGAAGAGGAATGTGATCTTAAATGAGACAGGAGCAATCCGGGCACATGTAAATTCTTGTAGTATTACGTTTTTTCTTATTGATATTCGAATTTTTGTTACTGTAGTCTTACGGACAATTTATTCTAATACCATTTCTGTCATGAGCTTAATTAACTTCATTCGTACACAGAGCATAGAAAGCGGAAATTATTTTTTACGGCGCTCTCCGTTTACATCCTGTTTGCTATACGTTTGCAAAAGTTACTATGGCATTTTCGTATAGCATAAAATGATAGTTATTCATTGTAATAAAAGTTCTTTTTTTGTACGGAATCATAAAAAGAAAAACATTCACGTAGGCATTACTTAATATTGATATCGGTCGGTGTTTAATGGCACGATGATCGTACGCACCTGTAGATTCTTCATTACAATATACATACGAAATTTATAATATTTTCTTTAAGGATGTTTATTTATTAAGGAAGTGTGATGGTTTAGGAGTATTACGTGTATCCACGTATCGTTACGCTTTAAAATAGAATCAAGTTCAACTTTCGAATAAGATTTTCATGAGATAGAATTGACCTTTCATTATGGTCTTTTAATGTAACTAAGAACACGAGTGAATAGTAATTATACCACATACACATATGTTACGAATTGTCTATATAAATCTCGAAAAACTTCGGCAGAACTTACGACTGAGAATATCTCTTTAGGTAAGAAACAATACGTTTGTTATACTTACAAAAAGATGTAGAAAATTGTATTAAAGCAAGAGGTCTGCAGGTATGGAATATACTAAGAGCATTTACATTTCTATACATACATCAGCTTTTAACTGATCAGTATATAACAATATATATTTCATTTTTCGTAACTAGTGTCGTACGTATAATTTCTTAGGCACTAAGTATTCGTATGGATATATTTTCTGTAAAGATTGATAATATTACGTAATACACATAACATAATACAACAATGGCCTTATGGTTGCGCCATGTGACAAAACGTGAAGTAGTACATAATAACAATCTTATTCTAGTGAAGTAATACGTGGTCATTTTAAATTAAAAAAAAAAACATATGGTACAACACAATTGTAGATGTTAAAAAATGTAAAGTTTATATCCATTCATTTCCTAATTTATATTGGTTTTACAGTTTTAGATCTTTCAGGCTTTTCAGAAGACTTGACAAATTTGTGCATTGTTTTTCATTGTATCGATGTTGAAAAATTCTCCGAGTTATATAAGAGCAAAGAGTTTGAACTAATTATTGCTGCAGGCCTCTAATCGTCGAAAAATTCCAATACAAAAATAATCGTGTATATAAGTTTTGTAAATTAATATCAATTATCCGTAGACATGACGATACTTCACTGTAACTTCGTATTATCATAATATGGATGTACTTCTATGATTATAAATTGAAATTAATGTGATAATGTAACGTTTAATGTGACAAATCTGTTCTAGAATACGAATATATCTGTGCAACGCAAACATTTTTCTACATAAATATTTCAGTTGTTTATGTACACGATATTTTAAATGATTTCAATAGCATCTAACGAGATGCTACTACATCCATTTCTTCTTCTAGAACAGAACACAAAAATGACTTTTTTAACCTTTCGCTGTACGTATCTAACTCAGATTACGAAAACTACTTTCAAAACAAAGTTCTTATTGCTTAACTTTTATAAAGATTCTATAAAGTTGACATTATTATTTAATAAATAAACAAGAAGAAATTATGTACTTTTCTGTATCTTACAAAGGTGTCTCATATCTGGAACAAATGTACAAATGAATACAAATTTATAAGAGTTTGCACCTTATGTTACTAATAATGTTAGGTTTTTTATGCTCTATATTCTGTTAGTAAAGCGTATTCTGAATTTTTTAGTTACCGAACTTTCCATCTAACAAGAGAACATTTCGAAGTGTTAATCACCGATTTTGATGAAATTTTAATATGATATAGTTTTCGTGAAAACATTCGACACGTATTTTTTTATCGGCAATCGTCCACGTTAAAGGGGTGAAAACCGCCCTCAAACTTGAGGTTGCTAAGCCTATTTATCGAATATCTCTGAAACTTAGAGACACGGAAATTTTTTGGAAAGTAAAAATTAACGCCTTTTGATGGCGAATCCGATGGTGTAAACATTTATTTAAAAACTTTGTTTAAATAATATGTTAAACAATACAATTTTTATCATCATTTTTTCAGTTATGTGTCAATCCGTTTTCTTTAATATTTGTTTGTACGAACTATATAGTCATAAACGAAATACGGATAAATTAGAAACTCGATATTGTGTTACAAAAGAAGTTATTGTATTTACGGTTACATTTTTGAACATCTTATTTAAACAAACGGAGTTTTAAAAAAATGTTTACAACATCGGATTCGTAATCAAAAGATGTTTGTTTTCACTCTCTGCAAATTTCCGTGTTTCTAATAGCTTCAGAGATATTCGATAAATAGGCTTTGCAACCCCAAGTTTGAGAGCGGTTTTCATCCTTTTAACGTGGACGATTGCCGATAAAAAAAATGTGTCGAATATTTTCAGGAAAACAATATCATTCTAAAATTTCAACAAAATCGGTGATTTACACTTCGGGATGTTTCCTTGTAAGTTTGACGCTAGTCATGGGTCGAATTTTTTTAACGATAAATTGCAGTGTATTTTTCGACAATTCATGTTTTTTTTTTTAAATACCTTGAAGAAATACTCTGATGTTTGTAATTGAACGACTCTTACAGCTTGAATAATTATTAAATTGTATTTTTTTGATATTATCTATGTCTGTATAGTTGCAGCGCTTTTGGTTTTTATGTTACTGCACCGCAAGGATCAATTTAAAAATACATATCCTAGTTACACACAATTATTTATTTTGACCATTTTAAATCTGCACATAATGAAATATGATCACTTGGTGATACAATAGATGGGAGGCCCGTTTGTAAATCAAGTTCACTTTTACTCGGTAGAGGAACAATCTGTTGAACCTCCAAATTATCCGTCTGATAAAATATGTAATCTAGGCAACCGGAAAAGATCGGTGTATAATTAGTAAATTCTGGCGTACCATAAGCACTGGCCAAATTTAAATTTTGTCTTAAGGATACGTTTTCTATAATTTCTTCTTCGTCTGCAACAAGAGAGTGAAAATTTATTTAACAATAAACAAATAGTTTCGTTATAACAGCTACTTTAGTCAATAGAAGAAAGTTATAAAAAAAGTAACAACTTACTAGATTTCCAGTCAATGTTATCTTCTGGTACGTATTTTTCAGTAAATAGTTGATATATTCCACATTCTGGTACACTATTGAAATCTCCGCAAAATATAACGTTAACGTTGCTGTTTGGATTCTGAAGTTGAACAAACAAAAATGAATATTTACTCTATTGGAACCGAAATATGCAACAATTCTTTCGTCTAAATATACCTCTCGTTTGACTTCTTCAAATCGTTTTTGTAGAAACGTTATGGCGTAATATCCTTGCAATAAACGTATATGATCTGCATCAGGATGAAAAAATAAGTGGGTGTTTCCGACAATCAAAATTTCGGAAGGATGTTCCTTCGATTGTAACGTTACTACCTACAATGTTGTGTTTGTTAATAATAACCCTATTTAAAGAAAATTATAATTCATAACAGTGCATTAATATCAACTACTACAGTAACCAACCGTGATACTTTTATTTTTTCAAAATATTTACAAATTTACAAGATTTTATTATCTTTATTAGTATTCTATACTTTATTATTTATGAGTTTATTAAAATTTACGTATGCGTCTGTGGATAACTTGCTAAAAGTACCTTTATATTCGATGTATTTGAGCAGTTCATTTTGAAAGTGGTATATTTCATTTTTCTTAAAATCGAAATATCGGGTTTACGTTTTAACGTATTTAAAAATATTGATACCATTTTCAAGAAGATGTACTTGTACTTGGTATTTTCGATACTTATACTTTTGTCAGTAAAAATAATTTTGTATGGTCATTAAAAGTCACCATATTTCGTTATGGTAAAGTTTGACTTATGCTACTTTTAAAATAAACGGCTCTTTTATTGAATCTTACTTACCTGTATGACTGTATTTCTCTTCAGAAATCTTTCTTTAGCTTTTTCATTTTTTATTTGTGACCAAACCGCATCAAATTGGCTTAAATCTGTACCCTGTGACATAATGCTACACTCGTTGCTTAATTTCTGAAACCTTTCCTGATTGTAGAATATAGCGAGGCCTTCCCGTAATTCATTTTTTGTATTGTGTATGCTATCATAATTTAGTGAAGATAAAATTGGTTGTAAGTCTCTGTCGTATACTTTTTCGTCTGTCTCCTGGAGACATATTATGTCAGCATTGAAACCTAAGCAATTTATGCCATTAGTATTGTTATTCGTACATTTTAAAGTATCATGATTAGAAAAATAATTTTTGAATACGTACCTATCAATTCTTTAAGAATAAGTAATTTTCGATAATCTATAGTTAGCGCGTACGGTGGGCAGAAAGGGTACAAAACGTCCTTTGAATAATCAGTTTCTGCATACGCATCTGCTAGTATATTATAACTCACAATTCTGAAACTATAATCTAATGTTTACAAAAAAGTATGCGCTAAAATATAAATAGGAATTATTAATAATTTGCCATTTAATAAATTGTTCCATTTAATCCTTTTGAATCGATATTTATATTTAACGAAAAATAGCAACAACCCGCGTTTTTCTTATTGATTCGATAAAACGAAATGAAGCGATCTTAATATAATTTGAAATGTGATCAAATTGCATAATTAAATTTTGTTATGCCTTTTTTCAGAGTTTCATAAAGATAATTCATTAACTCTCTGTAGCCCTATGTCGATCTATATACGACATATCGTTTTGTTGTATGTTGCTTTTCTATTGACTTCATTTGAATTTTAAAATGATTCAATGATTTTGTATTTTTATTTAAATATCTCTCAGTACCTATACTTATTGTTAGTGTCACAAAATATTAATAATGGCAGAAAATATAACGAAATTCATTTCATTGGTAAAGGTCTGGAAAAATATTTTGGGCAGCAAAGAGTTAAGAAATTTGATAGCCTGTGTGTATTTATTATAATGGACAATGTTTTATAACTCAGTAAAGTAGCATTTCTGAACGGAAAATGTATTTAGAAATTTCCCACCTATTTCCAATCAGCTTTGTTAGTTACGTCTTCAAACTTGTTTCAAATATTATTATATATGAAAGTTTGAATATTATTCAAATTATGTGCCAGTTTAAACTAATTGAAAAAATGGATTATATATATCTATATAAAACTGAACATTTTCAAATTCTTCATATCATTATAAGTCATGTCACCTACAAAAGAAAGTTGCAGTATACAATCTAGCAATTTTAACAAAACTTTATATCTGTAAAATACTTCTTGAGTAATGACAAAATTCGAAATGTTATGTATAACCTGCTCATAATGAAGTCATACATAACTTTTTTAATCTACTTTTTTTGTATATATTTGATTAATGAATTGAATCACTCGAATGATCTTGATATTTAAGGTGGACCTATGCAATTACAAAATTCTATGACTTACTTTTATTAGTTGAAATTGAACATTACTTTCTTATAAACTTTGTTCTTAAAGATTTACCTTTTATCTGAGAGTTTTTCTTTGGTAAAAGTATGCCGTGAATCAAATAGACACGTTCCAGGACCATCTTCTACTACATAGTTCGATACTATTTCAACAGTAGCTCCAGTCTGTTTGTCGTTTCTTGGAAGACACGTTAGTTTTAACTTATAACCAATATCGGACACCTCAGGGAAATAAACATACCCTCTTCCTACCTGTATCCATGATTTACATTTATGTAACTCAGACAAACTACATTTGTACCAATAAAATTCAGACTTTTCTTTATCCAAGTAACATGATTCAAACTTTGATGGATACGTGGGAAAACCAACGAGAATGCTATTTGGCAAAGCGATACTATCAATAGATGGTGCATTTCTTTTTACGACATATTCTGTATCAAAAAGGATTAACTTTAAATCTGCCTCGTCCTGTAGGATCATCTTCAAGGTGATGTCACCCCTCACGACATTATCATTTTGAAGGAGCTTAATTTTCTTATTTTCAACATTATCCTCTTTAGGTATTTCTTCCATTGCCAGCTTTTTTCGTCGTTTTGTTACTTTCATTGTGTGCATCCATAAATTAGAATCAACTTTATGAAGGAAGTTATTAACAGTTTCGTCTACACGTCTTCGAAAATTATATTGTCGATCTAGATTAATATTTTTGTGAATATATCGAAATGAAATGTTAACTTCATCATTGTCCTGATCATATTTTATGAAAGCTTCGTTCATATTTGTTACCAATCTAGCTTGAGCGTACCCTTTATGCAAATAATACTCAGGTTTTATGGCAGAGGTTAAGAATTGTTTGCCTAAGAATAAGCTACGAACTAATATTGTCATTATCTGTTTAAACTACACGTTATATTTAATGTATTTTACAAAACTTCTGACACAAAGGAATTTCTAAGCTTTTCGAAGCACAATTTGATGAAATTTTAAGATTACATGTAATTAATACTCTTTTGAACTGCTTCAGCTCAACTCGTGTATTCATATGATAGCTTTGCGTACACCTAACCTCTCAATCTAATCTCCAGCGTAATTTTTATGTTCAGCATCAGAATTTCTTGGGTCACCTTATTGTATCGTTTCTACATTAAATGTTATTAACAAGTTATTAAATAGTAATTATTAGCAACGTTTCATATAACATTTAGACTTGAAATTATTACCTTCATTAGTTACTTGTAAAATCGCAAATTATATTAAAGTATAACATTCGGCTTCCAACTTTATGATAACCTTAACATTCCTTATATTTGTCTAGACATATACTGGAAATGACAGTATATTTTGTGTCTGATTAAAACAATGTTTGAATCTTATTTTGCTGACATTGATTAATAACAATTTGTAATTACCGCCACTTTTCTGTACATTATGTTGTACCTACTGGTGCTACAGTTTTTTAATGTTGGTAATTCAGATTCCCCAACACGATTATCTATAAATTAGGAATCTATAAAGTATCTATATCTAAATTTTCGTCTAACTACTTTTATCGGTAGAGAGGATCACTCCCTGCAATTGCGAAAACTTTCATCTTCTGATTTCTCTTAAATTATGAACACAACTATATTCTACATAAAAACAATATTTACGAGAAGGATTCTTGCCGATTCAAAAGATAAGACGAAATTTTGCAAAACAGCTTTACCGATATGATGTCACTCTCTGCATTACTGATATAACGTACAAGAATAACAACATGAATGTGATATTACAATAAATATCTGACTAGTATTACAATTATAATATTTTTTTCGATCTTCCAAAATCCTTCTTGAAAATATCATCTTATTGCAAAATAGTTACTTTAATGTAATGACGTTTGTCCTATCTTTGGAAGAATCGCTGTAACGATGTTTCTGCGAAAGCAAGGAAAAAAAGTTCATATAAACATTTATCCCATTCGATCTTAAATCACAGGCTCAGCCATTTGTGTGTTTTAATAGACTACAATTTCTTATAATTATAGGATGTTCTCAAAATGTCTATCTATCGGTCTATATGTCAATTTGGTGTTGATGATTAGCATGTACATTAACCACACCATATCTATTGAATACTGCTTCATCAATCTATAATGTGCGTGAATAGAAGAAATTAATTGGTTTTAAACGCGTGTAAGAGCCAAAAGTAGGACACAGGAAATATCTAAACATGTCATTCGCATAAACGATGTTTCTTCTATTTTGGATATTTCCTGACCTTTTGCTTTTCTCACGACGATTGCAAGCTTGCATATACACCAAAGTCAGACTTTACTGCATCTTTTATAAAGAAGGCTTACGATTTTAATGTCTCCGATTCAATTTTATTGAATCATTTTATTGATTCATCCAATTCAGGAATAAAACTTCTTCATTTTTGATCTTCCTTTTTTTGAAACCTTCGCTAATGTATTTTTGAGATTGTTCTGATTAAAATGATACTAAACACGACATAGTTTGAATTATATTTATTTAATATTTAATATATTTGCTTACTATTTAATATATATGTACTTAGTTACTATTTAACATAATTCAAACATATCGTGTTTGATATCATTTTAATCAGAAAAATTTCACAAATATGTTAGCAAAGATTTAAAAAAAAATCGAAAATGAAAACGGCCGATCCTCCAATTAGCATTTCCTCACCGATACGTTCGTACCGCTCCCCCTATAGCTTCGACCTCTCTGTCTCTTCTACTGTCTGTCCTTTTTTTTGTTCGCGCTTGGCTGATGCCGTGATGTAAACAAGGATTCGACACCGCTACTTGATAAGAGAAGCGCTGGAGCCCCGAACTGTGTCGCATTTATCCAACTTTTACTGTAGTTAAAGCGGAGAAATACAAGAACAGGAAGAATGAACCGTGAACTACGATGAGTACGGAATTAAAAGACTACCAATTAGTTTGCCCGAGTTTGAATCTGCGTCACATTTAGGAAAATTTTCCAACGTAGTTTATCATTGCTTCGAAAGTTCGTTATCCTGGAGCTATGGTGGGTGAGGAGGTAAGCTTGGACTCACAGTCAGTGGGTCCATGTTTAACCGTTTGAGTCCCAGAGGCTTTTAAAAGAACACGGTCGAAAAAACCTGAGCAGCGCGATAGCGTTTGTCTCAACCGAGTACTGGGACTTTTCGACACAAAATCTAAAGAGCGCGATCGCGCTCCTTGGGATTCAAACGGTTAAATCCTCCCCCGTCACCTTTAAGATGTATTTCCTATTTGATATGTATATTATAGCCTCCATGGTTCTGAACCCACCTAAAGCAGTAGATCCTAAGTGAAATAACTGTAGCAGTTAAAATTGGAAAAATAGGAAAGGAAAAGGCAGAAAGAATTTCTTTGCAGTGATGCGCACGCAATGCAGCAAGTAGTATTGCCCGACAATGAACAGACAGCGCGTCAACTGCGCATGAAACTTACCGCTTACGTTTCCGCGAATAAATAGAAAAAACATTTATTATAATTAAAATTTACATAAAATGGCAAATGAATATCTTATCTTTATATTGTCTTTAAAGTTATACTTTAAATTATCTTTAGAAATATTTGCAACGGGAAAGTTTAGGAAGAGTTAGGGATTAGGTTCAAGTAAAGGATAAAATTTGAAATTAAATGACCCTTTAGCTGCTGACGGACTACCAGGGTCAGGCACCCAAAAAAATATTTGAGACAAAATGCAACCTCAGGAGCGAAGTAGCATCTAACGTTTAAAAATGACAGCGATAAATTCGTCTTTGTACGAGTGGCACTCTAGAAAATTTTATTAAAATATCTCCTAAATTGCTCATCTTGTTTACAAGCGATTTATTACTTTTTTGTAGAACATAGCAAGACACTACAGAAATCTCTCGCTGCAAAAAAATATATGACCCTTGAATTCTTCTAGTAGATACAGATAATTAAAAACGACGTCCTTCTCGAAGAGTTTAAGTAGCATATGAAAGACATGGAAAATATTTCCCTCATTTTCGTAAAAGAAAAACTCATTAAAGATCGATTCTACAGTTGTTACGACTTGAAATCGCTTTCATCGGGTTGTCAATTTAATATAAAATATACTAAGGCAGTCAAAATGGCTAATTCTTAACTTGAAAATTCCTCAAGCTATTAAGAATGCTATTCCTTTATTTTTCTATGCTTATATTCTTATATATAAGCAATTATATAGTTCAATTGTCTTTCCTCTATCATTACTTTTCTTTTAATATATTTACTTATTAGCTGTAAAATTTACTGAATTAATTATCGATAATCCTATTGTTAACTAGGTGTCGTGCCACGTCGCGTAAAAGCCATTCCACGAAGGTGACAAAAGAATCAATGGTTCGACGGGTATATAACCACTACATAATAAAATAGAAACAGATAGAGATGGAAGGGCGTAGCCGGACAGATGAAACGTACATCCGTATGCGGTGCAGGTATAATATGTCACGCATGAGAATCGAGTCACATAAAGTCGCCGTGATCGACTTTCCGGTGCAAAAAGAAAAAAATTGATTTGCATAATCATACGTACTCTCTCTCTCTCTCTTTCTCATTGTCCCTCTTTCCTCCCGTCTTCCCCTCTCATTCCGTGGCTGGTTCTCGTTTCTTTTTGTTTCACCGAAACAGAACCACTTTCAATTTTCGTTGCTACAGTTCTGTCATGTCATTTATATGTATATCCGTATCTATGGCGATGATTGTTGTTTTTTAGATCACTGATACCTTGAAACTGGCTTAATTGATATATCTTGAAGGAAGCTTTGAAAATTTCATACTTAGTTTTATCTGTAATTGCATTGAAGAAAAGTAAGTAGATAACGGTCAGTTGATAGTGATCATTTTAAAGGTACTGTTTAATGATCAGTTTTCCGAGCAGGGGGAAATTTTGGAAATTTTTGACATTTTATGATGAAATCTAATTGGACGATCCATTTATCACACTTTCAGTTGTTATCGTCGCAGATAAAGCGTAGGTGATGAAAACTCCTTTAAAGCACCGTCCACCATGTGATTATATTCGCTAGTTTCGTCATTTTTACTGAAGTGAAATGTTTTCTGTTAAAATCACATATTTACAAAGCAGAAACCTTAAAAACACAAATGGATATATAGTCGGCAGGACTTTACCATTTTAACACTAGAACTACCAAACCAGTCAAAATGACTGGTACAAAATTTTTTCCAAAAATTCTCCGAGATTATAGGAGAGTCATAGAATAGATATTCTACGTCCACCTCATAAAACATAAATTACCGAATCGATCATCTTTTCCACCTCTGAATTCCCTTTTTTTCAAAGTACTCTTTTAATACATTTAAACATAACAGATTTAACGCCGGTAGTTCTAGCGTTAATGTCAATATTTAAATGCCGAATGTATTAGAAAATTCGTAAATATTTAAATTTAAAAGTCATGTGAAATTTCATATAATTAAAAACATCGGTCACCAGTGACCCTCATGGCGTTCAACGTGTTAAAGGTCTTCGTTCTTTTATTTCTTGAAAGAAATGTCGTAGAAATGTTGGTATATAATAGGATTCCAATAGATGTATACGATCTGTATTAAGATGGAAATATGGTATACAATTACAATAAGAAATGTTCTTTATCGGAAAGATAGCTATATTCTTTCTTGCGCTTTGAGAAATAGACACTATTGTCACGTTGTGCGAGAATATTTCATTCCAAAGGGCAAGGTTGTTTATGATAGATGAAGTCATGTGTATTTAACTAGTTAACACTAGAAAGACTGAAACTTAGTATATACCTATATTGCCCAAAAGCAGTCAAAATGACTACATTGTGAAAGAATAACTAATGTGTAAAGAAATTTGTTTAAAATGAATTTTTAATATTTTTTTATATTATTTACAGTTATATAACAGGTTATTAGTAAATATTAACAATAAAAAAAATTTACTTCACTTGGAAAAAAAAAATTTATGCATTATTATTTGTACATTTTATGCGTGGTAGGGAGGTACGTGGAAAGAGACGAAGCTGTGATGCTAGCATCAAAATAACTTCCACCTAACTTACGGAATGAAGAAGCACATGTACTTGTATGTTATCATGTAACGGTAGTCGAAAAAAATGAAAAATGTTATTTCAATACAGAGCCGAATTGTTCATATAAGAAATTTACTCAATTCAATAATAAGAGTCATTTGATTATTTTAAATTTCCCAAGCAGTCAAAACGACTACTTTTGGGCAATATAGGTATAACACATATATATACCAGAAATGAAGGAAGGGGGAGGTAACTACAATTACTAATAAACGCATTTATATGTTGTACAAAAAGTCACAAAATTATAAGAAATTGTATCATTATATAAATAATTTTTTTTCTAATTGACTTTATTGTAAAAAGCAGTCAAAATGACTTCCTTGGGCAATGTAGTGTTAACAGCGTTCAACGTGTATACACGTAAATCCAGAACTCTATTGCGTTAACCTTCTTAACACTGAATCGTAAACTGTTATTGAATAAAAATGTCATGTTTCGTCGTTTTCTTTTCTTTTTTTCTTCCAATTTATATTAGGAGCCTTGCATTCGACGTCTGTACACGCTGTTTGATTTTAATTCTCCATCCCGTAAGAGATTTTTAAAATCAATTCCGCAGTTTATTGGTTGAACGACAGATTATATTCTCGTACGTGAATATGTTAAAGAGCAGAGTTGTAAGGTCCTCGTTGCAAGACAATTTACATTTTATATGGTGTTAAAAATCGGCTGTTTAATGTCTTTAATGTTGTTTAGTGTGGATGTTGATTGGAAACTTGGATAGTTAGATGTTTCAAGAGTGGTTGTCTTTGGAGTCGAAAGACTAACTTTTTTTACGATTGAATTTTTTTCTAAGCGAAAATTCGAAAGTGTATTGTACAGTAAAATTGTAATTTTGTTGTGGACATTTATAGACACGAGGGATAAAGATAGCTGGAGCATGAGTCTTTATGCTGTTTAGGCTACTATCCTTAAGGGGGGATTCCCATTTCAAGTGTTGAAAAATCGTGTTTTTTTAGGAATTTTTATTAAGGAAACCATTAGATAAATCTTTGTCATAATTCACACGTATAGTTATTATGTATTCAGTGAACTACAGTTAATTTTTTAATTGATTATCTTGAAAATTATGGCTTTCACGTCGTTTGAGGTGGGACGCCTCCTGAAAATTCCCGGTCGCTGGCCGACACGATAACTGATCTTCAAGTTGTTTGAAACAAAAAATTCAAATGGCAATTTACTCCTTATGAATGTAGTTCTGGTATGAACTACGGACAATTTTTTTTTCCAAAAACTAAAGAAACTGCGACGGTTGGAAAAAAAATTTTGTTTTTTCGCAACAAATTTCGTCACACGTTTGTTTATAAAACAAAAAGTTGTGCATGTATATGTTTTTTCGTAGTTCACACTGAAGACAGAGGTTTTTTCGAGAATTGTGCCAAATTTGAAGGCAATCGACTGAATAGTTCTGGAGATATCATGTCGGCCGTACAGAAAAAACCTGTTTCGAGAAAAACGCGTTTGAAGTTTTACGTACAGTTTTCAATCCAGGAACCAGCGTTCGGCTGTTTACCTGGCCTAATCACTCATAGAGCATTCAATTTCCACCCCACCAACTTTGAATTTGACACCGACGGATGGGTGGAGTCTCAAAGTCAAAGTCAAAGACTATATACCTGCTACACTAAACAGGAACCTCTCGGGTATTGCCCGCTCGCTATCTCAGCATACGTGCGCGCCGAGTTCGTTATTGACTCATAACTTTGTCAATTCAACGAATTTCGGATTGAAATTTTGCACAATGCTTCTCAAGAGTATGAACTACAATAATAACAAAAAAAAACACAAATTTTTGAAGCCGTGAAATGGGAATCCCCCCTTAAGGGCCGCGTGGTGGGCACCTCCTCGTGGTGCGGCCTGGGAGGACCGCATGGTGGGATTGCGCGTACAGCGCGATCCCATCATGTGGTTCTGCTAAGTCCCACCATACACACACACACATATACACATTTACACACACACAACATAATGCATGCATGCAAATCACACGTACACACAGGGAAGGGATAAATAAAGTGATTAGGATAGGGAAATGGATAAAGTTAGGATATTAGAATAGGAAATAAAGAAAAATTTAAGGAAAGAGGAAAAGGAGAAGTTTGTGATGAGGAGGAAAATAAAAATATGGACATACGAACAGAAGATGAGAAGCCTTACAGTGCAAGGGAGTTCGGATGCCCTAGTACCGGTGTGTTCCTTGGTGGTGAAGCAGGCCAGGACGCATCGTTATCATGCAACTGTGGGACACGATTCGTGGAATACCAGGCGGACGTGTGTCAAATAGTGACTGGATTAGATGATGAAGTGGAGGAATTCCGTAAAGAATTAATAGATGTGATGGATACAACGATGATAATGGAAAATGAGGAATGGCTTAGCGAAAGAAAGGATTTTGGTGTGCAGAAGGAGGTTAATAGGAAGAATGATAGGCAGATACAAATGGAGGTGGAAATGAAAATGAAGAGGAAAACTGAATTAAGGGATAGAGTACGCGAGAAATTAGATAAAATGGATAGTGATATTATATAGTGATAGTATATAGTGAACGTGAAGGAGATAGTAAATAAGTTAAATGATATGCATAGAAAGGAGGATGGAATATGTCAGAAGATGGGGATAGACGGAGAAGTGAAATGCTTAGAGATAGGAAGAAAGGATTTTGGTGTGCAGAAGGATGTCAATAAGAAGGATAGGCAAATACAGACCGAGATAGAAAAGATAGTGCAGAAGATAGAATGTGGAATACAAACGGAGAAAATAGAGAATAAAGTGAAATACTTAATGATAGGAAGAAAGGATTTTGGTGTGCAGAAGGATGTTAATAAGAGTGATGGACAGATACAGACGGACGCAGAAAAGAAAGTGCAGAAGATAGAATGTGGAATGCAGACGGATGAAATAGAGATGGGTGATAAGGCTGATGAAAAGAGGAAAAGGATAGAGGAAATAGAAATAGCATGGAATGAGATGGGGAAGTTGATAGAACATTTTAAGAAGCAAGAGGAAGGAGATTTAAAGATGGAGAAGAAGTCGGCAGAAGGAGCGAAAGGTAGGAGAACATACAGGGAAATGATGAAGAAGATAGACGGAAAGATAGATCGGGATATGGTGGGGAAGAATAATAAAGACAAGGAAGATGAATGGATAGAGGTGAACAGGAGGAGGCAAAAGGACAGGACGAAGCTAGAGAATAAGGACAAGATGAAGTTGGAAGAAAAAAGAAAGGAGAAGTATTTGTATAGACAGGAAGAGGAGGGGTTGAGTGAGAAGAAAGAAGTGATAGAGGTGAACGCCAGGATAAGGAAGATTAGAAATAGAAATGAAGCGGTGATAGTGACAATAAAGGATGGACATGAAGCAAATGAAGTATATCAAGAAATGAGAAGGAAAGGTGACAAAAGATTAGGAGAAATAATACACAGAGTTAGGAGATTGAGGGATAATAGAATGCTAATTGTTTTGAATGAAGATGGAGATGCGGAGTTGGTGAAGAAAATGATAAATGAAATTGTGAACGAGTGGGTTGAAATAGAAGTGAGAAAGCCGATGTTTGGAATGGGGATATATAATTTAGGATCGTATGTTGAGAGGGAAGATGTAGAAGATTCGATGAAAGAGGAATTTGGAGATGAGTCTATGAAAATGAGGGTGAAAATGTTTAGGAATAGGATGGGAATAAATGGGGCAGTGCTACTGATACCGGAAAAGCTGAGGAAAATTGTTAAAAATAAGGACAAAATTAGGATAGGATATAATATTTGCAAGATGAAGGAAATGGAAAGAGTGGTTAGATGCTATGGGTGCGGAAAATTAGGACATAGGATTTGGGAATGTGAAGATGGCAGCAGCAGATGTGAGGTTACTGTGTAATGAAAGGATTTGTGGGGTATATAGGAGGGAGTGTAAGACTGGATGATAGGACTGAGGATGGTAGGAGAAATGATGGGAAGATTTAGGTGGAAGGGCGCGAAGTAATACTTTGTGTACCGCGTCCTTCTTCTCTTTAATGATGGGAGACATGGAGGAGGGGTTTTAGTGGGTATTCCGGGAGGCCAAACTCCCGGTGAGTCCCACACTACCCGGGTGTAACTTTAGACCCGGATGTATAAAAAAAAAGGCTACTATCCTTAAGGTAGTTGTCGTGCAATGGGCATAGTGTCAGAAAATTCTAAATTTTAGAATACTCATTGAGGACATTATAATACAATTATCCTTAAAATTTTAAATCGATTGACCTCCTCTAATTCGAGATAAACTTAATTAAAGTTCGGGTCATTAGCATGGAGAGTATATGCGCTATGTAGTGGTTCTACCACTTTATTAATTCTAATAAAAAAACTAACAGTCAGAAACTTTCAAAAAACTAACAATTCATAAATGTTTTTGTTCTGAATTAGACAAAAAAAAAACAAATATATTGACCTTCCCGTTATTGAGTTATAATAATGCAAAAATTAAAAATCGTGGAAAAAAGCACACGCGGGCAAATCGAACAGAAACAACTTAGCAACGCTGTACTGTACATACATTGAGTCTGTATACACTGAAGCGCTGTATCCAGTAAACAAGCCCAGTATGTCCAACTGTGTGGCATAAACGACGTTGCCAAATTGCGAGACGTGAAAATGTTTCATAGTGTTTGTGTACACATATATATGAGATTTGTATGTGTATGTTGTCACGGGTACAGTATTGAAACAAAGGTGATCGTTCATATCGCTACTCGCTCCTATACTCTTACCACGCACATGATCCAAAAACTATTGACGATATTGTACCACGGCAACGTCCTTAAGGGGATACTCCCGTTTTCACAATTAAAAGAATTGAACTTTCTTTCTTCACTGAATCTTATAGATGAACTTTATAGGAATGTCTTTACAAAATTTTATGTTAAAATTCATAAAATTTCCAAAGTCATAGACTTTTAAAGTACAGCTATATACTTGGCGGGATGCGATCGAGCAAACTGTAAATGCATTTTTCTTGGAACACTGTTTTCGCAGCTGATTGACAGGATTCAGAAAAAAAGTATTGGACCGATCAACTTGAAATTTTAACTGTATATTAGCACTTTATCTATCGTTCATTTTTCTGCACATTATGCACGAGTGTATGTACCTACTTGCAAAGCTCTATAACATTAAAATTCAAATGTGAAGAAATACTCATTATGTCGTTTTAATTTCAGTTGTTCCGAGGCAGCGTAACTTTATTTTATTATCATCTGTAATAACAGATTAATAGACTGTCGCCCAATGAGTATTGATAAACAGAAAGCCTATTAATAGGCTTCCGGTAGATGAAGTGTCAACAAAGGCTCCCTTCATCGTTCGGTGTACAGGTAAGACGATAAATTGCACATTTTCTTGAATTGCCAAAAGTTCGGAAAAATTTTGTAGAAAAATCGAACCATTGGCTTTATACTGTTACTATCCCTCAGAAAATAATTACTTTTTCTTGATTGTAGATCGAACAATAGCTATATGTGTATAGAATAAAACCTCACTAGAATTTTTTATTTCGGGTGAAATGAGGGGGGGAGGCAGTATCATGTCAATCGTTCTAGACGCACCGTCTTAGTTCACAGGCAATTCAAACAGTATTTTTAAGTGTATCAAAATTAAAAAAATTGTGCCACACAAAGAAGGTATAACTAACATGCATACAAAATTTCAAATTAATAGCTGTTACAGTTTTCTCTACAAAAATTGATAAATTATCGGCCTTTCTGACCAAGAAAAGAGAGAGTACCCCCTTAACTGGAAAGAGGGTGCGTACAGTAAAGGCAGGTGATTTGCGTGAATTTTTATTGAGGCCAAGAGGAGTGGAAGTACGAGGATAAGTTTTAAAGGTCTTTATTCCTCTTGGTAAACACAGAAATAAATTAAACGGTTCGGCTAATCAATACGTGTTACTCAAAAACAGTTAAACGGTCCGCATCATAAACTCGTGATTCGAAGTTTTATGCAGGTGGATGCCAAGGGAATACTGTTTTTCTACATAAATAGAATTACGGGTAAGTTTTCGGTGTTGGTTTATAGAAATAATGAATGCAAATGAAACTTTAGATATCGCCTCTTAACACATTGTTGACCGGTCACGAGCTAACTCGTGTTTTCATGCCCAAACGTTGTTGACCGGTCACGAGATAACTCGTGTTTGCACTTGCATCAGCTATTTGAATTTTGCCACACCAAAAAAATTGCTAAAATATATAATATGTATAAACTATAATACACAGCAGATATGTACAAAGTTTCATTTAAATTCATTATGTATAAGCAAAGAATACTGAGGTTTATTTCGGTTCTTTTCAATTACGGAAAAAATAGCCGGTGACATGAGTTAACTTCTACGTAAAATTGCCGGTCAACAATGTGTTAAGCGCTAGGGATATCCCAAACATGTATTGTTCTTGAAACACAAAGAAAGCGTGTGTTAAGAGGCTATGGTGGGTCAAACGGTAAAGGCTCGGACTCGCAATCTGTAAATTTAATGAACTTTTAAATCCCTTCCTGTCACCTCTGTGAAAATTTTTCTATGAGATATGTATATTGTAGCCTTAGAGTTTCCGGAACAGTACCACCTAAAACAGTAGATCCTAAACGAAATTATTGAAGCAGTTAAAGTCGAAAAGATACAAAAGAAGACTTGTGTGATCGAGTGGGGGTGTATTTCACCTATTACTGTTGGTGAATTGGTGTTTACTGGTGATGCTATTAACACTAAAACTACCGGCTTTATATCTGCTATATTGAAATATACGAAATAAGTACTTTGGAAAAAGAGATTTCAAGAAGTAAAAAAGATGATCAGTTAAGTAATTTTCGATTTACACGATAGACCTAAAATATTTGCTGACTGGCTGAAAAATGAATTTGGGGAAATTTTAGAAAAAACCAGAAAGCGGTCATTTGACCGCCATGGTAGGTTTAGTGTTAAAGAAGATTATTCTTAAGATCTTTTAAAAGGAAGCGACCTGAAATCTACAAATGATATGAAATAACATGAGAATATAAAGTACTTTCAAGTATTATTGGGAGAAATTGCCGTAAGATCAGGGCTCGAATAGTAAAACAATGTGAATGGTACAATTGCCCTAAAGTTTTATATTCCATACTGTGAGTTGAGAATTTTTTTTATAAGCTCAATTTAACTATCTATGTACATACAATACATACATGAAAAAAAAATAGAACAAGTATTTAGTCTGGATGTAACGGTAAACTTACTTTCCAAAACATTAATAGATACTCACGAATTGGCTTGCCGCGCGAAATAAGTAAATAGAAAAACTGAAGATAACGATCATTAATTACGGTGAACCCTGACAAAAGAAAAGTAACAATCAGCTCCGAATTCCCAGACATACCGTAAGATCAATGAGGTAATAGCTTCCGTGTGCCTCGTCGAGCGATCTACGAAATCGTATTAAAAGCAACCAATCGTCTGCTAGAGTTTTATCTGAAGCAGTATGCAAAAATTGTCATTGCGACTTCAAAGAACGTTCTTCTACTCCCGAATCGTGCGAATGTAAATGCGAAATTTATCTGAATCTCCCTTTTAACGCCTAACGGCTGCAGCCAAATTGAATTTTGACTTTGCATATGAAAGCGCCTCTAAGGCGATTGCGGAACCACCTACGAGAACCGGCGATTATTCTTGCTGGCCGAATTAATGCGGCCTTCTTGGTCGCTCCAATTCCAACGAAGAAATTGCGTTTTATTTATGCAAATCTCTTTTAGGCGGGACGCCTTTAGGGTTGCCGCAACGAGATAAACAGAGAAGTAAACGTACCATAGATGTAAGAATGTAGACGAACAGGAAGAACCGGCAAACGAAGGTTGCTACACCGACGTTGATGGGTTTGCCAGTTTCAATGCGGATTTTCGAGTTTGAAATCCAATTGTACTGTTGCTTTGGAGAATTGTTTGCAAAAAATATACAGTGGCTCACGGAAATATTCGAACGTTTGCTATTAAAACATTAAATAATAAAAATAAGCATGTTAAACTTAAGTTCTGAAAGCAATGTTCCAATTACTATAAGGCACAACTATCGAAATTACGTGTACGGAAGAGAATCGAATAACATTTATAGAAGTTATCATACATTCGCTACAAACTTTTATTCAAATAGGGTCACAAAAGTATTTTATATTATTTAATATTTAAATCAATATTTAAATATTTAATACTTTATTTAATATTTGTTTAACATTTAGTTGGAGCTCCCTTGGCTTCAATTATGGATTTCAGACGATGTTGCATGCTGTTCACTAGCTTTTCAGTTTTTGTCGATTCGATAGACTTCTATACTTATAAAATTTTCTGCTTTAGTATATCTTTCGAAGTTATATTATTACTTTTTCAATCTTTTACCGGTTTCCACCCATAAATGTTTGATGGGGTTAACGTCCGGATTTAGTGTCGGACGACGTATTATATAATAATCATTCTTTTACAATTTTGGCCGTATGCTTGGGATCATTGTCTTGCTGGAAATGAAAAATTTCCAACAAGAAATTGCCATTTCATAGCACCTTCTTTTCAATTATTTTTTAGAATATTTAAATATTTATATTTACTTAACATACCATATATAAAAACAAGATTTCCAATACCACCACCGTGTTTTACAGTTGCACGTAAATTTTTAACATTCCTTTCTGAATTGAGTTTTCTTCAAACATAACGATGTCCATCCGATCCAAATATATTAAATTTGCTTTCACCAGAAAAGATAACTTTTTCCCAGAAGGTATTATTTTTATTTATGTATTCTTTTGCAAATTGCAAACGTTTGGCTTCATTCGTCTTGTTAATATAGGGTTTCTTATTTGGAACTCTATCATGAATATCATTGTTGCGTAAAATCTGCTACATAAATCAGGATGAACATTCTTCTTAAAGTTGTTAGTAACCATTTGAGTGAGAATTTTTGCCGAAATATGTGGATCTTTTTTTATTTCGCGTATTATAATTTTCTCTTCTCTACTAGTTAGTTTCTTTGAACGACCTGTACGGTGCTTGTTCGTAATTGTTCCTTCAGTTTTTGATTTTTTAACAATATGATGTATTGTAATACACAAGTCCCCACTAATTCGGTAATCTGCCTATATGATTTCCATTCTTTATGCAATTTTAATATTAATTCTCTCTTGCACATACGCGTTTCCAACTTTTTGTTGTTATGTGTGTTATATATTATATCTTCCAGGTGTAAAGATTATTCGATTCTCCACATTTCGTACACATAATCTCGATAGTTGTGCCTTATAGAAGTTGAAACATGCTTATTTTTATTATTTAATGTTTTATTAGCAAGTGTTCGAGTACTTTTGTGAGCCACTGTATGTAGAAGATGCCAAATAAAACGGATGCAATCGATAGTCTTGCCAATGAATCCACCGGCATATCTAAATTAAAATGTGCTAATTGTTTTTAGTAACAAGGATGCATTCGTAGTGCAATTTAAAATTTGGCGAGCTTATTGTAAGATACTAATAAAAAAAGTTGTATATAAATGTAGGATTTTCAAGGACAGCGTAGATTTTGATTAAAGAATATATTTAATAATAACTGGTTGATACAATAGTTCTCGTTCGTGTACGTTTTCTCACTCTCACACCGTCTCACTCTCACTCACTCAATCATCTCTCTTCTTCTTCCATTCTTTCTCTACCTTTCTAAAACGCATGCATTCCTACATAAATATATGTCTGGAAAACTGTATCTGAAAAATAACGACCAGTTTTTCCTGGGGAATCTCTTCCATTACAGTTGCTGTTATATTTTGGACATTCTTTTTTCAATCGAAATTTAATGATTAGCTTATTTTAAATGTAACTTTATAGATATTTACTGTTTTGGTTACAATTGAGACAAATTCTTAACATTTCCTACATTCTGGAAGAGCTTTTTCAATAAATTCAGTTGTTACGCTTCCAATTTCAACTAGGGTCAGTCGTCTTTGTAAATGTTGCCGATAAAACACATGCACCTTAACAAATTCGTCATGTTTTTTCACCTTAATTTTATTATTCATAATAAAATACAAGTTTATTAATTTCAAAATACTATTTATGAGACTGAACTTAAATTATATTTTTACCGCTATGTTACAAAGTAAGACCAACAGCAAATTGATTACGTCTAAACCAAGGCTTAAGAATGTAATCGAAAATTTCGTAAAAATGGACTTAAAATTTCGGATATCAGTTTGCATAGATCCATTCGATTGCATAGGTTACATTCAATATCCTTGTATTACTGATAATTCATTATCAAAAGAATAATTCAAGATGAAGTATCTCAAGTGTTACAATGTCAATTTTAGTGCTTTTCTCTTTTAAATGTACCCTGCAAGATGTAAAATCAGTGAGCCAGACAACCGCCTTCTCAGCCGGCGAAGTCCGACCAATCTAGATCGTGCGGAAAACGAAGTGTTACGTGATTTGGCAAATTGTTCACGACGTTAATTAACGAGAAAACTTGGACCCGAACTCAAGCAGCTGTTTGCTACTCGGCAGATGCATCGCTGCACGGATTTTTTATTTATATCTGGCGCTTAATACTGAGATTATGGCAATGCGAATGTAGGTCGGAGAAACTTTGCGCTCTGCTTTTTTCCCTCTCTTGTTTTTTTCCACTTTTTTGGCCCGGCCACCCGGCGAATACAGTCTCGGGCCTTATGTATTTTATTCGGCACAACTTGCCAGGCCCCGGCATCGGGCTCGATGCTTAAGTGGCATTGATTGTAACAGAGTTATTAACATAACATGAGCATAATTGCTGGTCCAATTACTTTGTAATTTTCGCAGCCGTACGGTCACCCTTGAAACCTTTCAAAATCTCGCCGATAAAAAGAAGTCGAAGGAAAAAAATCTCACCCTTCAGAGAAATACAGCAATGCATCAATTCTTTTCCAGCCAATCAATTTTTTTTACCGGGAACATGCTATAATGGATAATTAATTTATGTCTCAATGTAGGGATTGGCCTTTCTTTGCTTGCACCATTTAATAAGTTCATTTTTTACTGCACATCTATTGCTTATATTACATTTCGTTATATTATGTCATACATTCAATTCAATATTATTTACTCAAAATAGCACTAAAATTAATTATTAGTAAATTTTTAAGACAATTACTTCAGGCTTTTGTGTCTTTTTGCAATTATATAAGGTATTAGGCCTGCAAGTAAAGTCGGCGACTTCTAAGGACGTTTTAAAGCTTTATTTACAAAGTTAACATGTAACATTACGAATAAAACTATTCTCAATTATGATCTTATATTAAAATTATTTTAATACTGTTGCCGTGTTCCGCCAGGATGAAATGTAATTACCGTCTAAAAAATTGGGGCTAATCCTGAAATTGATAAAAGTCTGATATGAAGAAAATTTAATTTCCGTTGTAATCAAAAGTGTTGCAATATGAATTCAACCTCTTGCAAATGAAACTTGAGTTCTTATAAATTAGATTATTCTACAAAGTTGTTTTCCTCTGATTTTATAATAAACAAAAAATAATAATTGAAGAAGTTATCGATGTAGTTCTAAATATATATCATATCCTTCAATAATTTATATTGTGGGTGATATAGCAACGTAGGCTTTCAAATTAATGTACACGGATTTGGAAAATTCATGTTCAAATTATTCAATATTAGGTTCAATTCGTGCTATTGCTCAATCAATTTCTTATGAAGTTAGAATAATTTTAATAATTTTTTGTTTAATAATTATATCTGAAAGTTATCCAAAAATAAAATAAACCGAGAGATGCAAAAAACGGTAGACGTACAGTCGCGTCGGTATTTATGTTGACACTGTTGTATTTCTGGTATTGACGACATTGCTTCATAATGTACAGACTTGTGCGTGTCCTTCCGTGCATTCTGACATTGTTTACATTATGTGCAGAGAATGCCTCAGTATATCAGTAGGTATCAAAGCGAAAACATCGTGTGCAATCAAATAACAGTCAATCTGTACAGATATTTCCTAAATTTGGTTCGCCGGAAAGTAAGTTGACACCAGCAAGTTTTTGTTTTATCAATAAAATTACGCTATTAAACGCGAATTTAATGATTTGATAATGTATTTAGTCTCTTATATAATGTTTGTTTGTTATGTATTGTTATTGTTAAGAATATGTTAGTTATAGCATGCCGAAAACACGGGAATTACACGAGTCCGAAAGATTATTAATTTATAAAAAAAGAAAAGAAGGCGAAACTTTGCAACAGATTGCCACAGATTTTGGGATATCAAAGAAAGGGTTGCGAAAAAATTATAAAAAGAGAGAGACTACTGGGAAACCCGAAAATGCTGTTAGAACGGGTAGAAAAAGAAAAACAACTCCGCCTCAGGATCGGGAAATCGTTAAGATAACAAAAAGAGAACCATTTGTTACTGCAAAACAGCTCAAAGAAGATTTAAATTTGCCAATAGGGACCACTCAAATAAAATCCCGTTTATACGAAGCCGGGTTGCATGGTCAAATATCTAGGAAAAAGCCACACATTTCCGAAACAAATGCTCGCAAACGTTTAAATTTTGCAAAAGAACATTTTAATAAACCGATTGTATTCTGGGAATCCATAATTTGGAGTGATGAGTCAAAGTTTGAATTACAATCAAATAAACGAAGGAAATATGTGTGGAGAAAACAAGGAGAAGCTTTTAAACGAAATGTTGTCACCTCCACCGTGTTTCACGGTGGAGGGTCTATAGTGTTATGGGGCTGCTTTAACAATGAAAAAGTAGGAAAATTAACAATTATTGATGGTATATTAACAGCAGCAAAATATATCGACATTCTAAAAGAAAATTTGTTTCCATCAATTCAAAAATTCGGGCCAAATACAGAATATATATTGCAGCATGACAACGACCCAAAACATATCGCAAAGATCGTTAAACAATTTATCGGTGAAAACAATATATCGCTGCTTTCTTGGCCACCGCAGAGCCCTGATTTAAATTCGATTGACCACTTATGGGACGGACTCAATTGAACAATACCAAAATTGGAGCGCTATACAAAGCCAAAATTGATAGCCGCACTAAAAAAGGTATCGGATGAAATACAGCCCAAAACGTAAAAAAAATTAATACACAGTATGCCAAGTCGTTTACTGGAAGTGATAAAAGCCAAAGGGTATCAAAGTGCTTATTAAATAATTTTTTGCTGTTATTTATAGAATTATGATTTACTTTCTAAACTTTGTCAACTTACTTTCCGATAGACGTTAATTAGTAAATATTTGTTAATATTATTGTTACTCAAATGAGCATAATTATTAAGATGAAGCTATTTACTGTAAGACTCGAGTAAATATATTTTTGTTAACATCTTGCACTTTATTTATTTTAATTGTATACTTTTCCTGCTATTTTATAAAAATGATAAAAGTCAACTTAAATACTGACTCGATTGTATGTTGTCCTTCGCTCTCTTAATCCCTTTCCCTACGATTTCTTTGCTCACTAAGGATGTCATAGAAGCGTTAAACTTTTGGAATAGAGATTTACCAGTAATTTCTACTGTATCGTCCACTATAAAATAGAATTGATAACATGATAATAATATTCTCATGTCGGGTATAAACTGATTTTTTCTAACTTGATGGGCTTTAAAATATTCAAATTTTGTTATAAAAGGTCGAAGGTCTTTTTTAAATCAATTATCTGCACAACGAGTGGTACACGTTATTATAGGGCATGGAATTAAATAGTTGAGCCATTTAATTCAAACGTGGCGTATGTCACTTTACCGTCATGAAAAATGCTGATTTTTCAATGAGTATATGAAATTATTTATACTGAGGGAAATATAAGAATCCAAGATAACAAGTGCAAATAAATTTTCTTGGAAGTTGACAGCAATATTTTTAAACATATTAAAAAGCAAACTCTTAAATACCTCGATTTAAAAAGGAAGTGGACCATTTTAAACGGCTTTGCGTATTGACATAACAGTAGTTTCTATTGTAGTATAATGATGTTTAAACTTGTTTGTGCCAATCTGACACGTGTTTTCTTTATCTGTGCGTCGGTCTGGTCTCTGGTACATATATTGTCAGGCAGTGAACAACATCGAAAAAGATCAGGCGATATTCTGTACGTCTAACGGTAACGGTAGATGAAATTTATTTAAGAAGTTTACTCTTACGATGTACGTTGAACAATCCGGTGCAAAATATTTATTAGTATTGTTACAAATAAGGATACTACATACGTACTATTTAATTAAGTGAAAATTAAAAGTTGCCAGGGGAAATTTTAATTATAGGATTGGAGTAAATGAAAGAATAAATGGTGATGGATTGTTTTATGAATGAACGTTTTGAATGAGTTTAGACTTGCAGGCATGAATATAAAGTATTATTTGAATATGAGTTTACTTACAAAATATCGATACGTACGTGGAGGTACTAGTAATGAAGTAAAATGGCTTTACACAAAGATAAAAAAAATTGAAATAATCTTTATCATTCCACCTATATTCACGATCACAATTTTTCTTCTTGTCTTTATTCTTGAATTAAAACTCACACCTTTTTTCCAATTAAGCGTCGTACTGTCGTTAACAAAAATACCATTTCTATCGTTAAATAAACTTTCCAACAATTATCCGTCTACTGCTCTGCAATTATTCAAGTGGAAATACATTATTAATTTTAAATATAAAACCATTAGATATCAAGTGCAATCAGTCGAAATTGCAATGCACCTATAGAAACAGGTGCACGTGCAAAAATGGAGCATCGTAGGCGATCGTCTGACACCACTATCATTCCAAAGATAACACTACGACGGAAGTATTACCCCTCGTGTTCTATCGTCGAGGCAAAGTAGTAGCCGAAGGGCAATTAGATTTTGCAACGCATAGAGAAAATATATTGCACCGATCCCATGTGCAGCGTTTCGTGCAATGGCGAATGATAGTTTCTTCATTACCGTTATCTACGTTGCTGTACAGGGTGTTCGGTTAAAACGGTTCGGCTAACTGTTTCCCCGATTTGTGACGATAGGAGGAATGATCTATGCGTAATTTCGTTGGTTGCGTGAAGCCAGTATGTTATTACTATGTGTGTGCTATATTAAAAGAATATGTTTTATTTTTTTTTCTTTGTTTCTTTTCATGTTACGTTCTATTTTGAAGCACATTTCATATTCACAGTCAGTAATATGACATGACGTTAAGACAGATTAGAATGTCATAGAATGTGAAATTATACATGGAATATAGTAGATGCAGTGTAATATGAAGTTCTGATCTTTTGTAAACACTCTCGGAGCCTTAAATTTAATTAGAAACCGAAATTGACATCAAAAATCATGAGAACATCCTTGTTTTAGATGATACTGTTACCTGGTTCTGCAGTTTTGCAACACGAAACGTAATATTAGTTAAAAATATATCTACTGCATATCATCAAATGCCGAGTAATTTGTATGAAATAAAAATACTCCTATTAAGAAGTTCGTATTTATTAATACTCTGCGGGGGCGGGGGGCACGATTTTCAACTTTTTGACACTAAAACTACCCACGTTACGTCTATTATATTTAGGTATACTGGCTAAGTACTTTGGAAAAAGAGGAATCAAGAAGTGAAAAAGATGATTAATTAGGTAATTTAGGTTGTCGAAGATAGAATTTATGGAGTTTTTAGAAAAAAGGGGCAACCGGTCATTTTGACCGGCTTGATAGGTTTAGTGTTAAACAACGGGTAAATTCAGTTCGCATGTCAATCCGCTTGATATTTTACGAATGGTATTATATGTGTGTGTGTGTGTGTGTATGTTATTAGCCAAAAGATTGATTAATTACATATAAATTTATTTGTCGCTTTTGTAAAAATAAAAAAAAATCCATTTTACAGATAATTATTTTTCCGGATTGTAATCGCTGTCTTCGCCTTGCAAAGTGTTAACACTTCTTTGTATTTCACTATAAGCAGTTTGTATTAACGAAGAATCGTCAATATTGAAATCAACTGAAGTCGTACATGTTTCAATGATATGTTTCTGTCGCGAGGATCAATATTGATGTAATAAGGGACGGATTACAATTTTCGAGGTGTGATCTAATCGGTTAACTCAAGTATAACTCGGAATAGCCACTCTATTAATATGGGAATTAATTGAACTATATTATAATTAATTATTATATATAATTAATTGTAATTATAATTGCAACGCGTAAATCTTAATTATCAATTTTCTGTGTCATTTTTAGCGATTGCGTCTTACGGCTATTAAACGGTACACACTTAATTAACAGTACTTGCGTTAAATGCAAAAAATAACTTTCTTCGATGAGATCTAGACCTCTCAAACAATAAGTTACATTGATATGGATGGATATCCAATGCTCTTTAACACTAGAACTACCGGCGTTAAATCTATCATATTTCAAAATATTAAATAAGTATGTACTTTGAAAAAGGAGGAGTCAAGAGGCGGAAAAGGTAATCGATTCGGTGATTTATGTTTTTTAAGATGGACATAGAATATTTATTCTAAGACTCTTCTACAAAATTGGAGAATTTTTGGGAAAAACTGTGTACCAGTCATTTTGACTGGCCTGGTAGTTCTAGTGTTAACCAACCACCAATTTTTTGAATGACTGTGAATTCTCTCACCAAAATTATAACTTCGATTTATGTTAAACCTAAAAGAAATATTCTTACCGATATGTTCGCTTTTTCAAAGTATTCGGAAAAATGTCGTCCTTACATACCAAATAATTCTCGTTCTGCAGCAAACACAAGATAATTATGCGTCTTGTTTTTAACTGGTGTACCCTGCATCTCGTGATATAAGATATCTTAAAAACCATCAACTCTCAACATCTTTCCAAGACTTGAATTTCCCTCTTGCCACATGTTTCATTTTCATGCTGTACGGCATTAATAAAATGTAAACTGCTATAATAATTCCACCTAGTACACCCTATATATACCAAGATATAAGACGTCTTGAAAATCGACTCGGCTTGACTCGATCTCCAAGAGAGTGGCAATTAAAGTCCTAGCATGGTTCGTGATACTATCGGTCAAATTATCTCCATTATGAAATGTCTTCGAAATTAGTTATCTCGTCGGTAGCCAGTGCGCGTGCCTCGTTGTTTAAGCGGACGTGTATTATTTATATCTTAGGGTAACATCTGCGCCGTGAGTACAGCAGTTTCTACCATTAACTCCATGTTTTTGCTCGTATTCACTATTAATCGTACGTGAAAGTTTATCGGAATAGGGATTACCAAAGGTATCGGTTATTTTATTAGAATTTTGTAACAACACATGTACGAGGGGAACGAATATCTTCAACGGAAGATTTGCAAATCTATTGCAACGGAGTGTCCGCTGGAGTTGGTGCTGATTGATAAAAAGAAACTCTTTTAAACGATTTCTTAGACGCGTTTCAGCGAGAAACTGGAGGGAAAATTGGAATATATCACAAGAACATTTCCGAGAATCTATGAGGAAATGTGATAAACGTTTGCTGTAGAAAGTAATATTCGAAACCGTTTTTGTACGTCCTGTACAGCACCCTTTTTTTTGTTTAGGTGTTCAGATATGTCTACCGGTTGGAACGAGGAAAAATTAAGCTGACGAAAGTTGACAATGTGGTGCTAGTTATGTTTAAGTGTAACAAATGATTTACTATTTTCAAAGTTGGAAACGATTTCTCCATGTTTCATCAATTTTTCCAAATGTAGTCCTAACAACATCCCTAGAACTCAATTTTACTCCCGTCAGATGTTGAACACTAATCATACCGGCACTTTATGGACACCTATTCTTAGCGTAACAGATCTTTTGATCGGCTATGAAATAAGCGGTTTATTTTGAAAGTGGCATAAGTCACATTATCGTAATGAAGAATAATGATTTCGTAATGGTTATACAAAATCATTTATGCTAAGAAAAATATAAGTATCCAAGACAACAAGTACGAGTAAATACGAATAAGTAAATCTATTCGAAAATTCGCATCAACATTTTTGAACACATTAAAACAAAAGCCCATAAATATCTCGATTTAACACTAGAACAATCAAACCAGTCAAAATGACTGGTACACAATTCTTTCAAAAAATTCTCCAAGTTTATAGAAGAGTCTTAGAATAAATATTCTATGTGCATCTTAAAAAACATAAATCACCGAATCGAGAATCTTTTCTGCCTCTTGATTTCTCCTTTTTCAAAGTACTTATTTAATATTTTGAAATATGATAGATTTAACGCCGGTAGTTTTAGTGTTAATAAGAAGTGACTTAAGCCACTCTCATAATAAACGGTTCGAATAACGATAATACCTATCTGAAAGAAATGCAAGACACTGTCAATTTAATACAGGAAACAACATACAAAACAGTCTTTATTGAATAATTCGAAAAATGACATATTTTGTTTCCACTGAACCGGTCATTTCACCGCGAAATGTACAGTTAGTGTTAAGTTCATTTTCTGATCTTCGTTAGGTTCACTTTCCTCAACTTTTTCATTTATCTTTATCACTTTGTCCAACCTGCTTCAAATTCCCCTATCAAGGATTTGAGATATTGTTTCGATAGCTGAACGCGAAACACATTTCTATTCCGGATTTGAGAAATCAATATTTGTAATAATGGATCTTTGTTACGCCTTAAAAACCGTATACCCTAAAAAGAAAGGTAATACTCCAATAATTAGAAAATTCATATTTTGAAATTTAAAAATAAACAGAACAATTTCTTTTTACCGTCGGAGTAGAGACCTGTGCTACAGTATTTTTAAACTAGGACAGGAAAGGAAACAGCGACAAAATGTAAAGTTGAATTTTTTAAACTGCTGAGAAGTGGTTTAATTAATGTTTGAAAAACATTGGGTAAAAATATGAAAAATATTCAGAACATGTTTGGAAAGAGTGATGAAGAAGTTTTACGAATATGTTTAGAAGGTGTTAGTGAAAAACGAAGAAAGTATGAGAAGAAAGTTGACAAATTGAGGGGGGGGGGGGGGGGTAACGTTAGTAAACGTAGAAGCCGTTTGTTTGGGATTGCGGAACTTAAGGTAAACTACTGCGAAATCCTGACGATAATGTGGGAAAGAATCAATAAATAGTTTTGATATTTAATTAATTGTTAATACGAAGGATTTTAAATTCGATAAATTTATCTCCGTTTTTTTCTTTTTCATTTACTTTTCTTTGTTAGAATCTGCAAAACATGACAACATGACAGAATTTGCAACATTTTTTATACCTAATAATAAGTATTATACTTCCAAGCAAGAATTTGTGGTAGACTCTACATTTCTACTTTTAATATTACAATCTTTGATTTTCCATTTTTTTAAACACTAGAACTACCGGCATTAAATATATTATATTTCAATACATTAAATAAGTACTTTGAGAAAAGAGGAATCAAGAGGCGAAAAAGATGATCAATTCGGTCATTTATGTTTTTTGAGTTGGACGTAAAATATTTCTCCTATGACTCTCCTATAAACTTTGAGAAGTTTTGGAAAAAATTGTGTACCAGTCATTTTGACTGGTTTGATAGTTCTAGTGTTAATCTTCAAATGCGTTGAACACTGAATGCATCTTTTTGTACTGGTATAAATTAGCAGTTCTTCATGATTACAAAAATAAACTTATATAATCATGTTATACCTGATGATATCTGTATAGGACGAAAGGCTCCGTATACAATAACAAAAGAGTCGTAATTGTAGATTGTTCCCTGACTATATTGTATTCTATATTTGTGGAATTGCATGATAGG
This sequence comes from Cerceris ruficornis, assembly GCA_963989415.1. NCBI lineage: Eukaryota > Metazoa > Arthropoda > Insecta > Hymenoptera > Crabronidae > Cerceris > Cerceris ruficornis. Next base: position 53,541,939 of record OZ022517.1, read on the forward strand.
GGTTCCCGAACGTGTGCAACTTCAGTAATGGATTTCGCGTTCTGCAGTTTTTTGCGTAAAAGAATGCGAATTTTTGTGAAGATCATCCCTTATTGATCCGTATTTTTTTCTAAATCACCCTGCGACTTACAGAAATTATTTCGGAATACATTGAAGTCGTATTTAACAGAAAATAAAATTGAATTCTTATATATTGCATTAACTTAATCGTACAATATTTGTTATATTTCATATCTCGTATTTGCTTTATCTAAACTTTTTTTAGGTACGTGTTAACACTTCATCTACCGGAAGCCTATTAATAGGCTTTCTGTTTATCAATACTCATTGACCGACAGTCTATTAATCTGTTATTACAGATGATAATAAAATAAAGTTACGCTGCCTCGGAACAACTGAAATTAAAACGACATGATGAGTATTCCTTCACATTTTAATTTTAATGTTATAGAGCTTTGCAAGTAGGTACATACACTCGTGCATAATGTTCAGAAGAATGAGCGGTAGATAAAGTATTAAAGAATAATCTTCATTTCGGGTCATATAAACCTAAGGAGGACCGCAGAGTTAAATACTATTTATGATAGGAATTTTTAAAATTGCTAAAATATTGAAATAACGGGAAACGAAATGATACTAGTCGAATTAATGTCAAAGTCGGGAGGGGGGGGGGGGGGGCGAATGGAATGAAATTGCGAATATAGCATCGGCGAAAGGGTTAATTTGCAAGATAAAAACGGTAGAATGTTGTGGGTCATCGACATGGCGGGGTGTAATTTATGCGGGTGTAAATTTTTCTGTGTACTTATGACCAGAGACGTCAGTCAAAATCATTGGAGGTATATGTTCGCCGTTTTCTGGATGTATGAGTATCGAATACTACGGAAGAAAACAGAGAATACATGAAATTATAACCATTAATACAGGATGAATGAAATGGAACCACGCGTCCTTTCTATAAAGGAATTGAACGTAAAGTTGTAAAATTTTCAGAACAGAGTAAAATGAACCACAAAACAGAACTGTATCAGTAATACTAGTATAGATTTATTAGACATTTAGTGAAAATTATTAAATAAAATATCCAACTCTTGAACTTGAATTGTAGGGAATAATGCAGTATTTATGTTTCAGAATCCCAGTTTTTAGTCGTTTGGGTATTATTTAGTGAAAAAATTAATGTAGTGTCATATCGTACTGACATAGTGGCTATCATACTGTTAATGGCACTTATTAGCTGTATCGTTCTATGGCGGGATAACATGATCAAAACCTTAATTTAACATAATATTGACTAATAGGAAATATTTATTGCATAATTTTCGCAAAACTGTTCATAGAGAGTGCCATTGTTTTCTGATTTCAATTAGATTTCTATTTTTATTTTTACACTCGTGCATAATGTTCAGAAGAATGAGCGGTAGATAAAGTGTTAATTCCATGATACTCGTTAAGAACATTAACTAAAACCAAAAGTTTGGCGTGGCAGAAAGATTTACAGTAGAAACGAAGAACTACGGTGAGCTGAATACAGAAAAGCTACCATCATTCAGAACGAACTGAAGTTACTTAAAGTTTATCGCATGAAAAAATATTTGCGGACGAAGAATGATCGTCATTACAAACGATAAATAATCCTCACGAAAATACAGCACGGACACGCCATATTTCATTGGTGAACGTCAACCCTGTCGACGATAATAATCGAGAATGGGTGGCAGTGTCCTTTCTTATCCAATTCTAGTTGAACATCGATAGTGAATTTAATTTATGACAACTATTCTCAAATCGGATCGGCTATCACGGGAAACGTTTTAAAGGCCTTCGGGCCTTTTTCGCGTCTCGTCGAGGAGACAAAACGAGACGAGACAAAATTCGAATTCTTTTCTCCGGCTTCTTATCCATCTCGATCTCCGTTTCAGTCGGCTTATCCACTGAATGACCAACTGACTGACTGACTGACTGACTGAATGACCGAACGAATGTCTCGCTGCCAGGGCAGACCTTCGAAGGAGTCGTTAATAATGTCGTGTCCGAATTTAGGTTGATTTACGAGAAACGGTAGCCAGGCAGACTGTCACCTTTTACTCTCTTCGGACGGTGACAAAAGTGACAGTACTTCGCTTTCGTTAAGCAATAGCCGTGCTCCTTTGCCCCAGAGATTTGATCTGTTCTTTTTTTTTTAAGAGAATTTAATCACATAAATCACACTCTGATAAATGAATTCTCGCTTTAAGGAACGTTCTTAAAAACTGTGAATATCTTTGGCAGTCAGATGTATCATTTCACTTTGGCTTGCATTTTGAATTTCAGTAGTAACGATGTTTGATTATAAAATACTGTCATTTGTTGTTAAAATGAGTGTTAAAACTTTTGGATCACTGATATACTGAAAATGTTGAATTTCAAAAGTAATTTGGTATCATTATTAGATGATAACTGTTTCCATTGTACCATGCGGTGTTTGAAGTTGTATTATCGTACGACGAATTAATTTTGCATAACTAATTATGAAGTTTATTGCATAAATGTTACACATTGTTACACTTGGATATATCAAGTGAGCTTCGAATGTCCAACATCAACGTATACTGCTTGATTTCAGTTACGATGAGCGCTGGCTGGTTTATGAATGTTTGCGATGCTTGTTAGTTGTCGATACGTAACAACTCATACTTGCCTTCTAAATTTAATTGGCTTTTTTCCCTCTAGACGAGAAAAATTCAAGTACTGCCTTTCTTTTCTCTTACGAAGATTTTGCCATGGTGAAGATGTCTTTTCAGATGAAATATTTAGATGTAGCTAAACAGATGTGCTGATGTGAAATGGGACACGACTGGCATAACATATTATTTATTGAAATTAATTATATCGTTCACTATGTAAACATAAATGCCTTCAGATCTTTCATATAATGTCTACAGTTTATGGAACGTGTAGATTTATAGATTACACAATATTGAAAAATAGGGTAATACTGTTATATGTAATGTGGGGTGCAGCGTTATCTAAGTAGGTAGATGTATCACCGCAAGGACTAGGTATTGCTACTTACAATTAGTCAGGAAGTTAGCGGTTTTAACGTGGGCTACACACGCCGTGGTCTGTAATGACGGAGAGTTATCTACACGTCTTATGATCGTAGTTGTTAACTTGCAAACCCTCTAGGCGTCAGTCATTAACAGTGAGTTCAGCTGTTGCTTTGTATAATAACAAAAATTATATAGGGTAGATGCGCCAATTATGGACTGGTTCTGTAATATGGACTACCCGCGTTTCTCGAAGAACGTCCTTTGTATCAAACCATCGGTCAGCGGACATTGAGCTTTACCCCTCCTGCGGATCGCTGGTCACTTGTAGGCCGGTAGAAAGCGTGCAATTGTTTACGGGAGCCATTTTTCGTTTTTATCAACGCGCATTCTTATTTCTTAGCTAGCTTCGTAAGCTCATAATTTCAACAAATATTACTCTTTGTGAAAGTGGACTAAACCAGAAGAAAGGTAAGTTATTTTACAATTATTCATATTAAGTTGCAATATCCAATAGTTTTTATAATTTTCTGAAAAACAATATTAACCTAGAAATGTATGTGTATTATAATATGGACCACCGGCATGTTTTGAATATGGACTAGTAGTCCATATTACAAACAGTCACTTATATTTAATTTTAATGTTTTAGGATGGCATCTACAACCAAAGAAAAGACCAGACAAACATGGGATAAAAATTCAATGGCAAATGCAATTAAAGCTATACGAGAAAAGCAAATGGGCTTTTTGAAAGCATCCAAAACATACGGAGTACCCAAAACTACGCTTATACGCTTATCAAAAATAGAAGACCAATCACCAAAGACCGTTCCCAAAATCAAAATTGTAAATGCTTTTATTGTAATGGGCTTTTTTCTGAAGATGTTCATGGAGAAAAGTGGATCCAATGTGCATCTTGTAGGCAATGGGCTCATGAAGAGTGTTCTGGCATAGAAGATATGGTTGATTTCTATGTGTGTAAATTGTGTACCAATAATTAGTTTAATCCTAATAATTAACTGATTTAATTTTAGGCAACACAACTAGTTTTTTTAATAATTTTGAACCCAATTAACTATGGTCCATATTTGAAACCATGTGGTCCATATTATGTACACTTTTTGCAAATTCACAATAATGACATATTTTAGAAAATGTTGATTATTTCTAAGATGTTGATATTTCTTAAGAATTTTATTAATCGTTTTCGATACCAAATAATTATCGAACTGTTCAAAATATATAAGGCTGATTATACTTTAAAATTCTGCGTTTTATTTGACAAAATCCTTATGGTGGTCCATAATTGGCGCACTTACTCTACTTATTCTAGTGCAGCGTTTCTTAAACTTTTCTGTTGAGAAGTGGGATTCGAGAAAATAAATTTTAAAAGAACTGACTTTTGAAGTGATATAGTTACAGTAAGATTTATTTTAGAGACCCAGTTAGGCACACATCCTTTTTATAGACACCATTAGATACCTTTGATTATTTAGTTATTTAGTATTTTATTCTGTATTCTATTTCATCCATATTTACTCAATATATGGACCGTTTATTTTGAAAGTGGTGTAAGTCCATTTTCGAAAAAAATCGAGTTAGCTACATTAATAGTTACATTTTTATATGATCTTTTCATTCGAAAGCATCTTGTTATTAATATATTTAAAATCATTAAGATTTGCTAACACGAAAATTTGTTGATTAATGAAGTGATGAAAAAGTTTATTTAGAAAGTGGCGTAAGTCCCACTGTGAGAGTTTTAAATGGATATGGAAAATATTATGTAATAAAATTTTATGAGATTACATCTTTATGTTTCATTATCAAAGCAGCAGTTGAAATATCAATATGCAATGACTTTGTTATAAACAATTTAATTTCAAATTTTACTTTCGATCCGCTAACGGATTCATACGAGAAGACTGAATAATAATTAAGAAAACAATATTAATTTTAATGTCAAAATTATTTAACAAAGAATAAAAGTTGAATATTTTTTTAATTTTATAACATAAAGGTGCATACATTTGTTTTTATTTCAAGGGAAATTTACTGTTCCTATGGACTTGTGCTTTCTTAAGAATTGAAAACGTTATTTCATTGATTTTTAAAGTGGTTTAAGTCCATTCATAGCCATCATAAACATTTTACTTCTTAAATAATGTTAATTATGCTAATTGGGATGATAAATTTGACACTCTTAGAAACCCATAAACATTATTCTACTATGTTATCTGTTACTCATCTTTTTAAATTTGGTCCAACGCAAACCCTTCAATATCTCGATTCGAACATAAATGGACATACACCATTTTCAAAATAAACGGTCCATATATACTATTTATTATTGTTTATTAATCATTGGTGTGTGTGTGTGTATTATTGTTATATATTTAAAATCATTACGGATCTTGACAACATCCACCACTTACAATTAGTCTTATCCACAACCTACATAGTAGACATTCAAATTCTATCCTTATCCTTTTTCTTATTGAATCGAATCCTCCTATAGTTGGAAAAAGGTTTTTTAAGGAAACGTAAATGACCTATTCAATAGATTTATCTTTCACAGCGTATTACAAAATTAGAAGATGTTTACAATTGTATCACAAAAGGAGAATTGTAGAGCACATTTCGGCAAGCCTAACGCTTTTCGTAACTTTCCCACTCCTTGCGCGCTAAGATGCGCTGTTGCTCTTATTCTGGTGGAAAATTTACTTGGCATCTGAGGGGTAATTTGCTCTGATTCGCCCGACGGATAGGGACATCCCTCTCCTTCACGCATTTTCGATTTTGAGGCGCTATTGACAAGAGAGACCCGCCATTCGTTGCGTTGTCATGTGAACGACGAAAGTAGTGTTTTATTTTTGGTTGTCATTCGTCGATCTGAGGTTTCCAGGACCGACATGGTGGGGATAGGCGGTGCGAGAGCAATCTCACCTTCCGTCTCAGGTGCCAAGTTGCCGTTCCCGCATAATACTTTCCTATTCCTTGCTAAAGTGGAGGAACGGAAAGAAGGCAGCTGAGACGGAAGGGGAGATTGCTCTCGCACCGCCTATCCCCGCCATGTCGGTCCTGGAAACCTCAGATCGACGAATGACAACCGAAAATAAAACACTACTTTCGTCGTTCACATGACACCGCAACGAATGGCGGGTCTCTCTTGCCAATAGCGCGTCAAAATCGAAAATGCGTGAGGGAGAGGGATGTCCCTATCCGTCGGGCGAATCAGAGCAAATTACCCCTCAGCTGCCAAGTTAGCGTTCCAGCATTATATCTATTGGGTTGGCAATTAAGTGATTGCGGATTTTGACGAGAGATGGTTTTAGCACTTTTTTTGTTTCGTCAACATGTTCAAAGCACCTAATCCATAGTTTTCCTTTTGTTTGGACTTCCACCTTTCATTAGTAAAAAAAATCGTATCGATGAGTCATTTAGTTTCGTTTTTATCCCAATTTGAAAATGGAAGAACAAACCGCGCATTTCAGACATACTTTATTGTATTATTTCTCAAAAGGAACGCATCCTAAGCATACAAGAAGTTATGTGTCATACATGGGAATGAAGCCTTGAAAGATAGGCAGTGTCAAAATTGGTTTTCCAAATTTCATTCGGGTGATTTTTCACTCCAAAATGCGCAACGATCTGGCCGTCCAGTTACAGTTGATGAGAGCCATATCAAGGCTATTATCGATTCAGATCGTCATAGCACAACACGTGAGATTGCAGAGAAGCTCAATGTATCGCATAAATGCATTAAAAAAAAATTAAAATCCGCCAATCTCTGGGGAATTTTTCCTAAATTATCATTTTAATGTATCATAGCCTCGATGGTTCGGAAATCACGTAAAGCAGTAGCTCGTAGGCTGAATGACCATAACAGTTGAACCCAAAGAAGCAAGGAAAAAAAAATCATTATATTATCCATAAATTGTAATCACGAAATGGATAAAACTCTATATAGAAGTCTGCATAGATTCCATATTACAGGGTTCGCACTTTAAATTCACCCTTTTTCAAATCACATTCACCCATTTGTAAATTAAATTCATCATTTTGCAAAATCAAATTCACCGTTTTGCAAATTAAGTACCTATACCTAAATAGTTTATTTAAAACAACACCAAATGTAAACTAGCTAGTAGAAAAAAGTACAGATATTTACTATTTAAAAGTAATTACTAATTCATTACAGTCAGTAAATATTACGTAATTCATAATATTATTAATTTTACAATTTTCTCGAAAGTGGGTTTTTAAGGGTTATTATAAGTTGACTACTCACACTTTTCAAACATACTACTAATTAAGTAATTATGAATTACGTAATATGCACTGATTTTAATGAATTAGTAGTTACTTTTAAATACTAAGTATCAGTACCTTTTTTTAATAAAATTTTTGATTCCCTACAACCGCGTTTACACTTGATGTTTCTTTAAATAAAATAATTAAGTAGAAGTACTTGATTTGCAAAGCATGATTTTAAATTGCACATGGATGAATTTGATTTGCAAACGGGGGAATTTGATTTGTTTAAAAATGAATTTGATTTCCAAAAGGGTGAATTTAAAGTGCGAACACTGTATCAAGGATTTTAAATGTCGAAACTCGTGCAACGTCTTTTTGTGATTGGCCAACAACAAAGTGTAAATTTACTGATAAGAATAATTTACAGTAACAAGTAAGAGAAAGAAAAAGAGATGAATCAGAGAGAAAAGGGGCAGTGAAATGTAATAGCACGAGCGGCAAAGACGCAATTGCTTCCGTTCAAGCACGTTATTCACGATCCACGAATCGATGGTTCTATGGATCATCGGTGTACGTGTAATCGTCGTTGCTCAACGTCTGTTTCAAAACACGTTGCTTCTAACAGGAAGAAAGAGGAGCAGCAGAAGTGAATGCGAGATTGCTCAAACGATCGCTGCCGGATAGACGTTCACCGCGATGACGTGTATGTATGCATCCGATGCACCCGATGCACGCGACGTACATCGATATCAAGTCGATAAGATCACATTCTGATATTCGTTACCAGTCGCAAACACATTTGTATCAGGATTATTAATTTAAAGTTAACCAATTTCTCTATCTTTTTGCTCGTCCGACGTTAAAGAGATAAAGTTGGAGATTAATTACGAATAGAAGCGTGATTATTATTTAGATGGATAATTAAATTTCATCACGGAAGGATCTTTCGGGAAGATGTTTAAAGTAAACGGATGTTTATACAGTGTCGGAACGCACCGCTTTCGAATGGAGAGTGTGGAATAGTAATTTCGTTTTTAACGATCAATGCATTAAGCAGGTAATGCATTTGCTAATAACGACAATTTACTATTTAAAAATAATTTCAATAGTTTTCCGGGACTATTAGCCTTACTTTTTCTCCCTTGATATAATTGATTTACTAATGTTGGAAGGGAAAAAAGTAAACGTTTGACTGGTACCAAAAAGTAGCTTGTGCGTCAAATAAGTGAGATGATTACATAATATTGTAAGTTGACGTTAACGTACGGTTAAGTAGGCCTGATAAAAACGATCGATTTTACGTATGTAGATAATCCGTCTTCGGAAGCTACTTTCGCCGCACATCGACCGACTACTTCACGATCTAATGATCTTACCAACAAATATCGACAGTAAATCTCATTTGGAATGATCGATCGTCCCGGAAAAGATCACTGTGACAACGCTCCTGATCGATCCATGAAATCCTCTTTAAGATAGGCGCACGGAATATTTAGTCAACTCGTATGAAAAATAATTCATTATTATACGGCAAATACGGCAATTATAATGCATTATTCATTATTATACATACATATATACAGCAAAGACTTTACACTCTTAAGGTCAGATGTATTATACATTTGTGTATAATTATGTTTAATTAATACTTTAATGATTGTATTGTATAAAAAATGTACAAAATAAAAATCGGATTTAACATTAGAACTACCAAGGCAGTCAAAAAGACAGGTTCCTATTTTTTTTAAGGAAAATTTCCGAAATATACAAGGGAGCCATACAGTAGATATTCCATGTCTACCTTATAAAACATGAAGTACTTAACTGACCATCTTCTTGATCGATTGATTTTCTTTTTTCAAAGTGCCTATTTAATATATTTAAATATAAAAGCTTTAACGCCAGTAGTTCTAGTGTTAATAAAATTTTAGTATTCTTTCGTTATGCATAATTTAGAAATCTAAGATAAACGTCTTGAATTTGGTAGATCTACTGTCAACCCAAGGAAGCGTTCTGCGCACTTTTTATTAAAAGGAGAAATTAAAATAAGTTCTTTTATTTTGAGAGAAAGAAACGTTATTTCAATAATTTATTTTTAGAATATCATGGCTCTCATTGTATTTGTAAGTTTTGCTGTGAACATTTTCTTCCGCCCAGAATAGTACTACGGTTGTGAGCAAAAAATAGAAGTGCTACTTTCGTTTAAATCGAGGCAGATTAGAATCCAACAAAATTAAAAAGAAGAAAATCGTAAAATGAGGTGGTGCTGCAAGATATCTAAACTGTCTTTATCTAATCTGGGTATAGAAATTTGATGTAATTATTAGAATGTCTATGTATATACTTGTAATATGCGGTATTATAACAAGCGTGCAAGTTATCACTGAAAATGTAATAACATGGATAGCGAATAAGAGAATCGCGTGACTGGGGTTGAGCAAATGGGAAATGCGTGAATTTGGAAAGAGAAAGCAAATGAGAGAGAATGCGTGTATGGAGAGCGAATGAGAGAGAGAGAGAGAGAGGGAGAGAGAGAAAAAGAGTCAGAGAGAATGGGAAGAAAGGCCGGCGACAGCGAACAACACAGTGTGTAATTTGGCTGATCTAGCTGGACAAAACTATTTTTTGAAAGAAATTGCGGGTTTCATTAATTTTACTGACTTTTCTACTAATACGAAACTTAATCTTCGTATGTATATCATAGCTTCGCTGGTTGTAAACCCACCTAAAGCAATTGGTCCTAAGCGAAATGACTATAGCAGTTGAACGCGAAAAAGAATACAAATCAAGATACATTCAAGCACAGATTGAGTAGTAAGAGTTAAAGAGGCAAAAACTTCAAAGAGAACTTTTGCCAATATTGCGGAAAACATCTGCCTACTACCTTTGAAATCAAGAGATTTTTCACTGCACGCATTAACTGAAATAGCTTAGGATTAATTACTAAATGTATATAGAGATATGCCAGAGTTATATATAGGATTTTCTGTAATTGTTTATATTAAACTTTTAACACAATTTTAAGCTATTAGTCTATTCCGCTTATGTGGTCTATGTAGATCAGTACGGTCGGTTTACTTTGTTTGATTTATATTCCTAGTGTAGTCCGTTTCGGGGGACGTTATATAGCAATAGCGATTTTTTTGGATGTTTCCCCCAAGAGAGAGTAAAATTTGACAATCTTTATATTATGGTTATTATTATTGTGGATGCAATCTCCGGGTGGAAGTTTCTATGTGATTCCTGTGGTGTTTGATATTATACGTTTACGGTTTATTTGCCTTTGGATACGATAGACTCATTTGACACTAGAACTATCGGCGTTAAATCTATCATATTTCAAAATATTAAATAAGTACTTTGAAAAAGGAGAGGTCAAGAGGCGGAAAAGATAATCGATTCAATGATTTATGTTTTTAAAGATGGACACAGAATATTTATTCTAAGACTCTTCTATAAACTTGGGGAATTTTTGGAAAAAATTGTGTACCAGTCATTTTGACTGGTTTGGTAGTTCTAGTGTTAATTTAAATGATACTTATGAAGCTGTGACTAACAAATAGATGTACCGTTGGAAATTGTATACTGAGTTAATTCGATGATGATTGTATATGACTGTATGATAGATGAGTAATATGGACACAGTATGAATAGCTGTTTGACTTCTTTTTGGCGATTTTTCAATATGTTGTGTTGAACGTGTTTGCACACTGAACTGTTAGAATTTATTTTCTTTATATCGTTTGGTTTTTCATGCCCTAATAAATGGTATAAGTGCAAAAAAATCGCAGTTTCGCCAATCATACACAGACGGCTTATCTTGGAATATAAGTGTATCGTAGAATTGTTTTCAGCACACCTCGAGATTCCTGTTTTATCTCTTAAGCGTTAAGGAATGAAATAAGAATATAGGGTGAAAAGTAAAATTGAATATACGATTAATAATTTTCTGGCGCAGATGTATTGCTATACTTAATATTGTGCCACGAATCTGTTTAGAGCAGCAGGTGAACGTTTATAAAATTGTCCACTTCATAAATTATTATACTTATCACAATTCACAATTGAAGCTAATAGGTTGTGAAAAAGCTAGACACCATGTTCAGCCGTTTGCTCACAAATAATTATCCCACGTCACGCAAGAATTTGTATTGAATGTTCGCAATTATAGCCTCAAGTTTGATAAGGGGCAAAGACGAATTTTCTACGCGTATCTCAGTAGCGGTCTAATTTTAAGAATAAAAATTTACATGAATTCTAAACTTTACATTTTTAATGCAGTCCTATAGCTGAGTAATGGAATTATGAAACTTTACATAATTGCGTTAAAATCTCGCCATTTGATATCATTGCAAAATAAGTGGGCACGGAGGAAATCCTTAAACATTTCCGAAGTTCCAGCGAATTTGGCATTGTTATATGTCGATCATCTCGGTTATGGAAAATTTTGTTAATATGCATTTTTATATTTGCAGTTAATCACATTTAGGAGACAGAACGTTCAATTAGTCAAATAACAGTCTTGGTGTTACACAGTTATAGTTAAACTTTCACCGATTTATAATTATAAATCTTCAATTTGTCATTCTTTAAGTTGTAAATTTCCATAGGTTTAAATAACAAGGGAGGCTCTACATGTAAATCGGTTATTTTAACAAAACTGATGTACGATATAGTTCTAAAAAATATATTTCACATGTTCTTTTTTTTACGCGTTGAATTTATATTAAAGAGGTGAAGATAGCCTTCGAATTTAAAGGTTCAAATTACGTTAAAACAAAATTATTTACACTTTAAAAATTATGATGTCCAATGTTCGTGACGAAGAAAGATTACCATCTTATTGTTGCAGCACGTTGTAATAGATAAATAAATACAGAATAGAGCAGATTTTGAGAAAATTTAAACAGTTTAATTTATTATTGTATTAACACAGCGTTTCCCAAGCTGATGTTCCGCAAACAGTTATTAAATGTTCCGTGAACAAATATGAAACTGACATTAGAGAGCAACGAAACATTGGCTGTTTTTATTTATTTAACTACTTATTTACTCCAGTTTTAGGCTAGAATAAACGTTTACTCCAGTGTTTAGAAGTGTTCCACGACAACGAAAGTTTGAGAAACAGTGTATTAACACATTGCGGACGGCTCACAAGAATTTTCGTGTTTTCATTAATATTATTATGTAGAATGAAACAATTTGTGATAAATTCGTTATTGTAAGTAATTAGTTGTCATTTTTAATTATATGAAGTAAAAATACTTAGCTCTTGGCTGCTGGTAGTCAACTTCTATTAGACCAAATACGATGTTTTGTTTGAACAAAGTAGAATGACACAGTGAATAATTGAAATTATTGCATAAATTCTTTTGATGGCGTTTCCTTTGATGTCCGACCGATATTAATATTTACTGACTCGTTTACTTCCAATTTTCCTTGCAATAAAATGATTCCGAATCAAAATCTTTTTCAAAAAGTGTTATTTATCAACATTGCTACAAATTTCTAGTCATGAAACTATACAATATGATTAGTGATACGAGAGAAAATTAATTGTTTCTTTTCTTTTTTGATATGTCAGTTTCGATTACTATTGTTTATTCGTCAAAGATTTGGCTTCATAGTCATCACAGATCCCTCCCCGTCTAAACTACTAACTTTACAAAGAAAATACGTGAAAAGATCAAAGCACGAAAATGAATTATGCAACATATTAGATACCGGAAAAAGTTCGTGCGTATACTTAGGTCAAGATTCAGACACTCTGAAATTGCAAAAAAATAGTTGTATTTTCCAATGTAGTCACCATTTACTTCTATGACACTTTTCCAGTGTTCCACATGCTTATAAATCCCTTTTTTGCAAAAATCGGGAGTTATATTCGAATAAAATAATTTAAGTGAAGTTTTGACTTCGATATCACTTCCCAAATTCTTATTGGCAATGAAATTAGATAAAAATAAAAATAGATAATAATCACATAGAGACAGACGAGGGCTGTATGGAGGACGGGGTAAAATTTCCCAACCCGACTTCCGTTATTTTCTGTTGAACCGTAAATACAACATGAGGCCGTGCGCGTCGTGCAAAAGAAGCACTCGTGCTTGTTCTCTGTTAATTGTTACGGTGTATGTATTAGGGGGACCGGAAAGTAATGTCGTTTCTCCAAATATTTTGCTCAAGAACCAATTGATTTTTATCGATCCGGCATTGAAAAATTGCACACTAGATGACAAAAGGTTGTTGATAACGAGGGTGATTACATCATTCATTGAAAATGAAAACTTGTTTCAAATTTTTGGTTTGAATTTAATGTAAAAACAGCGACATTACTTTCCGGTCCCCCTAATACATGTGTCCAATATTTCATAGAAACCCAGTGAGTGCAGTGTCTTTTTTGCTGTGGATTCATTGCATCGAAATACTTCGCAAATTTCTGACTAAAATCTGATTGATATTCATCGTTGAAAATAAAATTGCAAGAACTTTTTTTGGTACTTAACCCTTTCGCGTACGGAGCGGTTGTGACAAAATGTGACCGCTGTGTACGGAGCGGATTACTGAGTAGTTGACACTGAGGTACGGAATGTTACGATGTAATTAGAAGTCGTTTCTTGCTCTCTAAATTTTACAATGATATTTATTATATTTAGTAATATCATTTTACTTTCTAAAATATAAAAATTTATAATAATAATTTATTTTTTAAATATTATATTATAATGTTCATATAACATTTCTTATTACAATATAACAAAATTGCTAAAGTATTTAAAGGCGAACACATAATCAATAATCAACTTTGGTATGATAAAGCTCAAAACATGGAGCCACACATAAACCAACATTGTGAACAATAGTATCTGGACTCACGTCTTTTTCCTTGTTTACTGCAGAGAACACATTTTCGAATTCGATTTTTCTTTTTTCCCGCCTTATTCGAAGATATGAACGAAAGTATCTCATATGTCAAATATGAAACAATAGTATATATGGTATGAACGTATATATACGCTCTTCGTACCCGAGCGTCCACTTTTCGAGGGCGTATATATACGCTCTTCGTATATGAACGTTCATTCTTCGAGGCGAAAGGGTTAATACTACGTTAATTCGCCGCCGCATTTTCAACATATACCGCAAGTGTGCTCCTTTTATTTTCAACGAAATGCAATACTTTTCGTAACCTTGTTTCGTTCGATAGTCTCCTCAGAATCGATGGTACCAATCGCAAGAGATTTCATATATTCATAGATTCGTGATCGGCGCCAATAGTTCCAACGTCGTGTGACACATCATATCCCCCGTGGACTCGATCTTTTTCTTTTTCTGCGTAGGAGGCGCATAAATTATGTAAAATGCTAAGAAGCTGCGTAAGAGGTCGTTGGGTGTCGGAGCAAATGGTAATGACGATTGTATTACGGCCTGCAACACGCACCACGCCCTGGATTTGTATTACTTTACGAGCTGCTCCTAATTTCTATTCGCAGGAAGCCGCATGCAAATGTGCGTGCCTCCTACGTGGAGCAAAAAAAAGGAGAAAAGAAAAGACCAGCATATTTTGGCTACGAGAGTAACGGCGGATCTGTTGCTTCACACATCACGTTCACATGAATTTTATTAGCATTAATAGCTACTGCCAATCGTTTCGGTTCCGATGAATGCGAGCAAATGGGTTTGCATTTGTTTTAAGTATATGGCAAGAAGAACATTTTCGCAACCTTGTCGGTACATATGTGACGGGCCGATTTTCTTTCCTGAGCCCGGAGCCACAAATATCTGACGGGTGTTCATTACCATTTTATGATAACTGCTTGCACCAAATCGTGCCACGCACGGATGGGCAATGTTATAAAACAATAAGATAGATGCAAGATATTCTTGGTCTGGCAATGATTATAGTTGTTAATAAGATCCGAGTTTAGTAAATATGGGGCACGTGTTCTTTACGACATTCTAATAATTTGTTGTACTAATTGCAAGTGACGGCGCAAACAGGTTTGTCTGGGCTGTGGTGGCGGTTTTTCTACTGTTCTCTTGAAAATTCTGTATCAGGATTAAAAGATAAGCGTAGTTTAGACAAGGCGATGCTTAACCTTTTCGCTGCTCTGGACGTATATGCTCGTCCTGAAAATGTGTTCTCCACACGCTCTGAACGAGTATTTTCGCGTCTTGTATTTATATAGTTTATTGCTCAACACGACTATATTTGCTGAGTATTATTTGATTTAGCAGTTTTAAATGCTTCTATACTCTATAATCAGTTAACTCTTGGCAGGGTTGGTAACTAAGTTCCCGCCGTTTTTTAAAATTTTGTAAAAGTTTATTTTTCAATAAAAATTAACAGCTAAATTAATCAATAATGTATTCTCCCTTGTTGTTTACAACTTCTTTCCAACGTTCAACAAGATTTTCAATACACTTGTTGGTAGAAATCTGTTGTATCCCACTTCTGACACCAAATCGTGAGATACGGCTGTCGTCAATGACTTGATGAATTATGCTGGGAACGGGCGTCCTTCTCGACTTTCATTTGTTTCATCGACAAAATTTCGATGAAACAGGTGCTTTGAGTGCTTATTTTTCGTTCGTTGTCTATCAGATGCGCAATAAATACCGTTTTGTATGCCACATGTATAGCCCGAAAAGCGCACCGCCTATTCCCACTGTACCGACCAGGAAACCTGAAGATCGGCGAATGACAACCGAAAACAAAACACTTCTTTCAAGTGACTTCTGATCGCTTTTCGGATAAAATTTGTTTACATGGCCTTCCTCTCGAACGTTTAGGGCCCATATTTCCGAACGCGCACAAGAAATGCCAGTTTCGCAGTAATATTTGATGTGTCTAGCTGCATTTTATATTTTATTGCACTAAAAATATTTCTTATTTGCCGCATTATAATATCGAAAACGGATTTACCGTCAACATCTCGTGGTACTCGCGGTTCAAATAGTCGAAGAACAGAATTCAGTGACATTGATATATACAGGGTGGTCCACGTAACTTGTGCACCTCGAATAACTTTTAAAGTATGCGTTGCACGAAAGAATGTTATATATAAAAGTTACATGGTTTGAAAGGGTACAATATGCAGTGCGTTGATTTTTTTTATAAGTGGAGGCGTTTCGGAGATTTGAAGGTCAACTTTGTTTTTTTAAATGGAATGATATGTTTTTTTATTCATCATGAAATAGTACGTTTCAAGACGAGTTCAATGACCTATGACTCAAGTTCATTCAAGGTCAAACTTGCTTGAATATTAACCGCTTGGGTACATTTGACGTCTGAGACACGTCATTCACTTTTATTCCCCTAGGAGCGGATGACGTGTCTAAGACGTCAAACCAAAAATTAAACTCTTGGGTATATTTGACGTGTGAGAGACGTCATTCACTTAGCTTGAATTTATTTCATTTAGTTTTATTTTGTTGTTATTAATTTAGTTTTGTTTTGCAATTCTAATTACTTGAAGACATCTTAATACTACATATGTCACCAATATTTTAGAAATAAATAAATTCTTACGTAAAATGTACTGCTTTTTCATACTACTCCAAGCAACCAAAAATTATATCCGTTCCACATGCAAATATTTTCTCAAATAAATCCGTACCCAAGGGGTTAAGTAACTATAATTCAAAGTATGTCGTGTTTGGTATCATTTTAATCAGAAAAATCGGGAGGATCGGCTGTTTTCATTTTCGATTTTTTTTCTAAACCTTTGCTAACGTATTTCTGAGATTTTTCTGATTAAAATGATACCAAGGACGACATACTTTGAATTATAGTTACTTAATATTCAAGAAGTTTGATCTTGAATGAACTTGAGTCATAGGTCATTGAACTCGTCTTGAAACGTACTATTTCACAACAAATAAAAAAACATATCATTCCATTTAAAAAAACAAAGTTGACCTTCAAATCTCCGAAATGCCTCCACCTATAAAAAAAATGAACACACCACATAGTGCACCCTTTTAAACCGTGTAACTTTTGTATATAACATTCTTTCGTGCAACGCATACTTTAAAAGTTATTCGAGGTGCACAAGTTACGTGGACCACCCTGTATAGTGATGAAGAAGAAATTCTTTCATTTAGTGACCTGGATAGTGCAAGTGAAGCTAGTGAAAGAGTATTTGTACAACTTTATTTTGCGTTTAGAGAAACACATTTATGTTTAAGTACCAGTAGCTAAAGGGTTAAAAGGAACTGGTCCATCTACTTCATGAAAAGCAAAAAGGGGAAAAATTACGGGGGTTAAAGCGTAAAGAAAGGTGGATGAAATATTCATCCGAGAATCTTTTATACAAATATTTCTAATCGTAAGTAGCGTATGAGAGTTAAAGGTGTAAAAAATACAGAAGATAGAAAAGGACGATATTATGAAATTCTTTTATCGATGCAATAATACTTAACTGATAATATTTAATCCGAATTTCAGTTAGAACAACAAATAAGCTGGGTCACTGACCATTAGGTGTAGCGCAAGTGTAATCTACCGATATGTAAAACGTAACTAACGCGATTTAATCTAAGCCACTGTGTATCGAATGTTGTAAGATTTTTTACTGACGGAACAATCGATGATTATATTTAAACTGAATATACCACACAATGGAAGATAATCCAGATCTGATTGAGATACATCTCAGATTTAATTACCAACGTAACTTAACCTGGTGGATCAGTTAAGAGTAGCAAACATTTTTTAGTCCTCGTATTGAGATGATAATTAGTAATTATAACTTGAAAATTCTGATTTGAATGAAACTGAAAACAAAGAAAAATAAATGGAAACCACCGGTAAGTTCTTTATTTCGGTACCATCATGCTTAACAGTGACATATGAAGTCACAAAAAAGTTGTAGGATAAGGCGTTAAAATGATTTTTAAATTATTGCAGGATGTTTGAATTTCTTGTTCGAAAATTTAAACACGTTCCGCAAAATAGCAATAGAGAAGATTGCACCTGTTAAATTGTCATACAGATAATATTTTATAGAACCTTTGTGAAAAATTACTTTTCAAAATATTGAAAATTTCTATGGAATTAAGATTTTAATTTAACTATTAACTCATTATCGTATAAAATTCAAAGAATTTCCTTAAATTGCAATTAATATAATCTTATAATTGTTTTCAAATTCTCGAAAATATTTTCCCCAAAATTTGTCATTAGCTTTACTGTTTTTCGTAAACCTTACAAAATTATCGTCTCAGTGCCATTGAAATGATTTTCGAAGCTTAAGAATCTCTCATATTGCAATTGAAGTAGTTCATGAAACCGGTTTAACTATTACTGGAATCATTTTGCAAAAGTCCGATCACAGTGGAATACTTTCCTCGAAGCTTAAAAGAAGATTGACATCAAACTGTCTCTTCGAACGAACATTCCTGCTGTGCTGTTCGCGCCAGGAGTAAGTAAATTCTAAAACGCAATTAGCAGTCATTTGCCCATGATTGACGCTCTTTCGCGCATAATTAAACGATTAAGTCGCAAATCGCACTGTCGCACAATTAATTACATGTGTCACGCGATTCGAGCGATTGATAAAAAAGGATCAACACAACCGCGGTGGCGTCGCTGTTGTAAAAAGAAAAGAACGTCAAGAGAAATAGAAAGTCGAAGCGCGTCTGGCGTTATCTGTCGCATTTTGCAACAAAGAGAACGCAGATAAGAAAATGACACGTTCGTTATAAAAAATTGACAGTATCGTGGCAGTAATAAAATCCTTCGCTTAAAGTAAGTGCGTTACGTAAAACAGATAGCAATCGTACTTCGTTCCATGCTTCATTAACTCCCGCGTTTTTTCCATTCCGAGCAACGAAACGCGATACTTTCTTTGGGTGTAGAGAGAAAGAAACGAAAAAAAGGAAAGTAATTATTCGATCGATCAGTGATATTCTTTCTTTCCGCGAGAAACGAAAAACAATCGTCTGCGTTTGAAATTAACTGCCGACACGATGTTCGATTATATACGACGTAGCATTTCTGCGAGTACTCTTGCAGACTTTACATAAGCGCATTGAACATTGATTTTCTGCTTTGAGAATTTTTCAACGGACTTTCAACACTTTCTGCGACTTGTTGAAGGTTTGAATAACGGTCTGGCATTTTTAAAAAACTTACATTCAGCGAAACGCTATCGCTCGTAATTCCTTTGGTTGTTTTAGAGCGGTAGTTATCAAACGCATGAACATTACACATCACGGCTCTTTTTTTGCATTTTTTGGCACTAACGTAATCCGCTTTTCATCACCGGTTATCATACGGTCTAAGAAAGGCTAGGTTTGTTCCAAGCGAACAGAAATGTGCAAATGGCGACTCGGTCGTATTTTGTAGCACTTCATTAAATTATAAATATTGTTACGAATTATGTATTACGAAATTGTCTCCCTTCTATATGATATCGATTGCTAGAGGGATAGCAACGAGTTGTGCTTGTTAATAATAATATGTCACAGAGTTGTCTGTGAGCTGTATGTTCGGCCAGACGTGTACAAATATAATTGCTGTTTTTATAAATACTAAGTTAATTTGTTATAGCGCGCCGCAACACTATATTACTATCTGAAAATTATAAGAAATAGTTAAAATACTGAAAAAAACTCGTGAGGAACCCACCTGGAATATTTACGCACTAATCTGAGTTACCGAATATTGCCTGAAATGGCTTATTGTGTTGAATCGAGCCTTTCCGTAATGACCGATGTTGTTAAAAAGGATCTTGCTGTATAATGTTCTTAACAATATGGTCATCGATCAGAGATGTTCTCGGAGAGCATGGCTTGCCATTAAGATCGAAGTTGTCTGCTTCAAATTTTCCGAATCATTTCCTGCACGTTCTATCAGAAACTCTGTCCTCGCCAAAAGCTTTTACCTTTTTTCTCGCTTCCGTAGCATTTCTGCCTTGTTGGAATTCACACAGAATGCAATACCAATAACATGCAATTTTTCGATAGACATGTTTACGCGAACGAATCTGACAATGAGTTAATACTGAGATGATGAAGCTATTTGTTCAGTAAATTTGTAGAAGTACAATGTTGCAAACACGCAGCCATATACAGTTGCAGACAAAAGCTTTCGAACGAAGTCAATTTTTGTATTTCATGCTATTTCATGCTATTTTATTTCGAATTATAAAAAAATCTAATTACATACATCGATAGAAAATTGAATGATCTATGAGAATTCACCGAAAACATCTTTTAAAAAATATGTTTATTTTCTTATATTTAAATTTTACATATTTGTCTGAAATATAGCCCGACAAAAGTTTCCGAAAGATTTATTAATTTTTTTGTTGATTTTCCTTTATTATCAATAATAGTTTGACATCTTCTTAACATGCTTTGAATTAGTATTTGGAGGTATGATTGTGATAAAGAATTCCAAATCAGGAAAAATTTTGCAAATGAATTACCATAATTTGAAAACTTTCTGCCTCCATCAATCGTCATACGTCGCTCCTTAGATTTTTTATGGGGTTAAGAACGGGGTTAAGTTCAGATCATGCAAGCCAATGTAAAACATTAACTTTTTTCTGCTGCAGCTACATTTTAACTGTTTCGGCTGTATGTTTGTGATCGTTGTCGTCTTGAAGCGACCAATCATGTGGCATGTTGTAAATAGCGTACGACAACATTGTGTTCTGCAATATTTCACGTTATTGTATTTGATCCATCCTGCCATTAACCGGTATACAGGGCTAACACCGTGCCACGAAGAACAATCCTAAACCATTATATTGGCTCCACCATTCTGCACAGTACTTTTTTTGTATTATGCTTCTGTAAGATGCCAAACTGTTATTGATAATAAAGAACCGCCGACTGAATCGTTTGGAAACTTTTGTCTGCAACTGTATATTTCAAGCGAACACATTCATACGTGTTGAAACTTAACACATTGCTGACCGCTCACGACTTAACTCGTGTTTTCATGACCAAACGTTGTTGACCGATCACGAGATATAGTGAGGGACCAGAAACAGGGCACTTGGGATGGAAGGGGAGATTGCTCTCGCACCGCCTATCCCCGCCATGTCGTTCCTGGGGACCTGAGATCGACGAATTACAGTAAAACCTCGATAAATGCACAGATTTCGGGGGCAAAGCAGTGCTCTTATCGAGTACCGGTGTCGAATCTGTGTTTACATTAGGGCTCGAGCCGAGCGCGAACTTAGAAAAAGACAGACAGTAGAAGAGACAGAGAGAGCAAGCAAACAAAGTGAGCTGCTCGAAAGTATCGGCGAGGCATTGCTAATGCAGCAATAAACTTGTTTATTTATCAATTTTTCTATATGTAACTTTTCCGAATGTTTTATTGTGATTCTTCTGATTAAAATGATGCCAAACACGATATAGTTTGAATTATGTAAATAGTAAGTCAATTTATTAAATATTAAGTAAATATAATTTAAACTATATCGTGTTTGGCATCATTTTAATCAGAAAAATCTCATAAATTCGTTGGCAAAGGTTTAGAAAAAAATCGAAAATGAAAATGGTGGACCCTCCAATTAGTATTGCCTCACCGATACATTCGGGTGGTATCATGTTACACTGCTTCCTCGTCGAGCGTCGGGGTTCGTCAAGGGGGATCCCCCTATGTGGAGGGGATAGTTATGATGCATTTATCGAGGGAAACTTCTGATGCCTTTATCGAGGTTTGACTGTATAACCGAAAATAAAACACTCCTTTCGTCGTTCACATGACGACGCAACGAATGTGCAGGGCTCTCTCGCCAATAGCGCGTCAAAATAAAAAATGCGTGAGGGAGAGGGATGTCCCTATCCGTCAGGCGAATCAGAGCAAAAGACCCCTCAAGAGCCTTATTCTGGCCCATCACTATAACTCGTGTTTGCACTTGCATTAGCTATTTTAATTTCGCTACACCAAAAAAAATACTAAAATATATAATATGTATAAACTATAATATATAGCAAATATATACAAAGTTTCATTGAAATTCATTATGTATAAATAAATTATACTGAAGTTTAATTAGATTCTTTCAATTTTATACTCCATTACGGAAAAAATAGCCGGTGATACGAATTAACTTCTGTAGAGGCGTTTCAATAAAAACTAACAAAATTAATTACCCTCCTTTATTAACCAGTTAAGTGTGTTTGACGACTATATCCGTCATGGAGATGTGGCAGAATTTTGTGTCATGACGACTATATCCGTCATGCGTAAAATTTTGTTACAATTTGATATTTAAATTGTAATTTTGGCGAAAACTAAATTATATTCGTAAATTTTAATATGTTCCAAATGTTTAGAGGTCAAGACGACATGAAACAAACAAATAAAAATTATAAATAATTTGAGTTGGATTTATAACTTCCTGAGAGCTAAATCGTAAGCAGTGATTATCGCGACACACACTGGGGCGCGCTTTGCAAACAGATCGCCACACTTAACTGGTTAAAAATCACACACGTTTTGATCTGCTCGATTCCTTTCCTTTGTTTTTCACGCTGCACGCACTGCTCGAGTGCATAATTGCGTCTATATAAATGTAAACAAATCTGTTACACTTCTACGTAAAATTGCCGGTCAACAATGTGTTAAGATGGCATCATCGGTCAGAATTTTCCGATACATCTAATACAGAGCTAGTTAAATTTCTTGAAAATTCCGCCCCCCAAAAAAAGGATATCGAATAACCGTCACTAATCCAGGTGTTAAAGGAAGAATTTACGAGATTAAATTGAATCGCGCGCGAGGAAGGGTCAGCTCGAGCGAGAAAAGGCAAAAGTCCCCTGACTCGACTGGTCTCGTGGGATTTACGCAATCTTCTTGATGGCCCACAACGTGTACCTAATAATAAAACGTGAAAAGAGGGGATGCACGACAACCGGCTGAGGATTGCAGGTGAATGGAAGATGCTGCGAGATCTGCAGATCGTGCTTCCCGCCGGATCGGGAGACCTCTGCAAACTCCGACGAATGTATTTGCATATGTTCATTCGACTTTCTTAGGAATCTCAACGAGCAACTTTCAATTCTTAGATCATACGATCATTTCTTCCGTGAAAAGAAACGTAGGATAGAATGTTGCTTCGTTACTTTTAACGCATATTAATCGGATTGCGTTTACGGCGAGGATTTTGCATATTTCATCAGTTTTTGCATTAATTTCTATTCACATTGTTACACGTTAATGCAATTAAAGTTTTGTTAGATGATTGCTACTAGGAACGATCATAGCTTCCGATAGGTATGAACACCATTGGATTAGTTTTGCAATAAGATTTGACAAGTCACTGTTAAAAAGTTGTTAAAGCTTTTGGTTTCTCCAATGTAGTATCTTATATTTGTCATATTTTATATTGCAATTTCTTTTATTTATAGATATAGTCGAATACTGATAATACAAACTTCAAGGAAAAAGGAACAACTAGTTACAGAGACCTGGTTTCATCAATTTTTGGGGAAAGAAAGATTAAATATACAAAGATTCCACTTAAAGAGACTTTACATAACGGTTAATCCAAAAGTAAGCAATATCGTCTACTTCTGTTCATCTTATAGTTTTTATACATTTAATTACTTTCACTTTTTTCTACTATTGTAGCTGTTTCAAGTTTTAACGTAGCACTTATTTTATTCAATAATCTTTGCCAGGGAGTTTACAAGGAAGAGTCATTACTTTATAGCTTCGAGGGTAGAGTGAAAAAAAAGATTTCTCAAATTATTCCTTTAATCTTTCACGGCAATTTACCTGCATACCTAAAGCACACGCACTATTATAAAGATAAATTAACGGTGTAAGTCTCGATGATTCTATCGATTCGATTAACTTATATGTAGAAATAAACTTCAATTCTTCCAAGTTGATGTCGATTAATTGAAATTAATTTGGGAATATTGTTCACTGGTGAATATTAATATTTTTTGAAGATAGCAGTAAATATAAATAGGTTTTTTGGACTCCGGGTAAATACCCAAAGTAATTATTAAGTTCGAATATCGAAATTACTTTAACACTAACCGTACCAAATTACCGTCTCCATCAAATGAAAATATATAATTTTTTGTACTATTAAGTAAAGATTGTTTTGTACGTTACTTCGTATATTAAGTTGAGAGTATCCTGCATTTATTTCATAAAGGTATTATTGTTATTTCATAACCGGTCACAGGATTTACTATGGTAAGAATAAGTACTCTAAAGTGTTGGTATGGTTAATGTTAACAAAATATTAGGTACTGCAGAAAGTTATTATCATATATGTGTTATATAAGTTATATAGATTAATGTAACATTGTATAAAATTAATTATATGCAGCGAAAAGAATGAAGAACACTTTTGTCTTGTAGAGATATTCAAGTTGTATCGTTTTGATTTTAGAAAAGAATTTATTTCATTTTGCACATTATTAGAGAGACATTTTATCAATAAAAATAAAAATAGATACACATAAAAAGACTCACACCAGATGACTACTAAATACGACTACCATAAAAGACTCAATGTGTGATAAAGAACAGATTTAAGTAACTTCACTTTTCCCTTGGGGTAAATAGCCATGTGATATTCAATTAATGCGTAATCTTTTTTTAATCATTAATCGCTGCACGGAACGAAAAATAAATCGAAAATGGAAAACATCCTGTATTTAAATATGTGTACAATATCGTTTCTCGAATTAAAGAATCAATTACTCGTAATATAATTTTTATTGAGAACTCAAGAACGTTTTAAACTTCTCAAACTATTTATGAGAGTGACGTGTTGCATTATCATTTTTAAGTTGGACACCCGGGCTCACAACCGAATAACTAATTTCAATGCATTTTCAGTACATCCAACCAATTCTTTGGAAGAGGCTGCATTTATTTATAGTTTATATCATTAATCATTAATGATATATTTTAAGTACTGACTTATTCATAGCTTATATTATTATATATTAACCTGTTAACCGGGTAGGACGTAATATTTCGTCATACCAGGAAGACAGCTCTAATGCGTATGACGATGTTTTTCGTCGTGGCAATTTTTAAATATGGTATGTTGAACGCATTACGTTTTACGTTATTCTTTTCCATTAAATTCTAGCGTGGAACTTTAGGTGTGATAATATTATTTCTCACTGCGAAGAAAAAAGTTTCCAGTTTGAAACGAGTTGAACAAAAGTTAATTCCTCGGTTAACAGGTTAATATTCTATATTAAGTACTGACTCAGGGGCTGTAATCGGTATACAGGTGAAGGCCCGAGGTGGCAATCATTGGACCAAACTTCTAATCCTCCGTTCGAAATTTTGAAGGGACAATTCTTTATTTATAATATGAAAACGAAACTTACAATATTAAATCAATAACGGGCATGATGTAAAGCAACGATCATCATATCTTCTAATCAATATTTCAATACACATACAAAGCCGTCTCTCGTTAAATTATATAAACGCATAGTAACTTTGTTGATAAGTACATAAATAATAGTGTACAAAAATAATATCGGAAAGGAACCAAGCTAAAACACAATGTCCAAGGCTATGGTGGGTAAGAAGGTAAAGGCTAGCACATCTAATGAGTGAGGCAATAATTAAATTCTCCGCCACCTCTGGGTAATTCTTTCTAATTTATTATTTACTATATCACATTTCCGGTAGTTCGGAACTCTCTTGAAACAGTATGTCTTATTGTTAGATGAAATGGCCGTAGCAGTGAAAGCCGAAAATATAACAAATGTAATGCCTTTACATTATGTACTTGTGTGTTATATTAATTACTGATCATCCTTTAGAACCACAGACAAATAGCAATAAAATACAAGCCAAGTAAACACATACAACTGTTAGTTATTGCCCACTTGAACATGCTGATTCTCTTATCTTGTCTCTCAACGCTCTCATTCAACGGCAACAGGATAAAATATTCTAGTACGACATCGACAATATTTACGATCAAATCTCTGTACCATAAAAGAATGTTCTGTCATGTTGCGTCTTGTCGCAGAAACTGAATCGACCTTTAACGAGCATTCGCGAGTGGGTCAGTGGCTTTTTATGGTAAGCGAATATACGCTGAAGCAGGTTACGTGTCGCTTGGCTCGGAAATGAAGAGAGTGCTCGTTAAAACGGAACGTCTTCTTTCGAGCCACCGTTCTCCGTGGATGTGCATTCGAGGAACTAAAGAAATAATCGACAGTAAAGTGCCCCCACCAATTAAATAATGCACACTCCCAACGCATGCAAGAAGGGCGACTCGTGAAGATTTAATAAACGTCGCCGAATTTTAATGTGCCTTGATTTTTCAAATTACCAGGCACGGTGACTTTCAATCGGTGACTTTCACTGATCGGGATGAGTATTCAGGTTGAGCGGAGAGACATTCACTTTACGATTCTCTGTGCCGACGTAAATACCAATTTCATAAAATAATTATTTCCATTTGCCGGATGGTAGTTGCGCAATTATTAATGTCTTCTTTATTTTCAAATCCGTTCGCGCTGTTTGTTTGGAGCGAAGTGTAACATTACTTAAAAAAGGCGGTTTTGCGGGATGACAGTCGTGAATTATCGAAATTTTCACGTTTAATCCATCGGTCGAACATGAATTTTTTGGAAATTTGTCAATAATGGTATTAAAATGAACAGCGTCCATCTAGGTTTTGGTAAAAATGATTTATACTGCTTTAGGAAGTGTAACTGGTAACAAGGAAGTATAAAATATAACATTTTACTGTTAAGAAAGTATAAATAGATTGCGACAGGGTTATTTTCTTTCTTACATTCACGTTCAATAATTTCTAATACGATGAAACGCCTAGTATTTCCACTTTTCCTGTGTTTAGGCTCCGAAGATCATCTAAAGAAAAATAGTAAAAGGAAGTTTTTCGTCTTTAATAAATAATAAGTGAATAAGATCAAGGCGTGGTATTTTTGTTATTTATTGTATACGGTTAGAAATGTAGTAAAAAAGTTATTCTGAACGTTGCTTTTGTTGTATTCTTATGTGGGTATAACATAAGGAACAGGTTTTAAAGAATTGTTCGACTTGATTACTAATTAATTTGTGGATATATAATTAACGTAGGAACGATTTAATTAGTTAGTGTATCACAGGTACGGAGTAACTGTAGAAATTAAGATAAATTTTGCTATTGCTTTAAAGATGTAAATAAATCGCTTGGGATTTACAACTCTTTTTATCAATTTTATTAGAATAATTAGCGCCGTTAAAGATTGATTATACATGTCAATAGGTAATTTGTCACATCGGATCTCTGTTTGGTTTCTCGTGTATTTTTGTGATCGGAATCCGAAAATAAATTCTTTCTTACCATTCATAATTTTCCTTTATGACAATTTACACATTTCAATATATCATAAAAAGGGGTTAACCGGGTAAGGATGGAAAAAGTACCCCCAAAGCAAATTAATCTTGGGGCATACAATTCGACAGGTCTCTCAAAAAGAAAACCCTTCCTGCAAAATATGAATCTGCTACCCCTACCGTACGGGTATTTACAGGGTAAAAAATATTTTACAGTTTTTGCCCCATTTCTCCTGTTTGGCTTCATTGAAAATTCTGAAAAAATCACAGATATTCTACCTGGTGCTGTACATGCTTCTGAATTTTTTCAGATTTTTTGATTGGCAAATTAATTTTTAAAAAAGTAATCGCGTTAAAAGTAAAGACTAGGCAGGATTGTAAAATATATCGCTAAGATGGCCGCGGCCGCAACAATGTATTCTTTAACGCGAGAAGGCCTTGCGTTCTGCTGTTGCAGAGTTTCTTAACTATTTGCGCTGGAAGTTAATTTACAAATGCGCGTGCTAGAACGCAGCATTATATTTCGCCATAAGGCGTCACGTAGTAGTCGAATTCGACCAAAGCCATCGCCAGAAGTCCAAAAACATTAAAATCTACTAATCGTATTTCTTTTAAGACATATCTGAGCATACTTTTTCACTAATAATACTTTTATTTAATCCAGCACGCGACGTGGTGCGATCTGAAATTGTTCTTCGACAAATAACCTTAGTCGACGTGCCACGCATGTTGTTTTGTTTTCCACGATCGATGCGCATGGTACGTCTTTCCAGCGCGAGCGGTTAGATACGAATGTCGCCCCAATACGCCACCACGCTCGTGCCAATAGGTCCGAACCTGGCAAGTGAAAGGCAAATCAATCAGCGAGCTCTCGAGCGCATGGGAAGGGGAAGCAGGCGGAGCCCTTTCAAGGACGGGTCTGGCGATCAAATAAACGGCTTCCCTGATTTACGGTATTATTGAGCTATTTTAACATATTTACGTTTAATAATGTTATAAGCTTTAATTGCTTAACTTTCAGCGACTTAACATATACTGTCCCTTACGAATTTAACAGAAGAAAATTTTGAAAACTTTTTTCAAAAACTTAGATGTTGTCAAAAAATGGATTCTTGACAAATATTTAGTTTTTGCGAATATCTTGCTGCAGCACTTTTTTACGCATTGCGGTATTCTAATCTAACAATAAGTATATCCATTTTCATATTTATTTATTTATTTTATTAATATTTATGCGCGACTAAAAAACCCTTTGGAAACTACATGAAAAGAAAAGTGCAGGCTATTGTTGAACTAAAATGGTGACAATTGAATGTTTAACACTAACTGTACCGGCAGATTGTGGATACCCGTTCTTACTGTAGCAGATCTTTTAATTGATTATCAAATAACAATGATACCTTTTTCAAAAAAATGCAGGAGACGGTCAATTTAATGCAGAAAACCATGTACCAAACTGTCTTTACTTAATAACACGAGAAATTACACATTTTAATTTCATTGAACCGGCCATTTGACCGCCTGTGGTACGGTTAGCGTAAAATAGTCGTAGACAATTACCAAAGAAATTCGAAAAGTTACAGAACATATTCGGTACACGCTTGGTTTGAATGATGAAAAGGTCATGAGATCGAGGGCCTCTGCTGATTTAAAAGTAAATAGCGTATCAGATAGTTAGTTTTACCCTACTGATGACTAGTCGTTGCGATAGTAATCCTGCTCAGTACGAGAGGAACCGCAGGTTCGGACATTTGGTTCACGCACTCGGTCGAGCGGCCGGTGGTGCGAAGCTACCATCCGTGGGATTATGCCTGAACGTCTCTAAGGCCGTATCCTTTCTAGTCAAAGGTACTGTTATGCCGCGGCAAGGGAACGAAATCAAGAACTACCGAAGTTGCTTCTTGTCACGATCTATTGTTAAGGTTCGGAATCACGTACAGAGTACAAGCTGGTTCTTTTCTGAGCGTATTTCGAGGGTTTTTGGGGTTCTTATAGATTTAGATAACAAAGAGTTGCGCTTGGGGTTCGCGGTTTTGGACGCATCGGCGATCACGGCGATGCGACCTCCGGCTTGTCGGTGTCCTTTGGAAGGATGACGGTGGCTGATGAGATATCGGCGGCAATGTGTCACATCATAACTGTATATTGGGCAACGATATCTCTAGGAGTCTCGTGCGGGTCGAAAGGCTCGAAACAACGTGACACTATAAACTTATTAGGCGATCGGTTCTCGTAGCCGATCGTCGCACGGGCCCTATTCGCCGTATGGCGCCTTTAGTACGTCGTCCCGGGACTCGCCGTGGACAACGACAAGTCGTTCTAACGGTCGATCATGGGTATTCAAAGTTCGCATTCGAGACTCGGAATCGTCTGTAGACGACTTAGGTCCCTAACTAACATAACTAACTAACATAACAGCTGTAAAGTGATAAATAAAAAAATGAAACCGACATATTTTAAAATTTAAAGCATGTCAGATAGCTATCAATAGAGAAATAAAGGGGTCACACGTTTATGGTTCATCAAAAACATAATTTTAGTTCCGGTGCGGAGATATCACGTTATAAATATATTAACTTTGAGATCGTATATATCTCAGAATATTGTGTAAAAAAAAGTTCTATTAGTGAACACATATAGTCTGATATGTCGTAAATCAAATGCAACTGTCAAAATTCAATTATCAATGAAAAAGTTTTTGGACTTTTGGCCAGCATTTCACCGAAATCGACCACTGTGCAGCGCGCCGCGGTGCGGCGCTTTCGGCAAACCGTCTCACAATCATTTATGATTTGAGATACACTAAACGGACGCAGCCGTTGAGCAACACGCCAAATTATACCTCGCAAAAATAGAGAAGTATCGCGGTATGAGGTACAGGGTAAGGGGAGAGTGTCGCTCGCACCGCCTATCCCCACAATGTCGGTCCTAGAAATCTGAGATCGACGAATGACAATCGAAAAAAGCACTCCTTTCGTCGTGCACATGACGACGCAATGAATGTGGGGCTCTTTCGGCCAATAACGCGTTAGAATCGAAAATGACGTCAAAACGGGGGATGTCTCTATTCGTTAGGTGAATTAGAACAAACCACAGGCCAGAGGACTTCTCTATTTTTGCGAGGTATAGCCGTAATATTGTTGACTCACTTGTCTCAGTTGCAAGTTTGGATTCTGGGAGCGAATGAAAACAAAAGGCAAGGAACAATAATCAAAACTTTCCTCGTTCCAAATGCCAAAATCCGAAGTGAGACAACTAAGACGGTAGCTCAAAATTTTGTCAGTTGGCTCACTGAGAGAGTACTTGCCGAACACGTCTATTATCACATGTATGTGTTATCATAATGAGTTTAAACAACACATAATTGCAACATGTATATTTTAAAACAAATTTTATCATTTTCATCTTTGCTTTAACGATACAAGCTTGCGGCAACCAGCTTGAGAATTTCATTATTTTCACCGGTACTCAGTATATAAAACGGAAAAAATTTGTCGGTCGCGAATGTGTTAACATAAGTTCATAATTATGATATCTAAATGGCATAGGAATACCTATACGATATGCAGCAAAACGGAGAAAATCTTGAACTCTTTCTAACATGCGAATACAATAATTATTTTACGAAGCCAAAATAATTACACGAAATTCAATATGGGGTTGCACTAAAGAACAGTGGAGAATACGCAAAGTATTGACGTCCCGGGAGAATTTAAAAGTTCTAAAGTTAAGGTCAAGATATTTAAAATCTTTTTCAACAACATGCCGTCATATTGAAAAATAAGTATAATGGACACGTAAAATAATTAATATTGTCACGCTATTTACCTTTCTTCTTCATAACTGTTTTCATATACCATTTTTTTTAACAAAAATGTGCACTTGTGTCCAATTTAACGAATTACTTTGTATATTTAACTACTCTAAATCTTCTTGAGAAAAGAAGATACGAGGTGTGTGACATAAAATTGATACTTTCTGGACTTATATTTGATTTTTTCGCCTACAACCTGATTACGGCCAACGGCGAACACGGAAAATGATTACGCTAACAAGTGTAAGATCTTTTCCATAATGGCAAAGAAGTATTAAGGAAAACAGTGACTGGTAATGCTATTGCTGGATGCTAAAAAGGAGCATTCCACGGGCCTCGCACAGGTGGAACTCATTAGCTGGTGCATTCCAAATTCAGTCAGTCATGTTTGTAAGGTACGAAGAAAATTAAATTTTCTTGATACGTAAATACAACTTCACTGAACAGTTGTATGTCGTAGGAAATATTTGTTTAAAATTCCGAACACTGTGCAGTGGGCGGTATTTTTAACATTATTCACTACTATTTTTAATAAATTAGTAGCATATATTGGGACAGTATTGTTGAGAAAATATCAGTATGTACTATATGGTCATTATTTGAAATAAAATATCAATAGATAATTGTATAATAGCTGTCAGTAAGTGCTGTCGACGCCAAGTGACCGACTGGATGTCCTACAAATGTATTAAAATTGGTTATTTAATTGAAAAGTCAACCATTGGACCCTAAGACAATAGCGTGTGTCATGTCACTTTAATATGCAGCTGGTACAATTTAAAAAATTGTAAAATTTATAAACAGTTAAAAATTTCTGATCCAAGTATCGCATTTTCCTTTTCAAAATTTGAATTAATTTTTTAATAACCAATGAAAGATCAGACACATATATTTTTTATATTTTTATTTGTTGCCCTTTAACACTATTCCTACCACGACCGGCCAAATGACCGTTTTTAAAATTTCGATTAGAATTTCCTATATACAACGTAATTGAATCGCCTTTAAACTTCACGACTGTTCCTCAAATATACGTATAATACATTCACATTATAATACATTTTTCAATATTCACTCCTTTTTTTACTGTTCATTTTCGGGGAAAAAATTATCATTTGACAAATTCACCAGATGCGGTAGGAAAAGGTATACGTGAAGTGTCGGTAGGAATAGTGTTAAATACATCTTTTATTAAAGTGGATTTTACGGTTACTAAAATGTACGTAATAATTTTCATGGTGTTTGTGTAACAAAAACATTTAAATCTACGTCGGACTATATGTAGATGATATCGAAATTGTAGTATTGTATAATGAAGTTTAAAAAAGTTGTTCCGATGATGTCGATTCGTGCGTCGACATCGGCTTGTAAATGTATGGTTCAACAACACCTACCGATAATTAAGTTTAACTCGTGTGACAAGATGAAAGTTGTTGTTAAGGTTCGTTGTTAAACCGTAGCATTTTAATATATCTTCCATCAATTACTTTATTTGATGAGATATCTCATGCGATGCATCGATTAAAAGCGTGATGAGCTGCGCAATGCATTTACCGTTCGTTCCGAGCCTTCGATCGTTAAGGAATGTGCTTTTAATTGCAACCTTCAATTCCTGACATAGTTTTACACCCATACGACGTTTCACTTTCCGTCGTGAGTTAAGAAACGAGGGCCACGAACGAGGACCTCTTAAACGGAATCGAAAATCCTCCTCCAATTTCCGATCTACAGCCATTGCGAAAGAACTTTCTCGCTTCGGTTTTGGACGCTGTTTAATTACTTACTTGACAACGTCGGCAAATGTATCTGTTAAATGATTTACCGCTTGCTATAGAAATAGACCAAAAACTAGTTTAACCTATGGTGTAGGGCCTAAAGGAGGCCGAGGAAGAACGAACTAGATTTCTAATGTTGTTTAGGGCGAACATGAACTTATTGCCTCCAGCAAAAGGTTTTTCTGTATTTCCTATCTCATTCGGTAATGTGATCGATTTCTTTGTTAATGGCTAGTCAATCATTTGAACCTATGTTGGAATATGCTGATATGTTTCTCTAGATCGTATCATAAATAACGGAATATTTTGTTGGATTATGCAAAGCGTTATTAGAGATAACGGTAACTTTATGTCTACGTCTTGTAGTCGTTTTGGGAAATACGTTAAAACAAACGTACTTAACGTAGGTATAAGTAAATAGTGTGTACTAAAGTGTCGAGGATTGTTTGCAAACACGAAAAGTGATAGAATCTCTTGAAGCATGAACAATCCGTCTATAGGTTCTATTTAATTGTCATAATTAATTTTTTACATATCGTACATAGGTATTGATATAAGCCGCTTATTTTGTAAGTGGCAAAAGTCAGTTTCTCTTTAACCCCTTGCCCTACAATAACGAGTGACACTCGTGATGCAATAAATGGGACAGAAAATTTTCAAGTTATGTAAAACCTATGAAATTGAAAATATTAATGAGACGCAACGCGATAATATTAATTCTATAATACGAATATTACGTTAAATTATACGAAATATCAAAAATTACCGATCAATTTCTATTTTTGCAATTTAAAGTTGAATTATTGCAGATACAGTTACACAATAAGTCGTAGGGCAAGGGGTTAAACCGCGATATTTAAGGTTTGCGTGAATGTGTTTAAAAATATTAAGGCCAATTTTCGAGAAGATATAGTCGGACTTCTTATTATGGATATTTATATTTCTCTCATTGTCAGTAGAAATAATTTCTTATAGACATTAAAAATCTTAATTTTTCATTACGGTAAAGTGACTTATGACACTTTCAAAATAAACGGTTCATATATTGGTCACTGAATCACTTCTGTTAGGGGTATGGATCAAAGGAGTTGTGAAATTATCACTCTTTGTTTAATACAAATAAAATTGATATATTTATTAGCAGTTTGTGAAAGGTTTCAACACGTGCGCTCTCTTTTCACTCGTTCTCTCTTTTCGGAATCTCTCCATACCCCATACTCCACACACAATCATACTCCACTCTTCTCAACTCTTCCTTTCTTTCTCCCTCTCTCTCTCTCTCTCTCTCATATCCTTCTTTCGTTACCCGCTTCCAATAATAATTTCTAGATCTTTCCAGATTATTTTTCTCATACGTACACACTCAAAAAAACAATTACACACTCACAACTTCTGATGCAGAAAAGTTTCAGTATTTATTGCAAGGTATAATTAATCATATTTTGAACTACAACTATTTTGTTTTGTGAAATTAATATAATAGTAAATAGAGAATGAGAAACGTTCATGAGCGATTGAAAAATCGGTCTGAGTGTATGTCGATGAATAATATTGTACATACGTGATATACAATCAGTCGCGGACAAAAGTTTGCGAACGATATCGATTTTTGTATTTCATGCCATTTCACGTATTTCATTTGGAATTATAAAAAATCTCATTACGTACATCTATAGAAAATTTCTATAAGAATTTACCAAAAACGTCTTTACAAAAAATATGTTTATTTTCTTACATTTAAATCTTACATATTTGTCTAAAATATAGCCCGACCAAAGTTTCCGAACGATTCATCAATATTTAGTTGATTTTCCTTTATTATCAATAATAGTTTGACATCTTCTTGGCACACCTTGAATTAGTATTTGGAGGTACGATTGTGATAAAGAATTCCAATTCTGCCGTACTTTTGTGAATAAATTATTAAAATTTGAAAACTTTCTGTCCCTCATCAATCGTTCTATCTCGCTCCTTAGATTTTTGATGGGGTTAAGATCGGGGTTAAGTTCAGATCATGCAAGCCAATGCAAAACATTAACTTTTTTATGCTGCAGCCACATTTTAACTGTTTCGGCTGTATGTTTGTGATGGTTGTCGTCTTGAAGCGACCAATCATGTGGCAAGTTGTAAATAGCGTACGACAACATTGTATTCTGCAATATTTCACGTTATTGAAACTACGACATGTAAACAATTTGTTTAGATAAACTTGAATTTCACATGAGTGCCAAATTACACTGCGTGCGAATACACTGAAGAGCGAGAAAGAAGAATCGTATAATTCAGCTGTGAGAAAGGCAAGATACATATTCGAGAAATGCATTCGAAGTCGAAGAGGGTAGAGCAACTCGGAGTATGGATTTGCAGGCATACCCTTTAATTCCACGACTGATTGCTTCTACGGCGGAATGCGAATCGTGCAATTGCCCGTATGAGCAGAGTATAGAACGTATCATCATGTTCCATGGCTTTCTACGAAATCGAAGCGATACAACTTAAACTTATCAGCGTTTGATCGTGTGTTTCGTAGATTCGCTTGTTTCACAGTAAAATTCTACATCTGTTTGGTTCCTACGTACGCACCTTGAGGGATTTTAATCACGTGGGCATCTTTTTTATCATACTTCTATTACATATGAGCCGTTATTTTTGAGAGTTTTATAAGTCCATTTTTGAGAAACGAATGTTTAAGTTAGTTTTAGCTAAGCATGGATGTCTTCTTTCCGCAATTCAAATGGCAAAGTAAATAGAATGAAATATTCTCATGATTTTATCGAAAAAGTTCCATTGTTACAAGTTATAGCATGAATGCTTTTGTACAGGGTGTTTCAAAATGATTTGTCACGAATTATCAGGGATTATTTTATACCTTTGGAACGGTAGACTTTTGCAAAAAGAAACAGGCGCAAAATTCACGGCAGCCTTGCAAATTCAGGTCAAATATTTTTATTAGCTCATTGCATTCTTCTCGCCGCGAAGATAGAATGTCTGAAAAGAACCATGGGTCGGAAATGAGCCGTTCCCGTACTAATTAAAGTTAAAGTTGCAGTTCCGTGATTGGCTTTCCGATCGGTAGGACAACCTTCTTGTATGAACTCTCAAATGTCCCAACACTAGAAGAAAGTGACTTGTACCACTTTCAAATGTAACAGCTCATATATTTAAATAAAATTAACTAAACACTTTGAAAGAAGAAGATTTGAGCGACAAGGAAAATTAGTTAAGTAATTTATGTATTAGAAGATACACGTGGAATATCTATTGAATTGCTTCTCTATTTTCAGGAATTTTTATAAAAAAGTGGGAACCAGTCCTTTTGGGAATAGTAACGATTCCGCTTGAGCAGGAAACATGGTACTAGATAATATAGCATACAATAAAATTCAATATTAATGACATTAAGTAGTACATTGCCGTATTTAATGAAAACACTGCGGATGTTTATACAAAAACCCTTTGTGTCTCGAATTATCTTACTAACTTTTCGTCAGATAAGCAAATATAGTCTTGGAAAATTGTCTACCATTGATTATTCATTTTTACTTAATACCAGGAACAATTGTAGGCGGGGTAATTATGTTAAGATTCAAAATTATCGTTGATTTCGAAAAGTTCATGATTAGTAGATTAAACGTTAAGTGCCATAGAAAGCTGTGTCGAGTGTAGCTCGACATAGAAGTGCAAAGGGTTAATGTTTGATAAACGCAGCTAATAAAGAAGAATGTAGATAGAGGACTTTTCACTCGCTAACTGTTACAACGAATGCCATACTTTGGATAATTCAGATATTTTTTACATTATATCCTTTTTCTGTATTTTAGCAGTGTTATTTACCATAAATGCATGAAAATCCTCAGTCTATCAACGATTAAAGGTTGTCTCGTAAGTATTCAAAATACTGACTTGGAGTTACACAAAGTGTAGAACACAGTTTAGTGGATTGATGTAATGGGGAAGTCTGTTATTATTATTCTACGAATTAAACAGGCAAAGTAAAGAATGTTAATTTTAGTCAACAAGGAACGGAATATTAATATAACACAAAACAAAACAAGATAAATAAGCTAATGAATAACGGCACAAAAACAACTCAGACTATACAATTATACAAACAACTCAATTATTAATCTCTCTCGCACTGTTCACTCTCAAATCTCACAAAAGTCTCTCCCAAATCTCAATTGCGGGATATATTTACAACATTCACACGGCATACTCGCACACCACACGCACTCTCGTCATCAGCTGTTTGCCATAATGAAAATCCATTCGTACTACATTATTTCCTGAGGCAGTTCCTGTTCATGTAGATGTATAAAGTGCGCTTAAATACAAAGAAGAAAAAAAGAGAAAAAAAACTGTTTTATTAACACATCTTAAGCGGGAAACGTCTACATTCGTTTCGTGCATATTATTATTAAAGCGCGTGAGAAGACAAAACAAAGTGAATAAAGGGATTTCTTTTTTAAAAAGGAACTGAAAGTATATTAACAAATAACCCATAGTTCAAAAGTTATGGCTATTTTATGCAGAAGTAATTTTGCACGCGAATTGCAGAAAATCGCCTGCTATATGGTAAGAATTTGACGAGAAAATAGCCGCTTAAGATGTGTTAGGCTTATTAATTGTTTAAGACTTAGAAGAACGTATATACAAAAACCATTGGCACTGTGCACATTTCTGGCGCGTGTTTCCGTACAGTGACGGGACTTCGGCGGACTGGACTGCCGAAGCGAAAGGGTTAATAATTGTACGCAGTAAAATACCGTTTTGATAAATTAATGCTGCTTTTTTCTGTGTAGTGACGGAGCCACTAACAATAAATATGCGTTAAATCGGGTTAAACAGTTTGATTATCCGTTCACTTCAACTTTGATGCAAACAGCCTTATTCAGAATTAGTCGTATTACAGTGCCTTATGAATCTTTCTTTAGAAGAAATAGTGGCAAAAAGTTGCGCATTTTGTAAATATTTGTCAGGGGAAAATGTTTACTTTTCATGCTTTCACATGTTTTAACCCTTTGCACTCCTATGTCGAGCTATACTCGACATAGCATTTCACTTCATTTTATTTTCTAACAAATTAATATCGACTTTTTAAATTCGTCATGATTTTGTAATATCACATAAATATCCGTCAGTACCTATAGTTATTGCTATCATTAAAAAAAAATGAATAACCAACGACAGAAAATGTTGTGCAATTAACTTCACTTAGCTTGCTACAAACTTGACAAGAAATGTACAACTCTTTATCATGAAGATATTGAGAAGTTTAAAAGAATAAGTCTTGTATTTCGTATAATAACGAAATGTATAACAAAATATACCATATCTTTTATCACTTCAAATGTTTCCTTACTTAACACTAGAACTACCGGCGTTAAATCTGTTATATTTAAATATATTAAATAAGTACTTTGAAAAAAGGGGAATACAGAGGTGGAAAACATGATCGATTCGGTAATTTGTGTTTTATAAGATGAACGTAGAATATCTATTATATGACTCTCCTTTAATCTTGGAGAATTTTTGGAAAAAATGGTGTACCAGTCATTTTGACTGGTGTGGTAGTTCTAGTGTTAAAAGCTGCTTTATTTAGCGAAAGATATTCTCCAGTTGGACTCAATATTTCATTACAGGTGGCTAATTGTTAAATTAATGCTGCTATCTTTATTGTAAGATCACTTAACTATTCCGATATTTAGAATTGAAATCAATCCAATGTAGTCGATGCACAATTCATTTTTGCGCGTGCTCGAGAGAGAGAGAGAGGGATGGAGAGAGGGCGAGAGAGAGAGAGAGAGAGAAAGAGAGAGTGTGTAGAGACAGTTTTACAGCAAATTGTTTTTGCGCTAAAAGTCACGCTGAGGTGAGATATCGATCGGTCTTCCGCATCGATCCTACTGGTCACGTTATTAATGAGTTGCACGCGAGAATCGATCGAGAATGATGCGAGCGGTGGATGTTAAATCGGTGATTTATCTATCAGTTAGTCGACGACTGAGCAGCCTCGAATTTTGCAATTCTGCTATTAGCATTAATTTCGATGTCGCGATTAACGAACGGTTTTACGTGATCATTATTTTTACCTTTCTTTTTCGCGTAAATTGCACACTTTCTTCCTCGTTTTCCACGTTCAGAATGGTTTTCCTTGTCAGTGCATGCATTAATTGCGACTATCTTTTCCTCTTCCTTTTGTTGCTTTCTCTTTTAACTACTAAGACGTTGATGATTCTGTTACTTTTTCAAATACGTGAAATTCATAGATTTAAGTAAGAACGCATTTTAATGCGGAAGTTGAAGTTGCGTCTTAAAGAAATATATAACGCTAATTAAACGTGTGAAAAAAT
Source organism: Cerceris ruficornis (assembly GCA_963989415.1). NCBI lineage: Eukaryota > Metazoa > Arthropoda > Insecta > Hymenoptera > Crabronidae > Cerceris > Cerceris ruficornis. The sequence goes on from OZ022517.1 coordinate 53,581,480, forward strand.
CTTTAGAAATTTCTACCGACTAGTGATGCATTTGATAAAGGATAGATTCCCTGCATTAGTAGTTTCGTTAGTTCAACTTTTTGTGCTTCCAATTACTTTTCCAATCTGTTATCATTTCATTAAAATTAATGTATTAATTTAATTATTCTCCTTTAATGTTAAAATCTACTATTGGATGTTTATTTGTGTTCCATTAAGGATTACATTTTAGTTAGCAGTAAGTATAAATATTCGCGGATACTTTGGTGAAATATGAGAAATAATTATCAAATCTGAGGACGGAAATTACTTTAACACGTTGCCGCAAATGACGGCTATAGCCGTCCGATCTTTGGCGATATGTAGGCAAACGACGGCTATAGCCGTCGTGCACATTTTAATCAATAAAAAAAAGAACAGCGTTAGTACGAAGTGCACTAACGCATACACTTGTTAATTATTAATTAATACATCGAAGAAAAGGTATAGCATGCCAGACAGCATATTAACACATTGTTGACCGGCAATTTTACGTAACAGTTAACTCGTATCACCGGCCATTTTTTCCGTAATTAAGTATGCAATTGAAAGAATCTAAATAAACTTCAGTATACTTTGTTTATACATAATGAATTTAAATGAAACTTTATACATATCTGCTGTATGTTATAGTTTATACATATTGTATGTTTTAGTAATCTTTTTGGTGTGGTAAATTTGAAATAGCTAATGCAAGTACAAACACGAGTTACCTCGTGACCGGTCAACGACGTTTGGGCATGAAAACACGAGTTAACTTGTGAGCGGTCACCAATGTGTTAATTGTTCTTTTATGCGTTTTCTCATGCTTTACCGCTTCGGAAAAAAAATGTGTTTCTGAGCACGATCGTCAAATTAAAAGTGTGCGGCAACGTGTTAATATGTAATTATCTGTTAGATTTTTGGATTAAAGTCAGGATTTTTCCTCAGCGATTTGTAAGCTTTGGTAGTTCTGGGGTAAGTGCCACAGTCCTCTTACCGGGAGATGCAAAATCTTCCCTACTCCGTGGCCAGATCCCTCAAGCATATTCTTAACGCTTTTCAAGACGCCATGCAGCACCATGACGTCAGGTCATTGGCCGCTAAGCCATAACATAGTCGCAGGTCTAGTTTACGGACCCGGGCCCATCGACCTTTAAATAATCTGTTCCTTGGAATGCGACAGGATGTCTAGACTTTTGTCTAACACTCGTCGCCCTCCAAAAACTGCACTCGAAACCGAGATAAACTAGAAACACAGTGGTGATGGTCCCTATGCGGACCGACCCCATCTGCTATACAGGGTATCCTACCCTCATACAACTCGTTGACGCTAACATATTTGTAGTAGCATGTAATTTTAACCGTTTTAGTGCCAGGGTTTTTTAAGAATCCGTGTCGGATTGTGCCATGCAGCGCGATAGCGCTTCGTTCATTTATTTGCAAGAAATGCCGATCGACGCGATCGCGCTGCTCTTTTTTTCGTATAGAAGTATGTTTAATAAAAACAGCTTATTTAGGGAGGTGGTTTACGATTATTTGAAAAAAAATGGTAATTACGAACCAAGCGCGTTGCGAATTGACTATCGTGACAAAACATCGCGACACAGTTCACCACAGTACGCGAACAGCGCGATCGCGCTGCGTGGCGCTAAAACGGTTAATCAGAGCGCGTGACAGCCCGTAAAAGATTAATATTCTATAATAGGAACTTTGTTAATGGTCGAAAATAAGGTATTGTCGTTATTTTAGAAAAATAATTTCCGTTACAGACAATACATCACAAAAAAAGTTAAGATCGAAAATTTTCACTCATGTTTTTTGAGTTATTTCTTGATAAAAGATAAAATATTGTTACACGTCCAGGACATCTTTGGATGTACTATTTCAGCTTAAGTCAATTCAATGGAAAAAAAATTTAACCATTTATCATGGAATAATGCGGAACCGCACAATAATATGTTCAGTTGCAACAAACAAATGCAACAAACGTCATTTACAATTAAGTGCTGGAGAGGAATGAATGTGAAATCATAGAAAACGAAAATTCAGCAAATATAGTGCCTTTGAAGTGTACATGTACATGTACATAATTTAAAATGCGAGAAAAATGTATTTTAACACGTTGAATGCTATGGGGGTCACCGGTGACCGGCGCTACTGAATTCAATGAAACTTTATATGACTTTTAAATTGTGACGAATTTGTTACTTCGGTCAATATTTACGCGTTGGTCTCAAAAAGGTAAAATCCTGCTGGCCATATATCTCTTTGTGCCTTTAAAGTTTCTGCTTCGTAAGGACGTGATTTTAATAGAAACAGATTTACTTCCGTAGAAATGAAGAAACTAGCGAAATACCGGTGGCATTCAACGTATTAAATTTATTCGCTATTAACTCAATACAGATATTCCTCTCAAAGTCCTTAATAGATAGGTATCTCACAGTAAAAATGATCAAATTTAAAACATTTAAAAGTGATAATGTGGTGGCGAAAATAGAGCAAAAGTATCCAGTTAACACGTCAAGCAAACGGCTTACAATTAATTAACAAGGCAAAAGGCATTAAAGGAATAATTGCTCGAAGTGTATCACTGCCTAACATTAGTATATTACGGTAACATTAGCACCACCGCGAACACCATATATCACACTATTAGACTTTTACTTTTTGTGTTCAACGGAGCAATCAGTTTACATTCACACATTCGACAACTGAAAGGAATTGTGAAATTGTGTAGTAGCTATAAGTAACACTTACTCTAAATGTATTACATGAGCTGCATCGATCACTTCGACAAATCGAGCTTTGTGCGGGAATAAATAACGATTACTTTAAACACTTCATATGAAATGTCCAGATATTCGTGAAAACTTTGTTAATGATTTTTTAAATCCTTTTATATTGCGAGATAAATTCTAGTTTTTCGTAAAAGATAGAAACGAAGAATGCAACTCATTGTGAGACTGATAGAAATTCGCCCCTGACGCGATGTCTTAACACAATATTATCCCCAGCCGGTAACACCTGTGAACTTGCAATAAACAATCACTGAATTTGAAAAATATAATACTTTTAATGATAACCGCCTGATAATACCAATCTCTATATGTATTAGGTGTAGAAATTAATTCGGTGCCCTGATATTAATTTATTTATAACTCTGGTTTGAATGTAAATAATCGCCCGCCATTTTATAACGTTTAAGTACCTACACTTACAGCTATGAAACATTTGACAACTAGTCAAAACAAAAGCTATTAGTACGTAAAATGGCGGCGTCTGACAAGAATCACATACGGCACTGCATACTGTTTGCCTTTCAATTAAAGAAAAATGCTTCTCAAGCCGCTGAAATGATTTTTTCTGCTTTGGGTGAAGGTGCAGTAACACATAAAACCTGTAAAAAATGGTATCAAAGATTTCGAAGCGGCGAAAGCGGCGAAAAAAAGCGGAAAGATTTCCATTTCATTGAATCAAAATCGCCATCTTTTTTTCGCCAAGGAATTCGGCAGTTGCCTGACAGATGGACCAAAGTAATCGAAAATGATGGAGAATATTTCGAAGAATAACAGATGTACGATTACTTTATAAATAAATACTAAACTTCTTTTAAAAAGCCACCGAATTAATTTCTACACCTAATAAATGACACGCAAGGAAGTGATCGGCTATATGGGTTATATTTTGCATAACTCATAATTACACAACCTTAAAGATGTTATAATGAGGTAATAATTTTATTTCATACGGCATAATATCGAATTTGAAATGAATTAAATAATTTACAATGCAAGACTATTATCAGTGTTTTAATGAAAACTCCAAAATTTCTCTCGAGATGGGTATTGAAAATATTATAAATATTATATATTGCAGACTCGCAATTATTGAGACTGAGTTTAAATTCTGCTTTATTACCTTTGGAAAATGTTTCCTTTGTGACATGTATTAGGTGTGCAAATAAGTTCGATGCCTATACGTTCAATTGCAATTACGTTTCAAATTAAAAAAAATTGCCTCCGCTTCGGTAACGCAACAGGGACTTGCTGAGGAACTTGGTGTAACTCAACAAGCAACTTCCATTCATTTGAAGAAGCTTGGGAAAATACAAAAGGTAGGCCGCTGGATTCCTCACATATTCAGTCCCGAAAACAAAATGAGACGCTGTCACACTGCAAGTCCCTGCTGTCACGATTCAATCAAAAAAACTTTCTGCACAAAATTGTAACCGGTGATGAAAAATGGGCGTTGTACGACAATCCTAAACGGCGCAAGTCATGGGTTTATCCAAGTCAACCAGCAACATCTACGGCGAAACTCAACATTCACGCTAAAAAAGTGTTACTGAATATTTGGTGGCATTTTAAAGGTGTCCTCTATTTTGAGTTGCTCAAACCTGGAGAAACGATTACTGCCGAGCGTTACCAGCAACAAATAATACATTTAAGCGAGGCAATTGAACGGAAAAGGCCTTTTCCTGGTGGTGGAATCAGGCAGGTAATACTGCTGTATGACAACGCACGCCCACATACGGCGAAAACAACATTGGAAGTCATTTCTTCTTTCGGCTGCGAGATTCTCCCGAATGCGGCATATTCACCACATCAAGCCCTCTCAGATTACCTTCTTTTTCGGTCGCTGCAGCATCATTTAGTTAATTGCCACTTCAAAACTCTCGAAGATGTCCAAAAAAGCATTAAAGACTTTATTCAATCGAAACCACTAGAATTTAAAACATAAAAAGTATAAAAATTGTCTTTAAAATGTTTAGAAAGTTACAAATTTAAATATATTAGATCAAGCTAATAAAATTATACCGGAGCGCGTTATACGGGAGTCCACTGTAATTAGATTGACTTCTGAATTCAATTACTAATTATTCGATGGCCAAACAAACTTCGTCATTTGATACTTTTAATCGTTATTATTACGAAAATTTATTCTAAACATAAGAAGTTAGGATTCAATCGAGTGCTTCGAGACTTAAATTGAAAAAAAAGTTCAGAAACTGCAGTTAATCACTTTGTGCTGTGAACGGCTCATTTATAATGTGTCGTCACACATGATATATGCAAACACGAATCTTCGTTCCCACAACGAACCGGTCAAAGACACCTGACAGACGCCAGCTTATAAGACAACAGTAAGAATAGTAATAATAATAACTGTAAGATTAAAGATTTTTGATTCTTCAGTTCACTTGGCGACTACCCTGTCGCTTGTTGAACGAAGGAATTTGTATACAACACGGCATGAACATAAGGCACGCATAATTTTCCCACTAAGAAGCATTCTAGGGGCATCGAGCTCCTTCTAAGCATCTTGTAACAACCTGCACGACGTTACTTTCCACAGTGACACGCAAGAAGAGGAGGAAGAAACAGAGGATACGAGAGGAAAGAATAAGAAGGCATTGCGTTGATGAGGGTTATTTGGAGGATACATTCGTCGGATGGTAGGTCGGTGCCAAGAGGCAGACGTTGGATTAAAGGTTATCTAACTAACAAATGACTCTGGGAAGCATCTCTGAGAGCAGGGCATACAGCGAGTTTGCACGCTCGCGTATCTTCCTCTGCTGTGCCGAATGGTTATCTGCCATCAGTTTTATCAGTTGTTTAATTCTCACGAACTTGCGGTTCATTTTGCTTTCTCTAGTATTTCCGCTTTCCCTCTCTCGCTCTTTGTATTTATTTATCTGTCTAAATCTATCTTTATCCGCTTTTGTAACTCTCCCCCTCCCTTCCTCTATCTTCATTTCTGTCTGTTTTTGCTCCCTCTTTTTTTTCTCTGTCCTTTTATGAGATGCACGAATTTCGTTGAATTCGTAATTTGCACCGCTAAAGATTGATGTATTTCTGTAATTCTAATTTAGTATGAGCTTCACAGAAAATTCAATATTTTAGCAGTCATTTCCGGTAGCTCAATGTTCGAACATTTCATTTCTGATATTTAATAGCAATAATGTAGTGATATATCATGCAAAATTATAAATATTGCTATATTTTTTATTTCTCATTTCTGTTTTAAAGATTTAATCGTTCCGTTTTGATAGTCGAATTACTAGCTACAGAGTTTTCATTTCTAAAATAGGATACTTTTGACCTGATGACCGATCGATGGCATTTTTTATTGTCGATAATTGTGAGTAATAGTGTAAAAATATTTCGTAAAATTAGCGATACAACTATCGACTAAGATTAATTTTTTATCAAAGAAAAACTGGTGTTTACAATAATTAGCGTGTTCTAGAACCTGATCTGAAGTCCGCTTATAGGTGATTCTGAGCGCGAAAGGGTTAAAGTATTAAAAATTAAGTTTGCACTGACACTTCTATCGGCCACCGTAGAAGGAATTATTGTATGTTAGAGTAAGTTCCGATATAGAAAAGAAATGGTTACGGCAGTCTTTTGAGATATTCATAGCTTCATTAGCGATTAGCAGCAATGAATTATATAATTATAATTTATAATTATGCAGTCATAGAATTATACAATTTAAAATTGCAAGACATTAAAAGAATCAAATGAATTAACGGGCATGGTTTTATTTATTAGACATACTATAATTATGTTATTAAAGTGAATATACAACGCTGAAAAGTGCTACTAAAATGAAAACACGACAAAAAATGAAAATATACGTGGCATGCTAAATTAGTTGCAGATCAGAAATAAGTAAAGAAACGAAGGGGAAAATAAATTCTGTTAAATGCGTGATCCTCAGTGCGAAAGATTGCTTTCCTATTACGGTTTCTATGTAACATTTTTTGTTCATCGCGTAATTTTACTTTGGAACCAGTTTCTGAAGAATAACATGGTCTGCTTGATTATTTCCTAGAAAGTTTTAATGTTTAATTAGAAGAAAGGATGAAAGAGGAAATCGATAACATTGATAAAACTACATGCCGTAAAGATATTTGTATAATATTCCATTTCAGATAACGAAAATGAGATTATAAATGAATAAAATATCAACTTTATAAAAAAAAAAATTATTTTCCTCGTAACTACGAGATATTAAATTCCTGAAATTTGTAATTAAAGGCAAACGCAAGTCTCACGCTTTCGTAACTATTTCCTAAATGTAAATTACCATTCTATAGCGAATTAAAACGCATTGAAATTACTTTAAGTCGAGTATAAAAAAAAAATCTATCGAAAACTGGCAGAAGTACAAAAACTTTTCGAAAAATTAGACAAAACGAAATCCAAATTTTCAATTCTTTGTAGCGGTACAATGAAAACAGATTATGCCTATTACAATCGCAGAATCGGCGTATCGTAATACAGACGTTATTTATATCGACATCTATTATGCCTAATTAACGGCGTCGGCTTGTTAGAAAGTCAGAAATAAAAGTCAACCGTTATGGAGCCGCAGTTCCACAGTTCCTCGGTCGAGCTACTTTCTGCAATTAGAAGCAGGCTCATTTCCAAGCATTGGGTGAAGCTAACGACGGGTCACATAATTGTTGGTCCCGATGAAATTCCTACGACACCATTTCTGACCATCGCGATAGCGGTTGATCTATAACGGAATGTCCAACTCGTCGTTTCTATCTGTTCTCTCACGCGCGAGAAACACTGAAGATTTCTTCCTTAAGGTGCGAGCAGACTGGTAAGAATGGCTGTAAGCATTGTTTCTAGACTGTTAATCCTGAACAACATCATTGTTGTATACATTGTCAGGCGAGAAACAATTATCTACTAGTGGAATAACTTTAAACAAAAAAATTGATTGAGGGTTCCTTGATTGAAATAAAAATCTTGAAAAAATAGTTAATTATGAATCTACAAATTGTTACGAATTATCGTCTGGGTTATAAGAAAGGTCTGTGTTAGGTCTGATTGCGAGTTCTATCTGGGTAACTTGCCTACTATTGTTTATAACTTTCAAATAAAATTGTTTGAAAGTTTCTTTATTGGAATTGAAATCTTGACAGAATAGTTAATCATGTACCTAAATATTGTTCTGAACTGAAATTTTTATTGAAATAAAAATCTTGAAAAAATAGTTAATTATGTATCTAAGTATTGTTACGAATTATTGTCTGGGTTAAAAGAAAGGTCAGTGTTAGTCCTAATTGCGACCGGACCACTTGCCTACTATTGCTTATAACTTTGAAAAAAAATTGTTTGAAGGTTTCTTTATTGAAATTGAAATCTTGACAGAATAGTTAATCATGTACCTAAATATTGGTCCGAATTGAAATTTTTATTGAAATAAAAATCTTGAAAAAATAGTTAATTATGTATCTAAATATTGTTACGAATTATTGCCTGGGTTAAAAGAAAGCTCTGTGTTCAGTTTGATTGCGATTTCTATCTGGGGCAAAGTGTACTATTGGTAATAATTTTGAAGAAAAACTTAATTTAAGGTTTTTTTCTTGAAATTAAAATCTTCAAAAAAAAGTTAATCCTGTAGTTATATCAAGTATTGATCTCGTCTTCATATTATATCGATTCCAAATGTATAGCACTGATGTGCTGACATTTTGCACCGATATTTGTTATAAATATGTACGGTCTGAGACAGAGTTGTCCGTAAACTTTTATATAGACCGGACGTTTCTTGTAATTTATCATTCGTGAAATATAGTTCTTATGGCTTTAAGTGTTGTGCCATTTCTTAAGTCCGACGGTTGTTTCAATCAATTTGGATGTTTGCACTTTTTAAGTGTACCAAGATCATAATAATGGACATGTTGGAGTCTATAATAGATAATTTTTCGAACTATTAATAATTCTTTTACATGGTTATATTTCGAATCTGTTATTAGGGGGTACATCAGGAACAGGTTTTCTTACAGTCGTTGTTCATTTTGGCGTGGTTTACAGTAAAACTGCTATCAAAAGGGTAGAAAGACTTTTATAGGCAAAACTAGAAGTATTTCCTGGCTCTAAAAACAGTCTGTTAGAGCCCTTTCGGGAAATTAACGATATCATTTCTCTCTCAAGCCGTTTTTCTTTTTGTCCATTCAGCGGTGATAGAGAAATTGTCATTAAGTATCGAAACACAAGTATGGTCACGCGCCACTTGAAGGACGGTTGGTCGGCGGCTAATAATTGACAGGAGTCGACCAAGAAAACAGGCTGACAGGTTGAAAAGTAATTATTTTCTATGCTACATCTCGTTATGTTCAAAGACGCCAACAGCTTCTCTTGGAGAATCATTTCGTTGTCAGTTTAAGTGGAAAGGTATTAGTTTCTTTATTTTGTTCCTATACGATCGAATGCTATGCCATTAACTATTTCTGGGTACTGTTATGCTATACCTTTAATATCTATTTAACACTTTATCTACCGCTCATTCTTCTGAACATTACGCACGAGTGTACCTACTTGCAAAGCTCTGTAACATTAAAATCAAAATGTGAAGAAATACTCATGTCGTTTTAATTTCAGTTGTTCCGAGGCAGCGTAACTTTATTTTATTATCATCTGTAATAACAGATTAATAGACTGTCGGCCAATGAGTATTGATAAACAGAAAGCCTATTAATAGGCTTCCGGTAGATGAAGTGTTAACTCGTGTTAAATAGAAGTCTAATATAAACGTGTACTATGCACTGTTCTAAAAAAAATTGAAGGTTTTCTTTGTAGAATTTATGAATATTTAGAGAGAAGATGTTAGGAGATCTCTTAGGTAATGTTAAAATACATGCGTTCAAAATCAAAAACTGAGGGAATCAATGCAGGAAGTATCTAATATTAGGTTGGTAGGAAATTAATGTCGGTTTTCAAACTTTATCTTTAAATATACATGTTGAGAATGGAAATAATTTGTTTTAATCAAAATAAGTTCCATTAAAATTTACACATTTTTTCCAAAGAGCAACAAGTTTTTTAATATATTTTTTTTTCTTAAATGATATAAGAAGACAAACAGATTAAAATGAACGGCTATCTCAAAATGAAGCGCCGAAGTTTGGAAACTCGAAAACCGACATTAATTTCTTACCAACCTAATACTTGCTGCTTGTTTAATAATCACAAAAGCGTTTTCGAGAAATATTGGACGTGTAATTTGTCCTTGGTATCAATTTATGTAGCTTAAGACAGGGGTTCTTAAACTTCTGTAGTCCGGAGACCCTCTTCTGAACAAAATTTTTTTTGCGGACCTTCTTTCAACCCTAGTCATTTTGAGAATTAATTTCTGGCTCACAATCACATAGGAATTAGATTGTAATAAATATTTGTAAAAAAGTATCGCTAATATTTTAACAAATAGTCTTGCACATTTATAGAGAGCATTTTTATTATAAGAATTTAAAACATAAAAAGTATAAAAATTGTCTTTAAAATGTTTAGAAAGTTACAAATTTAAATATATTAGATTAAGCTAGTAAAATGTGTCATACATGTTTTCTGTAAATAATTCTTACTTAATGAGAAGGGTGCAGTTGTTTTCTTGAAACCAGAACCGCAATATCGGGTTCTATGTTGGAAAGTTTTATTCTGAGGTCCGCTTCTATATTGAGTTTGTTTCTATACTTAGATTTAATATAAAATATTACCGAAAAAGCCTGTTCACATAAATATGTTGTGCAGAACGGAATCAAATATTGGAGTGCTTTATTTGCAAGTGCGGGGTAATCAGATCCGAGAACTAACCAAAAGTTTGTAAGTTCTGTAAGTTAATGTCAAAATTTTTTCGCTCGCGGACCACCAATAATGACTACGCGGACCCCAGTTTAACCCTTTGCAGTCCTATGTCGAGCTACACTCGACATAGCTTTTCACTCAATTTTATTTTCTAACGATTTAACGTCGACTTTCCAGTTTCATACTGATTTTATAATATCACCTAAATATTCGTCAGTACCTACAGTTGTTGCTATCATTAAAAAAAGATGAATAACCAACGGAAGAAAATGATGTAAAATTAATTTCATTTAGCTTACTACAAAACTGACAAAATAATTCGGACCGCAAAGGGTTAAGAAACGCTGGCTTAAGATACATTTTGTTTCAATGAATCGGTCGTGTACCCCTTTGGACACCAAACATAAATTAAAAATGTTATAAATATCGCCGTAACAGGGTCAACAGAGTGCAAAAGGTTAATATAACATCCAACTACATCATTTTATTATAATAAAAATTATAGTAAAGTTTAATAAAGGATAATAAAATGAAGAACACCATGACAGTATTCATGAATTTGCGAAAAATTCAGATATCCATGGCCGCAATAAAATGTTTTTATTAGATAAGAAACGTATTGATACTTCGCCGGATATGAAACAGCCACAGTATGCACTTGAACGGTAAAAATAGAACTAATTGTCCGATAAAATGAAACTAATTACCGGGCGACGGTAGAAAGTGAAGTAGGAAGGCGTTAAATTCCATAACGTTCCTGACATTCTCGTAAAACGAGAACTTGGAAGGCCCGTGGGAAACTCTGGATGGTACCCCGGGATTAGAGAGGTTCGGTGTAACTTTTTCCTCCTGTCACTCTAGGGCGCTCGATGATATGCTCGAAACAGCGATCGACCCTATGAACTCCGCTCGTCAGTCTCGTACTCATGAAACATTATTGTTCCTTTTCTGGAGATATCTGTAGCAGCTAAGGCGCCATGAGATAATGGAAGCGTCACGTTTACTTAAAAGGCACACATTATCCTTTTAAAATTGAACGACTATAAATTAGATATTGAGGGAAACATGGTTTCCATGTTCGTGGGGCAGAATTCTATGTTTCATGGAATTTATTATATTTCCATATATTATTTAATACAAAGAGTTATATGGCTTATATTAAGGCTCCCATACATATTGAAATATGTCGTGATCCACGTATCGACACTTGGATTTCATGAATCGTGACTAATATTTCTTGCAAACAAACTAACAATAAGATGGGATTCTGATTCTTATACATTGGTAATAATGCATGGCGAAGTTATAATGGTGATACATACACCGTAACATGTTTCAATTGTATAGAACTCTTTAACCCATTGACTGCCAACTACGAGATATCTCGTAGCTGCAGTATAAGTTTGAATTAATAAGTTAACAATAATGACTGAGCGTGTATAGAAATTTTGGAACAAAAATGTTCTTCGTATCATTACAAATGTCGAGATTATATTTTTGATTAATGAAATCAATGTTCTAAAAACTTTCTGTTGTCTTCTCAAATTTTAACAAGCAATAGTAATATTTGCTTAGTTTTCCTGGCAGTGAATGGGTTAACCTCTTCAGAGAGATTTGCACGGAATGTACGTTCAGTTTTTTTTTAAAATTAAAATTATTCCAACTGAAAAAACAAGTTAAAATCTGTCAGAGAACTATTCACTACAGAATTCCTCAGCAAAAACAATCAACAAAAAGTACGTCGAATATCTGCGGTGATAGCGCTTTATTCTATTTTATGGTCACTGCTTTGAAAACATTGAATATTAAGCTCTAACGTCTAAAGTTTTGCTAACTATTTGAAAAATATCATTAACGTTTGCCAAATAAAACTTTATTTCAAAAGCTGAATCATTTAAATTACATACATATCATTAAAATTATGAAGGAACTTTTTCACTAATAATTAACGACTAATGATCGATGTTCCCACATATAGACATTATTTTTTTGTGTATATTTATTATTCTTTTCATATTTTTCTTACTTACTGGATTGTTATCAATATAAACTGTACAGCACGTAATAAAAAATAATTAAATTGATTTACTCCACTTTTAAAAATTCGTCCCTAAAGGGGTTAAGCATGTAACATAGCATAGCGCTGTTAAATTTGTAATCATGAGAATGAGCACTTTATCAATCGGAAGAATATTGATAGATTTTTCCCATTTGTTGAAATAAAATTTCATTCAGCTATAACAATTTTTAGGCGATTACCTGCAGTCTGCTCCACAAGAGCGTGGACGCGATATTTGTGGAATGTGATACGCAATTTGTTAAAGACTGTACTGGTCTGAACATACAAAGTTTCCTCTGATACGCAATAGGCACAATTCTTTTAGTATCGTTTCTGTCTCTGAAAAGTTCAGTTCATTTCGAAATGAGTACCATGTACACTAAACGATTCGAAGCGGTCTTCTTGTGCCATCACCCGAAGGGTCCTAAAATGACTGTTAGAAATGCAGCAAAGTATCTGCATAAATCTCGCGCATTCGTAAATAAGTGGGTGCAACGGTATAAAGACACAAATTGTGTCGATGATCTCCCTGATCGAGGTTCGAAACGGGTTACGACGAAAAGGGAAGATAAAGCGATTTTACACATTTTTTCGAAAAATCCGACGCTTTCCTTACGTAAAGCGCAAGCAATTTTAACTAAAAAGGACATAGATATAGGTATATTAACAATTAAACGTCGGTTGGAAGAGCATAAAGTTGCATGGCGAAGTACAATTTCAAAACTGTTGCTTTCAACAAAACACGTCGAAAAACGGTTGACGTGGGCACGGTATTGATGCGTTGGATTGGCCATCTCAGTCCGCCGATGACAATCCAATCGAAAATGAAGTCTATGATGAAGTACAAACTCCGAGGAAACCATATTTTCAAACTGAAAACCCTACTTCGTCGAATTCGAGAAATATGGAAGTCTCTTCTTGTCTCATATGCTGAAAAGCTGGTTGAAAGCATGCCCAGACGTTGTCAAACAATAATTGCTAATGGTGGAGATTGGACATTTTATTAAGGAAGTGCGTATCAGTTTTTTAGATGTACTTTCGATTTATATGATATTTCTTACAAAAAATTTTATTCCCACAGAGATATCGCGTCCACGCTCTTGTGATACAGACTGTATTCTAAGGTTGTCAAGTACTCGAAAACTGCAGTGTAATTTCTATTTTTATATGAATTCATTAAAATTGATTTTGAAAATATTTATCGTTCGTAGCTAAAAATTATTCTTCATATTGATACAAATTAATTCAGAAAGATATTCGATATCGCTCATTATTCTCACGTTACCATACGTATCATACTATTAACAAATCGCGGAATGAATAGAAAAATGGGATCATAAAGGGTTAATCGTTTTTCCGCAACGTTCCCATGCAATTCCCAGTCTTAATTCCGTCGTATCAGTTTGAAAAGACATTTTCTACGGCAAAGTTAGCAACCGATAAAAAAAAACAGTCGTTGATTAACAACACCCTCAATGTATCATAAATAATCGTAAAATTTTCAACGAGCGCGGAACGTCGAAGACGCGAGGAAATAATTAGAATCGTTCACTATAGTTCTACAAACATACTAATGACGGTCGATTTATTCTTGAAATCCGACAGTTTCGATTTGTCGAGACACACCCCGTTAGATAAAACAATTCCATCGTTACGCGAGCCATTTTTAATGAATCGTTCGAGGGCGCGTAATAATTTATTAATTATTCCGCGTGCTAATAATGCCGCGGAAAAACAGCGCGCGCGTAACCGCGGCGTCCTTTCACTCTCGGCTACGAATGCCTTGACATTTCGCACACACGAGAAGATCGAAAGTCCTCTAGAGATTACTTGCTTCTCGTCTTCAACGATCTCCATCGCCCTCCGTGGCTCGTTCCGGTTTTTTGTAGTTTGCAGGCTCCGCCTTGACATTGAATTTCCAAAGACTTACGTTGTGTACTTTTATTCTTCAGGTGCTCTCAAAACTAATCGTTCCATTAAACAACCTGTAAAGGATCTTAAATCTACTGTGTCACGGAAAACCATCTTTTGTTAAAATATTCCTTTATAACTTCTATCTGTCGTGAGAAATCAAGAGATTATTTTTCAATTACACGAAACTCTTTCTACCGTGTTTTCCCGCAAATAATACCCGGTATTCAAAACTGAAGAACCTACTTGCAGCAGATGTACCTCTAAACTTTCTGTCAAACATATAATTCAGGAATGCCTTGGAAACAAAACCCTTAGAGAAAAAGCGAAACTGCCCAAGAACATTAACACTAAACCTACCATGGCGGTCAAATGACCGCTTTCTGATTTTTTTCTAAAAATTCCCCAAATTGATTGGGCAGCCATTCAGTAAATATTTTAGGTCTATCGTATAAAACATACATTACTTAACCGACCACCTTTTTCACCTCATCAAATCTCATTTTCCAAAGTACATATTTCGTATATTTCAATATAGCAGATATAAAGCCGGTAGGTTTAGTGTTAAAGATTGTTTAAAAGATAATAAACCTATAGGAAAAATATTAACATTCTTAGAACAAATCGGGATCCTACATGATATATGAAAAATGTAGGTAATAACCTACAATAACTTAAGAAAAATCAAGTTAAATTCCTACCACTACTTGTTAAATAACCCTGTTATCCAGTAATGTAACTAGTGATACCTTAAGCTTCTATTGTTAGTTTTATGCTATAAGTTTATTCTATTAGTATAATACTCTGTAAAATAGCACTCATGTTTCATCTATATTAATATTATTATATGCAAAATTTATACCAATGTATGATACCGTTGTCGCTAATGGCCAATAGCTGATGCGACCCTGTTGGAGAGCTGAATCTGGTGGGAAACGACAAAAGAAGCAAGGCATTGAAATATTGTAATAGGCCTGGTCTGTGATGTTTTTGTTATTACGATCAATGATTCTTATAATCTTTGTTTTCTTACGTTAATCATCAAATATAATACATACTGTAGGAACTAACGTGACGCCACGCTCGTTCCTTCGTCGTCGTAAAGAGGCCCTGCGTTATCTTAAAGAAAACAAAGTCGGCAGGGGCCTTCTACGAGCGACGTCGTGGCTAGAGAGTCAGTCCCAGTCAGTCCTTAGCAGTCTTTAGAAGAGTATTGAGTGAATAAGCAACCTGACAAATTGTACCAGATATTATTAGGTTGGAAACTATGAAACGGGCGTTGAATAAGAATAAAAAACAAAAAGCGCTATTTTTCACATTATTTATTATATTCAATCGAAATAACTTCCATTGGCATCTACGGCTTTCTGCCAACGATTGGGCAAGTCATATATGCCTTTTTAAAAGAAACCTTTCTTTTTAGAGTTAATAAAGAATTCAAAGTCTTTTATAATATCATTTCGGTTATTGTATTTCTTTTCTCTTAAAAATAATTCATAATTACGAAGAAGGTAATAATCGGTCGGTGAAATATCGGGTGAATATGGAGGATGTGGCAAAATTTCATATTGTAGAGAAGTTAATTTGACAACAGTAATTGAAGCTTTATGTGGTCGTGCGTTATCATGCAGTAATATTGCGCCGTGCCGATTGAGCAATGCTGGCTGTTTTTTCATAAGTTTCTCATGCATGACATCAATTTTACGACAATAGGACACCGCTGTTATGATTTCACCTGGTTGTAGGAAGGAATAATGGATCACTCCTTGGGCATTCCACCATATGGTAACCATAATTTTTTTTTGATGAAATTTCGGCTTCGGGGTGTGTTCTGGGGGTGTATTCTTATCTACCCATTTGCTTGATCGCTTTCGATTATCATGCAAAATCCACTTTTCATCACAAGTGATGATTTGGTGAAAAAACGGCAATCGTGTATTGCGAAGCAACAAAGATGTGCACTTGGCCTTGCGGTCGATAATCTGCAGTTGCATCAGTTCGTACGGCACATATGAGTCCAATTTCTTTACTTTATTTATTGTACGCAGATGTTTTAACACAGCCGTATGGCTAGTTCCTAGTTTAGACCCAAGTTCGCGAATAGTTGTGTGTGAATCGGATTCCACAGTCATCCTTAATTCCTCGTTATCAATGTGGGCCGGTGGTCTTCCTTGAGGCTTGTTGACGATACTCAAATTGCCAGAACGAAATTTTTGGGACCAATATCGAGCATTTTATTCAGTAGTGGATCCATCTCCGAATGCGCGATTAATGTTTCTCGAAGCTTGAGCTGCGATATGATTGAATTTGATCTCGTACAAGAAAAGTAGATGTAAATCGCGTTTTGTTTCCATTTGGTTTCGGAGAAAAAAAATATAAAAATGGGATACAAACACAAAAAAATTGTAGGAAATGAGTAAGAAGAATACCTTTAAACTTTATAAATAAAAATATCGAGCGCACGTTACAATGAACCTCTCTCAGTCGCAGCTGAACACAGACTAAACAAAAACGCCCGTTTCATAGTTTCCAACCTAATATTTCAGTTTTAAATATATATATGTACTTTTCATGTAGAAGAAACTCCACAATACGGTTTTACATGTCCAATATGGAAGTGTATATTTTATTTATCTACTCACGCTAAGCTCTATATACGGACTTCTACACATCCTAAAACGCGCTAGGGGTTGTTTTTCGCGGCATCACTTACATGTATGTATGTGGGAAAAAATCCAAAAAGATAAAAGACAGTCTTATGTTCTAATGTAGAAGGAAATAATTGTAGGCATCCATGCTTTTAGTAACCACACGACTGGTGGCATACAAAGCTAGTACATGCATTTTTCATTAGATCTTATTTTCGGCGTAGGGCTTATATTAAAACCACCCTTAAAAATCATGGTAGGATTTATTTTTAGAGCGAGAATTCTTTTGGGGGAAACACGGTATACCTAGTAACATTTTATAGAAAAAACTGACCACGTACAATACACTGACCTTTTATTAGAAATACCGATAAAATATATTTACAGAATATTGACACACTGGATGCTGAACTTTTTCGGAAAACGCTAACCAAAATAATAAACGTGCAATAAGTAAGATAATCAAATTATAGCTAATGGACATATTATACGACACTACTCTAACAGTTTACCACTACAAATCATTCTTGAATGTTCAACAAAGCATCATGAATGACTCAGACACCAATTTGCTCAGACACCAAAATGACCAATTACGTGTCTGAAAGAATAGAAAACTGGTACAGAATCCCAAGAAGTTCGTAACCACCTGATTCATCTATTTATCTCTCACCATCTCAATGCTCACGTTGTATAGTGCTTTACACCCAGAAAGTAATAAAATGGTCCCGAAGAAATCCAGCGAAGGCAGGCGTTAACATTGAAAACGTCATCTTCTTCGGTGTGCTTAATTAACAAAGTGATTTATGCGGTGCTACAGTCTTTTCGGGTGAGTTCATCCTCGTTACCCTTTCCCATGATCTCTTCTAGTCCTCCTCTTTCGATGGAACGAGGCTCCCTTAATTGTCGGAGGCAATTAACTCGGATGAAGTCTCAGCAGAAGCTGGACAGTCACTTACACCTTGCTCGTTTCATCTCGCAATTAAAAGAGCCGCCTGGGATTGCAATTTCTTTAAACTTCAGGCTTAACGTACACTTCGCTGTAACCTTTTGCACTTTGCGCATAATTTTCGTAATCTTTTCCCTGCTACGTTCTTTAACGAGTAAAACAGAGTTTTTTATAGTCATCTATGCATCCGTAAAACAGCGGAGTTTCAGAGCGTTAGTAGCTCTTATTTCAGAAATTTTAAAATATCTTTCAGACCAGGCTTCGTACAAAGGATATATCGTATTGAAAAGGGAGTAAACGAAATTATCCTCAACATGAATCTCTCAATTCTTCAAGAAAATAAATAATTAATTCTCAGCTCTTCAAGAAAATAATTGATGCTGTTAATGTTGCATTAAGTAACACGGTTGCAAAAAGTTTGTTAAACCGAAAAGCATCTTAATATTTGGATTTCCAAAAGAAATGAATCGTTGACCGTCAAAGTATTTAACTGCGTATGAATTTGCAAGACTAAGAATTGTAAACTGTTTTTACTCGAGCACTTGTATATTCTTTTCAGGACTTGAAAATAATGTGATGGGAGGTTTTGGTGAATCTGTGTTTTTGTGACTAAGGTTCCGAAAGGCTTTTTCCAAAAGGTTCCAAAACTTTTCCCATGATCTTCGTAACGTCTAAAGTTCTGTAACCCTTTGCGTACGGAGACTTTTTTGAATATTGAGAAATATGCGCTTCTTTGGCGATCAAAAACCACCTTTTTGTCAGAAAGTCATATTGTTAATGTATAGACGTTACAAATTACTATTTGGGTATCAATTTGGGTAATCATATTGCAACGGTTTTATTAGAATTTTTTAACTTTAACCGCGCATATTTGCATAGATAAAGTATGATTATAATTTTTCTCAGGTCACATATATGCGTCCGTAGTGCTCAAAGGGTTAAGGGTAGATCTTTTTCCTATTTAAACCCTAAGTCACTTTGGGTACAGTTACAAAATACTGTTTCAGACGAATACATACCTGAGATTAAATTGAAAATCACAAAAAAGGGAATAACGTCTTACCACGTTTTCGAATAGGAAGTGGGGGAATGTTGTCCAAGTCGTATCTATGCCGTTTTTCAGTTGCTTTTGCCAACAGAATACTTCTGACGGCAGTGTGATGTACAGTAGCTTAAATAATGTTAATTTCTAAATTTTTTGCGAGGCATTACTATGTTGCAACAATTCCACGAAAGAAAGTAAGTTTACGGTTGTGTTCTGATAATCTTTTGTGCACACTTGATAGGATGGACGACAATATATTTTTAATAAATTGTTGTTATTTCTTAGGTAATCAGTCTATACTATTTCAACGGTTGCTTCTATGTAACGGTGAGACGCTAGCTCAATTCATCATTTTATTATGATTTTTTGAAGTGTTACGCATACCGTTGCCTAAGTTGTATCCGCACAAGATGCATCACTAGAGAAATTCACGGATTGATACACTCCGATTTTTATGAAATTCTGCATAAATATTTATTAGACCTACTTAAGAAGATAGCTGTAATTCGTTCGTGCCGGTTTTCAACTTTGAGTAGTATTGTGTGTATTCTAAATTTTATTTTATTTATAATATATTATTACATGTATATAATCACCAGTATTTTTCGACGTAACTTTTACAGCAGTGGAATTCTTAAAAAAAGTGTTTGAAACGAAAATATTTTTTATACAAAGCACAGCGAAGTATAATCAATTCTCCGTATATCTTGCACCGATGAATTTTGTTAACCCAAGTAGACAGGACAGACGAGACAGAAATGCGTCTATTTGGTTAAAAAAATTCTCCAAAATTTTACGTTTTTTGATTCGGTAGGATTCTGCCTGCACTGTCTGTCCTGTCTGTCCTATTCGTGTTAGGTTTGGGTTAGACAGAAATTAATCTTAAAATTATGTAAATGACATGTTAAAATTATGAAAAAATGGTTCTCATCAAAGATCTTATTAACGTCGCGAGTATAAATCGAATTAACAGTCAATATAGAAAGATCACAAAATTCACTTGATAATTCCAACGGAATAATTCAAACAATTATATACTTTAGTACACTGTTGAAGTCGTAATAAAAAGACTCTTTTATTGTTTCAAAAAGAAAGATGAAGTTCTTTAAATAATAGTGGTGGGGTGTCCAATTTTCCAAAAACAATGTACATGCAGCTTTATAGATCTCAAGAAACGGTATAACTTTTATTTTCACTATTTCTTTATATCTTTTGTTGTTTACGAATTACAAACCCGTATATAGAAAGGGCGGTTCGGACAAAGGGGTTGATATCTCCTTCAAAGTTGAAAACGGGCCTGAACGAATTACAGCTATCTTCTTAGATATGTCTAATAAATATTTATGCAGTTTCATCAAAAACGGAGTGTATCACTTCGTGAACTTCCCTTGTAAGACGTACACTCCCGGCCATAAGTATTAGGACACCTGCTACGTATGCACGAAATCGGAAATTGATTGTGGAGTAATTTTCAGTGTTCCTATTTTCAGGTTTTGTTTAAAACATATTCTCAGCTATAGTATTTACGACATCCTTGGTTAATTTCTAAATTTATTACTGGTTTTTTGACAAAAGTCTGTATTATATTTTTACCGAGCAACTTTCAGGTTCTGCTGCGTGTGGTTTCTCGTATCAGATCTTCTGTAAATGTATACAAATGTTCATAAAAATGTTAAAAAAAACTGTGAAAGCCGTCATGGAGAAAAGACGTGGTTATATCGATGAAAACAAAATATAATGTTATTTTATTTTTTGCATTATAAACCTGTTATAGCACTTGATGTATATTTGCCTTGAAATATATAATACTAAATAAATCAAAATTAGTTGAAATCATACAAAAATGTGCGTAGATTTATGTTCACATTTATTCCATCCGAAGTAGGTGTCTTAATACTTATGGCCGGCAGTGTATTTACCTAGTATGACCTAACCATCTGTACTTGCCATCTTAAGATACATCTTGTTCTTAACAAGAAGGTATTGCCGTTTTTAATATGTTGCAAGAAGTATTTTTTTTATTATTAGAAGGGAGCATTGTTGAGGTTTAGAGCTCCGCGAATTATAATTTTTTAATATCTAAATTAATTATTATATAATAATTATTAAACATTTCTATGCATCCTGTAAGTGCTGGCTATTGTTGTTAATAAAGCAATTTACACAATTAATATTAATTTAAGTTATTTTTGGTTCGTTTGTTTCCCACGTGCGACTTATAATTAGTAGGACATAGATGGTACAACTTAGGACACCGTTTCCTCAGTTGTACCGATGTTACTATGATAGTTTTTACTAATTATCTTCAATTGTGTACTTGTATTTAAATTTTTTTAAAAACATAGTTGCAACACTCATAAAAGTTGTAAATACTGCAAAATTTTGCCCTTTATTTCATAAACCCGCAAAGGGTTAATCTAATCATGCCGAAAACCATTTGTTTGTAAGATATTACAATTTAAATATGAAGTGACTGAGAAGATAAAAATGACTTATTATTGACTTTGCATGAGTATAACAATCTTCGCAGATAGGTCATACAAAAAGCACGTGCATTTCCTTTATTCGAATAATCAAATACTTACATCTGCAGTGCCCGACGAGTATACACGGCGGTATAGAAATTAAAATGATAATTTTTAATTGTGGTAACAGGTCTCATTAAAAAGATATAACTGAAGTTATATTTTTGATACGATCTTTACCATTGAAAATGATTATTTCTACAATTTCCTTATCCACTTGCTATTATTATTCTCTGTTTCGTAGCTTTTCTTCGTGCATATCTCTGGAACGCTTGCAATTGCAGGATAATTCGAGTAGCACGTTTTGCCTGCATCTCAGGATCGCTTCATGCCGTGATGCATTCGTACAAACACGAAGCACGGTTTCAGATCGAGAGATTAACAGACAAATCAGATGTCCTCCTTGCTTTAGGTAACTTTGTTGATTTTTTGTAGATAAAGTGAAATGATAAATTATAACTAAATTGATATACACATTCATGAAGCTTCATCATTGGGGATCTCTGTACATATAATTATTGCTCTTTTCAAATGCTTTTTCCCCAATAGGATGAGTTTCAATGGAAAAGAAGATCATAATATCAGAGGTTTAACTGTATAATATAATTCCGTTTACACATATTAATTTTTGGGCACAATATTTCTTCTCTGCTTGTTGCTTTGTTCTATTTCAATTTTTCAACTCCAACTGTGTATACATGTGCCGATAAGCTATAATCAGATTTTATCTCAGACCACATAATGTATATGCGTCCATCGTCCTGAAAGCGATAATTACATGAATTTTCGGGAAACATCTTTATTCATAATTTAGTATTTAAAATTCTTCATATTCTTTCAAAATGCATATTTTAAATTAAAGTTGCTTATCTTTTAATCCCTAAAAACTATTTTTCCTGTAAATGTCTTCACGAATATAAACGAAATCCTATAAATTCTTATATTCTGTAGCATATTTTTCCATCATTCGAAAGAAATAATTACTTGATTAAAAATTGTGAAATTATTATGATTGCAAATTAATTTCCCTATTCTTAAAATCTGCAGTATTCTTATGCATTTAAGATTGAATATTTCACGGAATTCTCCAATACAAATGAGAACTATTAACTGAAAGAAAACTCATTAATGGTCGAGAGAGATAAGTGGGCTTCTATTACATGAACGACCTGGTTATATGAACCAACTCGTCCGACGACGGGCCCATATATATAGAGTTTTACTGTGTAATGAAATTTACAATACTGGAACGAATTATTTATACGAAAATATCAGTAGGTATAGAAAGTGTTCGTGTAGTTGGAAATTTTTCTAACTAAAAAGCTTTTTCTATTAACACATTGTTGACCGACAATTTTACGTAGAAGTTAACTCGTATCACCGGCTATTTTTCCCGTAATCGAGTATGAAATTGAAAGAATCTAAATAAACTTCAGTATACTTTATTTATATATAATGAATTTATTAGGTTGGTAGGAAATTAATGTCGGTTTTCAAACTTTATCTTTAAATACACATGTTGAGAATGGGAATAATTTTTTTTTAATCAAAATAAGTTCCATTAAAATTTACACATTTTTCCCAAAGAGCAACAAGTTTTTTAATATATTTTTTTTCTTAAATGATATAAGAAGACAAACAGATTAAAATGAACGGCTATCTCAAAATGAAGCGCCGAAGTTTGGAAACTCCAAAACCGACATTAATTTCTTACCAACCTAATAAATGAAACTTTGTACATATCTGCTATATATTATAGTTTATACATATTATATATTTTAGTAATTTTTTTGGTGCGGTGAAATTGAAATAGCTAATGCAAATGCAAACACGAGTTATCTCGTGATCGGTCAGCAATGTGTTAAAATCACATCTTTCCAAACAGAAACTTTAAAGACACAAAGAGACATACAGGGTGTTAAAAAAACATTCAATATTTATATGGTAGATAGGATACACTGTACTGAGTACAAAAGCTTTAGTAAACGTAAGTCGAAAGGTCAACCGTTTCTGAGATATAAACATTTTTGTTTGCTAGTATCACTTACTTGCTTCCGTCGCATGCGATGTTTACTTTAGTGTTTATAAACAGCGTTCTGAATGTTCTTATTCAAGTGCCGACAGTAAACTTCATTGAGAATCAGTCATTTGTGGATCGGTGATTGTAGATATTTCACAGTTCAAAGTATCGTGAAAATGTCAGCATCAAGCAATTCGACAGAAATGTGGAATTTTCGAGAGAGTTCGCGACTCTGTAAAAAGAAAATGCCAAGCGCGTGTAGAAATGGAAGGTGGGCACGCAGAGAATCTTCTGTAAACATCGAAACTTCAATAGTAAGTCAATTATGACAGTAACAAACAAAAATGTTTATATCTCAAAAACGGTTGACCGTTCGACCTGTGTTTACTAAAGCTTTGTTACTCAGTACAGTGTATCCTATAAACCATATAAAAATTGAATGGCTTTTTTTGAACGCGCTGTATATGGACAGCAGGACTTTACCTTTTTGAGGCCAGCCAGTAAATATTGACTGAATTAACAAATTCAAAAATATTACAATTTAAAAGTCATATGATTTATTGAATTCAATAGCGCCGGTCACCGGTGACCCCCATGGCATTCAACGTGTTAATTCGAAGGACTATGAAAACGTGAAATATATTTATGTCTCGTGGAAAGCATACGTTTCGTGGTTACAATGAAAATAATCACACACCGAAAAATTGTCCATAAAGTCCAGGACGAGCCGAAATGTGAAATTAATTATTCATGAAATATAGTTTCTAAATTATCGAAAACGTTACTCCTAATGTGCCGCGCGTTATGCATAATTCGCAGAACAATATATTTTGCGATATAATTCTTATAAAATCCGTGGCGAATAAGTTGAAATCAATCTGCAATGGTTTGTCTGCTGGCGCAAAGGCGAAAGATGCTGAAAGCGAGCAACACACAAAAATAAGTGGCCAAGGTTTCCTCCATTGTAAGTTCTTTCGCTTTTATTTCCGACGTTACGACGTCGAATAAAATTCTTGATTTACCGGCGGCAAGTACCAACAACGTATACAGCCGTAAGGGGGGAAAAAGTAATATCGTCTGTGCAAAACGAGACTTTCGCTGAAAAGAGTGCAAACGAGACCGAGTGCCATTAATTGGCATGAGCAGCGATTATCTTCCCGAGATCGCGTAAACGGTGCCGCGGCGTGCTGCAATCAAACGTATGCAAAGTGCACGTAAATCCTGGATTTAATCGCCGCTCAGAATTCACCGATGAGAAATAATAGACGCGCTTCGGCACGATTCTTAATTTTTCTTTTATCGGGGATACTGACTCAAACTATTACGTAAATGCGGAGAAAAAAGAAGGAATGGCGAACGTTGATGAAATAGGATCACGCGAGACGCTGTTGTAATACTTGTGAAGTATCTCATTAATTATAGTGCTTCATATTTTAAACGTATCGAATATTTTATTTCGTTTTTTTACGGATGACATTCCATTCGGTATAAAATTGTGATACGGTTTAAATATGCCTATTAATTATCTCTTATCCTAAATGTTATAACGCATAAATAACATTGCTACGCATGGAACACCCAGGAGAACTAATGTTACTGTGTTACGGGGTACATCAATTGTTATAAATATTAGAAAACAGATTCTACGGTCGGTCGTCCTCGGTATCGGACGTGTCATACAGTAAACCTCGAAAGTTTTGTAAAAGAGTGTCGATTTATTTATAATGTCGAAAAGGGCCTTATATAATTACTCCTCTGTTATTATTTTCTGCTGTCGTTTATTGTTATATCCGAAGTAAAGCACACTGAAGATTCGTACAGAAATTGTTTTATTTTATGTATTTCTATAATTATTTTATTCGGTTGGCAAGAAAGTAATTTCGGTTTTCGTCGATAGCTAACGTTACGTTTGTTTTGAAGGACTTCTGACAATGTTATCATTTTTTGCTTCTGAAAATTGAAAGTTGTCACCTTTGGCAGGATTTAAAATTTTCATTTAATATAATTAATAATATTAAAAAAAGCCATCAGGTATACTGTTAACAAGGAGAAGTACAAAAGTTCGCAGTAGAGGGTCAAAAGACGAACGACAACTGAAGTTTATTTGCACGCTCGCAGCATTTGAATTACATAACGATACTGATTAGCATGAATCGCGGCGTTTGATAGAAAGCACCGAGCAGGCAATTATCAATCATCGGGGAAACCGGCGTCCGGTCTATCAAAGTCAAATCATCTGGCTACCTTGCGAGAGGTTGTTAAGGAAAGTCAATCACGCGTGTAACTTGCGGTTAGAGTTCTCCTTTTTTCATTATGACGAGCCTTAGGTTTGGATCGACGACTCAATTTCACATGCATCGGTAATAAAGTAGGAATCATGTTCTAATCGTTGGTTATTTAAATAGATGCCTTATGTCTACTCTGCACGGAATTTTATCAAATACTTGCGAGCATATTTCCTATGATACTTATCTATGATAATACAGTGCAACGTTTCAAGTAAAATGGCACCGACACCATAATTATCGATTAACCACGTATGGAATTCTAAGAAATGTCGAACAAATAATAGCATTTCATTATCCAGTCATAATAAATACGCTCTGACAGCAATTGTCAATGCTGTGGAACCTGATTTCCGCCCACTCGTCCTTTTTACTTTCCACCCGGTGTCCTCGAGAACTTAACGTAAGTTACTTTGTTTCACGTTCAACTGCAAGAGAAAATAATTAAATTGTTACGCGCGAGTTTCACTTTTCAATGTTCTGCCAGCAAAACACACGGTGTCTGATCAACCGCGAATAAATAATGTATCGGTCCAATTAATTCGTGAAATGAACATACTGTTCCATAAATCGTTTGTCCCGCTGTATGTCGTTCCGTTATTTCATTTTCGCGCCTGTGAGCTTAACGAGGAAAAATTATAACCTGAAATTTATCGAATCAACCCTGCCGAATATGAATAATCTTTACATATTCAACAGATGAAGACGTAGAAATTAAATATTTACTTGTTACGAAATTCCAATATGCAAATTAGACAACACATGCTTTAACAATTTCTGACAATTCTCCTTCGCAATTTTATATATTTTAAATTTATGACTTTTATTTATCTAACTTTATGTACTTCAATATTACCTGATATTTCTTTAATTTATTTCGTATTAAACGGTTTACCCGGTAAGAAAAAACTTCAATTAAACTAAATTAAATTGAATTGAAGATTCAAGTTTTTGTGTTTGATTGTATAGTCTTTGAATTATAAATTAAAAGTTAAAAAGCTGTCCCTATACCTTTAGGGGCTACAAAGTTATTAAGGATGGAGATTCTTTGGATTCACAGTTCGAGAAACTTTATACACGGACTGTTACTTTTCTATGAAATATTCTCAAAATATTATTTGCTACTGAATTCCATTTAAATTTGATATTCCGCATCCCCTCTTGTTATATGCGAATAGCATCCTGCGTGAGAAAAATAAAACCGAAAAGCCGAGGAGAAAATGTTATCAATGAATCATGGAGGCAAAAAGAAAAAAGTGAAATACGTAAAATAATTGATTGAAATTTAAAATGAACTTGATATTATACATGTAGAAACATTATATATACAGTGATTTCTGTTATACGTGATTAATAACTGAAGAAACAGGAACTAAATACAGGTAATATACTACTTTGGAATTGTGTTTAGTTTTTTACAAATAGATAAAAATAAAGTGTATGCAAAAGCTATATATTAACTGTATGTAGTTAAAAATATGAAAAACATATTAATTTATTTGCAAAGTATAATGCAATAAAGGTTATACAACTTTCTCCAAAAAGATGTGTACATGATTAGTTGATGCATGTAGATATGGATACATAATATACAATATCGAAATCACTCTTGCATATAATAATTTGCGTGATAATAAATTAAAAGCATTTTTTCTTAACGTGATATTAGTTGATTGTATTTAATTGGTGCAATCAATTTAAGGCATATATGCCGAGAAGGTCCCCTCTACACAGCAGAATGTAATCAACGGATATTTGATCTTTTGCGGTCGAGAACATTTAAGACTGTACTTTTCCAGTATATTTTAACTCCGCAATTTTTCTTTCTCACTTGTAGATCTTCATAAATATATGCACCGATGTTTTCAGATAACGAAACTATTTTTTGTCTCTTTAGCGGCGATATTTGACCTTAAGAATAGTATGAATGTCAAGTGTATGGCGACATTCGATCGCAAAGCATTTTTATTGTTCGACCGATAACCTTCTGGCACACGTATCAGTCCTTGTACGTCCTTCTTACTTAACCCTTAAAAGGTATCATCTAAAAAAATCACGTTAACGGTGTCATGAGTGTAATTTCACCCCAGTAAATGAATTTGATATTATAAATTTTGTTGGAGAGTTGAATTTGGCGCGAAACGACAAAAGAAGCAAGGCATTGAAATATTGTAGTAGGCCTTGTCTGTGATGTTTTTGTTATAAATCAATAATCCTTGTTGTTAATTAAATATATTTAAAATACAGTTTTACATGTTTAATTCAGAAGTGCATACTTTATTTATCTACTCACGCTAAGCTATATATACGGACTTCTACAAATTTAATAAAGACATGTAAATGACATTAGATATATTATAAGAATTACATATTTCATGAAAATTATCAAATTTATTTTTTACAGTTATTGCAAATAATATTGCGGTGCCTTTTACAAATGAAGTTAGTACATAGTGTACATCTCACAGTATATTTTCTATCATCTTTCCTTATACATATCTTTCCTTATACATATACATTCTTATACATATACATATACATATACCCGCTTAGATGTGGGTGGTGGTATTGGCGTTGTTTCCTCAACCTTTTCGCCAAGTATTCTTAATATTACTTTCCTCAGATTATGTGGCGAATTCAGTATTTTTAATTGTCATTTAAGAAATGGTTTAATGAGAGAAAATCCTAATTTTAAGAGGTAATCATCCCAGTTCAGATTTTTTGTTGTGCAGCTAAAGAAGTAAGTAACGAAAGTGAACTTTTTTATGATAATGGTATCCCTATTGACGCCATAAATGATTACAGGAAAAATCAGTGCTACCAGAAATTCGGTTTCTGAATAATAATAGAAAAACAATTTACATGGGGTGATTTTTCACCCATGATACCTTTTTAGGGTTAAAATACTGTAACTTTTGCAACAAATAGCACAATTTGTGGTGTGTATCGTTTAAGTGTGACCACCTAAATATCCGTTTTAAATGCGAAGATATAAAAACGATTTCCTATGTATTTTGAATGATACCAACTTTAGTACCAAGTTCTAACAACAAGCGACTAATCCGTTGATTTCTTACAAAACTTATTGATTCTCTTAATAAGAAGTTTTCAATTAACCTCTGGAGTAGAAAAACGAGTATCGCCCGCATTAGTTTTCTATGCCAAAAAGTCTGACAGGTTACATTAATCCCATGTCCATAATAATTTTAACACGATCTATGGCAACGGGAGATTAAATAGTATATTAAACTACAAAACTGCAAAATTAAATTGTAAGACTGGGGGTTAAGAAAACAGCAGTTACATATTAGTATACTAGTGACAAAAATATGCACAGGTAGTATCAAAACGGATATCTGAGGCATGAAAAGAATAGAAAAAAGAGACGGTAGCCAAAAATAGCAACCAGCATATTGCATAATATTATCGTTGTTGAAAGATGTCTTTTACATCGCAGATAAACTGCCCGATTTTGCTTTCGATGACAACGCAGAATTTATGGCATGTTTTAGTTCGAATGCCTCGAGGCATACCGCTTTTATTTTGAAGCCTGATTGTATCAAAATAAACTAGTATTTTACTTGCATTAACGTTTGATGGGTGAATGATAGCAACATGTTGGGTTTGTTTTGTTACGAATTTTATTGCTAATTTTACGAAATTAATTTGAATCGTAACACTTGTATCGCTAATACTTTACCACTTACAGTAGTGGTACCAAATAACAGCTGGATCCGACCTGCTGCAGATTTTAACATAATAGTATAGATATTTTCAATTTCGGTATTTAAATAAAAATCATTTAAGCGAGAGTTCTTTTTTTGCATATGCAAAATTTTCCATAGCAATTAACATATTTAATGAATTATATTGGTCCACCAAAATTGTTTCTTCTTTTCCTGGCTCGCTGCTAAAAAAGTTTGCCCATTACTGGCTTATGACATCGTAAGGGCATTTTACTACATTGAAATACATGTTTTATCTAATAGTAATTACCAATATGTCCTAGAGGTAACAAACTCAAGATACTATAGATTTTGTTTCTCAGTTATTTCTCGACACTGTCGCCAGTCAAATGAAATTAATTTGTAAAAATATTTGTTTCTCGTAACTCAGTTTGACATATAAGGCAATATAAGTTCGTATTCAAATTACATATTGTTAAATGACGATTATACGACGCTTCAGAAAATGGCAAATATTACATCCATGCTTACAACTCTCGAATGACGTATTTGACTAGTCATGAAATTATCATGGACATCGAAAAAATAGTGGTAGTCGATAAACTATTAAACGAACGTTTAGTTGTTTAAGTTCACGATAATGGAATATAATTTCAAAAATAGATTTCAGAATTATATATTATATATAAATTTTATTCAGAAATCTATTTGAGAAATTTTATCATCTATTTGAGAATTTTTCCTATCGACCGGACGGTTGCTAACATCCTTATTAGACTCACTTTGTATGTGGGTTACTGTTGTTTTTAACACTAGAACTACGAAACCAGTCAAAATGACTGGTACGCAATTTTTACCAAAAATTCTCCAAGATTATAGGACAGTCATAGAATAGATATTCTACGTCCATCTCATAAAATATAAATTACCGAATCGATCATCTTTTCCACCTTTGAATTCCCCTTTTTCAAAGTACTTATTTAATATATTTAAATATAACATATTTACCGCCGGTAGTTCTAGCGTTAATTTTTACCGTTGAACTTTAAAAGTGTAATTGGTGGGAGTGCTATGAATATATTTCGAATTGGCAAAAGTGACGATGATATCTTCGTAGGTGTAAGTTTTCTCCATTAACGCAAAAATTCCATGGACTCTAGAATTCGTACGTATGGTGAAAGAATGTTAGATACTCCGTGAAAATAGGATGTAGGATCGTTTTCCCGAGATTTTGACATTTATCCGTCCTGGCTGGCATGTTAGCGTAAACGCGTCTATTATTAAATGTTCTACAACGCTGTCAGCTTCCTGGTATTTCTCCTACGACGAGACAAAAACCTTCTGAACGCGGTGATCTAATTGACCGCGCTTGCATAAGCAATAATTGATAGGTACCGATGTCAATCTTCTTGACATTTTACTGCGCTACATGCCGTTTTATTATGGCAAGCATGTGGAGGTCGTGTCGATAGGGAATAAAATTTCGAGAAAAAAAGTCACGTGTATTCATATCGTGTTGTTTACGTTTTTTTCTCCTTTTGCGGCAACGGCCACTGGGCCGTTGGAGCTCGTTAATTTATTTTTTGAGTGGCCAAAGATATTTTGAAGGTACTTGTTTTTCTGTTTTTTTAAAAATAAATATCACCGTGAAATTGGGCATCCATTATTTGGCGTTTTGCCAAAGCAATTTATTTGGATTTTAAATAAATAAAGGAAACAAGTGCGACTTGCCGAATTTTTTGATCGGTCACTTTTTCGCGACCGTATTATAAATCCTGTTTATTGAAATTTTTCTATACTCCTGAATAGGTTTCCTGACAAATTGCAACGAATGAAATATTCCGGAGAAAGCTACTATATTATTTAATTCACTTCGCCGAACTCCGTAATTAATAATCGTTGACAGGATAACGACAGGATCTTATTAAGTGGCCGATAAATCAAATTTAAATGATTCGCCTCGAACTGATCCAAACTCGACATCAATTTTGCTAATGAAACCAGAAAACTCAAAGTATTATAAGATTTAGAACACGTCAAAGCTAATTAAAATATGACAAAATCTCATGTGTACGCGATTCATTGTAATTTTTAGTATTATGGAAATAATCGTTTGTGGAGAAGCATCTGCCGAAAGTATTCAATTTCAATTTTTTATAATTATCTTCGTTTTTATGTAATTTGAATATCTAACAGTTGCAGTTGATTCATGTCATTTGACTATTTTCAATTTAATAATATGAGTTTATTCAGAGTATATGAGAAACTAAATTATTCATGAAAGGATCTAGGTCAATGATTTTAATGACCTTTAAATACATATTTTGCAGGATAATATACACAATAAGATTGTTTCTATATGTGTAATCGCTTCTTCATTTTAGTTTTCGAGGTGAATGCAAAAGAATTTTTCTTATTTCATTT
Source organism: Cerceris ruficornis (assembly GCA_963989415.1). NCBI lineage: Eukaryota > Metazoa > Arthropoda > Insecta > Hymenoptera > Crabronidae > Cerceris > Cerceris ruficornis. The sequence continues at coordinate 53,613,636 of OZ022517.1, forward strand.
ATTGTTTCTAGTGTTTAGAAAGTCAGATGAAGCGTATCCTTCTAGATATACATAATTATCGAAAATGTCAGTTTTATGTCTGAACAGTCAAGAACTCAAAACACATTACAACATGTTTATAGTAATTTCCAATGTGTGATTCTTAAGTTGCAAAATCGACGTGTAATAAATAATATCAGAACATAGACTAGTGTTAGAGCAGGTAAAAAAAATTCTATCTTCTGTGTAAATTTAAAAACATTTTACACAATAATTGCATAACACTGACTTTATGGAATGACAGAAAAAATTGTTACATTTTATTAAGTACAGAGTTTCTCTGATTTTCAAATTTTTATAACGAAGCTGCAAATTATACCTTGATCGAAGTTTATTATGAAAAGTGCATAATTAATTTTTCCGACTCAGTTTGCTCTTATGAGAAAAAAACACTTATCTCCTACACTTACAATATTTATTACGTTAAAGTGGTTATATAATACAATATAATAAGATATAAAGCAGTGATATAATACGATATAATAAGATATAAAGCAGTGATATAATACAAAAAATTTGACGTTCAAAAGGTCAAATACACAAAGAGGAGCGATAAAACAGTGAAGAAAAGTGTCCCTATTAAAAAGACACAGTATAAAGCCGTACCCATTGTCTGACTTGAGTATAGCCCGTCGTTGACATTTTCTTGTGGGACAGTAAAAAAAAATCAAAATATTATACGCACCGATTTGCTAGTGACTCTTGCGCAACCTACGATTAACGGGTAGTGACATTAGCCTTCCTGACACGTTATGTACATATATACAAAAGGCACACGCCCGTTGTCACTAGCACATTTGATAAATCTAATAGCCATCTAACAGGAAATTACCTTGATCCCTATGATTTAAATAGAACTTCAGCTGAAATAAACTTTGTAAAATTATTTTTTCACGCTGAAGAAAAATAAGCACTGAACATTGATCTGGGTTACTGTTGTACCAGTTCACTCTGATGAAGCTGGCTGCAAATCTGGCGAAACGTTGGAAGTTTTATTATACTCAACGCCGCTTAAACCCGGAAGCTCCTGACTTTTGTTCAGTTAACGATATCCGCCAAAACCTCCAAAATGAATACTGTTTTTGAGACTGCTCATTTCTAGACGTTTGGACTAGGGATTTCAATACCGGTATACCGGGATACCGAATACCGGTATTTTGAGCCATTTGTATAATTTTGTAATACCGGTATTTACAAGTTTAAATACCGTTTTTTCGGTATTTACTAGAAATTTGTTAAATTGTCTCCACTATATGTTTAGATACAAATCAGCAATTGTGCTATGCTCATGGAACTCAATTAGGAGTAATAGATGTATTATACCAAAAAAATAAAGGACAGAAGAACCCAAATACTGTAGATATAGAAACTTCTGATTCCGATTTTGAAGAGAGTGAGAGTGAGAGTGATACTGACAATGAAGATAATGACAATGTAATCATTGAAGAAGATATTGCTAATGAGGATGAAATATTAACTCATCAAGAATTGCTTCCTATAATTAATAAAGTTCGAAAAATTGTTAAGATATTAAAACGTTCCCCTACAAAAAATGCCTTATTACAAAAATATATACGAACTGAAAATAAAGCAGAACATATGTTAATATTAGATTCTAAAACACGTTGGAACAGTTTACTCCTAATGATGGAACGATTTTTGAAACTGAAAAATCCAATCCAAAAAGCAATAATCGACTTAAACCTGCAAATTAATTTTTCCGATAGTGAATTCGATCGATAGTGTTGCAATCCCTAGTTTGGACGAATTTTGAAATCCGATGTAAATAGAATCTGATTTACAAGCGCGTTTTGCGTTTGTAGTTTCTCGAATATTAGGACTGAGTTCGTTCATATGTGTGGTGTAGTGAATCTGTGGATAAAGAAAGAAATCTAAATAAATGGAACTGAATCGACAGTTGTCAATTATACAAATAGCTATGCGAGATAGATGAAGAATGCGAAAGATATTGTAGGAACGGAATTCCTAGCCATAACTGAATAGTATTAATTTTTGGAATTAGTGAGTGTGGATGGTTCTTATATAAGCGAGAGTGGATATTTAGAGTACGTGATTCGGAAGGCGACGGATGTCAGGGCTAGCATGAATGTTTAGTCTATGGATAAGGAGAAAATGAGTGAGTGCAATAGAGAACGCACGCTGTGAGAAAGACAAAGAATGCATGCTGTGAGAAAGAGTATCGAGGGTGGATGCGAGCGTGAATTTGGGAAGAGTCAGTTGAGTTGAGAATATGCAGTTGAGTGGACAGTTTGGAGAGTGAAAGTCATAGCGTGAGTGGAGAGAGCTTTAGCGATAAATTTAGAGATAGAGTAATTTTAGTATTATTAAGAGTTTTGTATTTTTTATATAGTTAATAAAGTTAGTCATTTGTTTTTTTTTAATTACACGCGTTCAATTAAGTTTCTAGGTTACGATATTGTTAATTAATTCTAAGGGAATCTGTTCGGTTTCTTCGAGGACGGGTACCGATATTCTTTGGTGGCTCGTCTAAGATTAAATTAGAGTAGGACCCTATAATATGGATTTAGAAAGGGCTTAATTTTTCGTAAAGAGTTAGCCCAGTTAAACGCAGCTTGTTCCACTTTATCAATCATGTCGACATTAGCAGTCAGTATTTTCATCTTAATTGCAAAACTTTATCGAAATTCTACATTCATTTGGCACATTTTACTTAAGTAAATCCGCTCGTATTAATTCTCAAAATTTTTGCTCACACGTTATGAACATCTGTATTTTATCCTTGTTATTTCGGAACCTACCTGAAACTATGTACTTTGGAAAAATAATTGTATCCGCTTAAGTCAAAACTTAGAAAATCAAAACCACCCGAACACCCAGTGTAACAGCAGTTGTGCATTCGTATATCTTAATCTGTCTAATTGAAAAACAGGCCATAAACGAATTGGTATATGGTAGTGATGTTATCTGACAATGATAAAGGAAAAGTAATCCTTTTGGCAAGAGTAAACCAAGTCAGTCGTTCTCCCGCAGATTGTCGGGCAATCCGGAGCAAGCTGGTTCCCTTGAGCAATCTCAACCTACCGGTTTTAACATAATATTTGGTCTGTCCGAGCCTCGAGATATTTATTACGCGAGCCCGTTGAAATTATCGACGACAAACGGCATCTCCATCAGGCCAAGGCTATCCAAAGAGCTATTCAAGGAGTAAACCAGAGGAGTAAACCGGAGGAGCAATCCCAGGAGCTACCTGAGTACGATGCTTACCCGAATTAATTAATGTTAATCATTTTAAAAACACCGATCCCTGTTACATGGAGTTTAATGGAAAATTTTAAGCTGGAATATTTCATCTGAATTCGGCAACTATCAAAGATAATCTCGGGTCAATTTTTAAGGCTTTGAGATTGCAAAGAGTCTCATTGCTCCTGTAGAAGTGTTACATATGAAATATTTTTATCGATATTGCAGAACATAGTGTTATTAGCTTTTAGGGCTTTAACCCCTTGTCCTACGATTTCTTTTGTGACTACCTCCGCAATAATTGAAAATTAAATTGCTAAAATAAAAATATGTTAATGATTCCTGATATATTTTAGAATTCAACGCAATATTAATAACATAGAAATAATATTATCGTGTCGTGTTCCACTGATATTTTCAATTTGATAATTTTTGAGAAGCTTCAAAATTTCCTGTTCCATCAACCGCATCACGAGTGTCATTCGTTGTTGTAGGGCACAGGGTTAAACAAAAACACTTTGTTTATAAATTAATAGAATATACTAAGACTTTACTATCTGAATATATGAAGAGGGTACGTCTTCTCTCTAATTGTAAGAGTGAAAGTCACAGAGTGAGTTCTAAAAGAATTTAGCGAGGGTTTAAGGACTCTTTTCGGTTTTAACATAAAACAAACTGAATCGCTACGCAGCTGCAACCTCTTAAGCATTCCAAGAAGAAAATATACAAGTTGATTTTTGTATGTTTAAAATATACTTTGTTCGTAGAAACATAGAAAACCAACAAGTATAACATAAAGTATACCTCCATTGTATGAACTAATTGAGAAACAATAGTGTTAGATGGGAAAAGTTTAAATAACAGAACAATAAGCGGTTAGCACCCTATTTTATTTAATACTTAAGACAAAATTAATATTTGTAAATAAGTTTATTAGCAGTATACAACGTCAATGAAACAATCCTGTTCAGTTCTCCTGTGTTCATATTAACCCCTTGCCCTACGATTTCTATTTTGACTGTGTCTACAATAACTCAGGAATTCATTCCTGAAATCATAATTTACCTCTGCTTTCTGATATTTCGTATAGCTGAACTCAATATTAACAGTATAGAAATAATTTCATCGTCTCGTGATCGACTGATATTTTGAATACAATAGTTTTTGGAAGTCTTCAAACATTTCCTATTTCATTTACCGCGTCACGAGTGTCACACGTTGTTGTAGGTTAAGAGGTTAATTATGAAGGAACCGCGGTGCCTGGGCCAGTGGAAGTCCTTCTGTTCCTAGGAAAGGGGTAAATGTGTTTGATTAGGGCGCTGCGTTTCGTCCTGGGCCTGTTCGTGGACTCGTCAGTAGGGCTGACCGAACAACAAGGCCCTGCCCCAGACGCTGTGCCCCGGATGGGACGATGGCATTTTTTTTTTGAGTTTTCCCTTGTGTATTAGTATTTTCCTTGTGTTTTCCTTTTACCTGTATTAAACATGAGAGATTGTGTTAGAATGATAACCTATGGGGGAGTTTTGGTTGCTGAGGGTTAGCAGCTTGTGGTGGGAGCAGGAAAAGTTTCAAAAAACCTGCTGTCGTGAGTTAAGGGGGTTATGGGGAGGGAAGGTTTGCTATGGCATGTTTAGGAAGCTTGATTTTTAGATTGAGTGGGATTTCTTGGATAAAGTAGTTTCCTGTGTCAGCCACCAGTGGGTTCAAATGCGTGTGATTGTATGTTTTAGTGAGTGAGGTAATTATGTGGTCTTTGTTGTATGGGGTATTGGTTATTTCGTGTAAGGATTTGTTGGGGGTTTCTCTGGTGAGGCCTAATTATGATTCTGAGGAACTTGTTTTGTATTTCTTGTAATTTGTTGATATGGGTTTTGGTTGCTGCGGAGACGATGGCATCTGTTGGGCGATCGTATATATAGATACCGATCGTCGTTGGACAACTCCCGAGAGTGATCCATCGGTGGACACGAGGTCTAGCGGACGATCCTGGAACTAGGGGCGTAGGCGTAATGACGACCGGTAGATCGGTGATGGTGCTCGATAGGTCGTGCCGCCACAATTATAATAATAGATCCTAGACTTTGTTTGCAGCGAAATCACATAATTCCTTTTACACAATTAATTCAATGTACTAAATTCATTACAATTTGAGACTAAAGTCACGTAGACTATGCTTCCAAAGCTGTGAACGTATCCCAAAGAAATGGTATATCTTCGCAAATGCTCTCACTACATACCTACGTGATAACGATCCTAAGTCCTCAAGACCTTGATCATTATGTAACATATGACATCAATTTGAAGTTGAATAATTCTAGTTCTAAGTAAGTTACAGTCTACAGGAGTAAATACATATTGTCACGTATGGCGTAGCTAGTAGAACTGATATTCGTTACTTACAATTGGTTCTAAGTAATATCATTTGTCGTGTATAATATGAAACAAAAAATTCTCCAATCGAATGAGCTCCATTTCAAACGTATTACAAATCATTGTTCAGTAAGTGTTGCAGATTTTCATAAACGTTTGAATATTTTATATTTATGATATAAGCCGTTTATGTTGAAAGTGGCTGAAGTCACTTTCTTTTTAAATCGAGGTGCTTAGGGTTGCGTTTTAACCTGTTTACAAGTGTTCATGCCAATTTTAGAGAAAATTTACTTGGACTTGTTATTTGGATATTTATATTTTTGTTAGTGAAAATAATTTCGTATGGTCATTAAAAATCACCATTTTGAAGCTGACAGCACGTCTTTGGTAGCGCAGATCCTCTTATGCTCCAAGGCCGCTATGCGGTACCAAAGACGTGCTGTCAGATTAAAAATGGTGATGTTTATGTGGTCGGCGCTCCTCCAGAATACGTACGGCGAGCAGTTAATTCCAAACCCTGCGTTAAATGAATAAATACTGGTCCCTTTTATTATCAATTCATATGTAATTTTTAATAAAGAATTATTACATACATTATGTACTTGTATAACCATACTTTGTATAAGAGTAAACCGGATCAACATTCACACTATACTTGTTCTTTGTACGAATAATCTTTCAGTGTCTCAATAGGTTCTTGATATATAAATATGAAGATCGACTAGAGATCTTCATTCTCTCAATCATTCTTATTAATAAATACAGTCATCTACACATATACATTAATCATAGAAGAAGTTTAAAGTTAATTATATTAGGTAGGCAGCTAAGTTCCCGCCATTTTTTTAATTTAAACATTCCGTATGTTATGAAATGTTTTTGGCATAATGTTTTAAATCATTCGAAAGAGGATATTTTGTTCTATCGGAATCAATCTTTTTTTGTTCAAGATAATTTCCCTCCTCTTTCAATCTTTTTCAAATACTATGCGCAGAGTTTTGTTCAATACTGATGCAAAATTGAGAGCTTGATTGGATGAATTTTTCGAGACGAAACCAGGTGATTTATACCAACGAGGTATTGAAAATCTTGCTGAACTTTGGGAAGAAGTTGTAAACAACAAGGGAGAATACATTATTGATTAATCAGTTGTCAATTTTTATTGAAAAATAAACTTTTAAAAAATTGTAAAAAACGGGGGGAACTTAGTTGCCAGCCCAATAGAATTTCTTGGAGCTTTCTGATTATTCGATGATGTTGGAAATTCAATCATCTGAGTCACAGGTTGCACTTATTATATGATTCTTTCTTAGAAGTACGTGTCAAGTAGAACATTATAACAGGAATTACTTACTGCTTTGTGTTTGCTATTTGTGTTTGTTAATTGTTTTATTTGGAGAGGTAAGACGAAACTGAATCGGCAGTAATAAAGCACAAGATTTCTATAAATCTGTCAATGATTCGTTGTAAGAACGTGAATAATGTCAAATATAAAATGCGTTATGGATAATAAAAATTAAATAAATTGCCTCTCGAATAATTTTCCAATTATCGCGAACCAGACATAAAATACTTAATCGCGTAGCTTCTCGGCAGATTTTTAACACAACGGAAGCTGCAGTTCGCCCATAATTTAAATAATCTTTAAATCAGACTTTGAATATATAGTGTAACCAGATTAAAATGTAAATTACATTATTGCATAAATTACTAACAAAACTTCCGGGTAACGAGCAGGTTGATGACGCATTAAAATTCTTTGGTACTTCAGTTTCGTTTTTGCGATTTACCTTCGATCGTGATATATCGGTCGTAAAAGTCACTTTAAAATGTTGCAAAGGCAAGTAACATTTCCTTTCCGTCGACGTTGCTAAGCAAAAACTCTTCTTCGATAAATAATGGAAGCTTTTAACGGCGAAAGGTCTTCTTCTCTTAAAATCCATGCCTCTCTCTCTCAACGAAAGATCAAACCGGTGAATTGATCTTTCGTGGCTCGCGAATAATTTAATTAGACCTTGGTGTAGACTTCGCGTCGCCCTGTAATTAGCGTTGAGCAAAGTGAAATTTAATTCGCACCAAATTCCAGAGCAACTCTGTCGAGGTGAACGCAAATTCTCGTTCATTGTCGATGACACGCCGAAATTATCTCTTCAACATAACATTTCAGGGTATTTGGAATCTTTTTTGAAGTCTCTTTCGAGTGTATTTTTACTGGCGCTGATAACTCTTGTTATTTTTTGCATTACTTTTAATACAATAAACGTACTACCCTAGATAATTTGATAATGTTGTACTATAACGTGTACTTATATTAACATATTTTCATTTTGAGGCTGAGGCATATTTTTTTTTTAATAAGAATTATTTTAATGCGAATTTTATCCTTTTTTGTATTAAACCCTGAAGTGTTGTATGAAAAGTATCAAGTTTATGATGAACTTTCTTAGGCAATAAGACAAGCTATTACACATACAAAACAATAGCTTTTGATGAAGTTGAAAATGTAAATTTAGTTCGCATTTCGATCAGATTATTGTGTGACATTGAGATTATTGATAGCTGTACCAAATAGCCAAGAACTAATCAGCGGAACGTATGTTACAAATATTTATAATATAGAGGAAGCAGGATATAATTGATTAATTTCCTGTCTACACTTTTTAACGATCATTTATTTCAGACACGTGTATGCTATTCTAGGTCACTTATGTTCAGTAATAAGCAAGAAAATGAGGAGGTACGATTTAAAAGACGAACATGCATTGGATTACTTTTACCTACATATTCTTCCACCTTAATCTACGAAATAGTAATTCTTCCTGTCCCCGCACAAAATACGTATCTTCTAACTACATACAGTGGGTGTAGAAAGTATTCATACACCGGTTAATTTCGAATTATATATTGTGAAATTGTAGTTTATTAACTACTTTTTTTATAAACAACGAGTTTGACCACCGGGTTTATATTGACGTTTTGAATCGGAATCTTTCTGCCAGTGCAGAAAAAATGGGCATTAAAGATAATTTTATCTTTATGCACGATAATGATCCAAAGCATATGGCGTACAATGCGAGAATATGGATATTATATCATAAGCTAGCATATATAGAAGCTCCACCACAATCTCCTGATACGAACCCCATCGAACACCTATGGGACTACTTGGAGTGTAACATTAAAAAACATCACATATCCTCTAAAGAAGGCTTAAAAAATGCTCTTATGGAAGAATGGAATAAGATCCCGTCCAACGTAACAGCAAAATTAGTAACTTCAATGCCAAGAAGAGTCGCAGCAATTATAAAGTCAAAAGGAAATCCTGCTAAATATCAAGTAACTGTTTATTTTACTTTTTCATTGTCAAATAAATTTAATTTTCAGGGTTTCCTCATGAACTTCTAATGACTTTTAAACAATGCAGTAGCTGTACGAATACTTATTGCCCTTATATTTCGGACAATATTTCTTTTTTTTTTAATAACTTTGCAAATTATTCAACTAATTAATTTTTTTTGCACTGTGTCTGTTATAGAGACTTCCGAGAATATGTACATACTCGTTGCTTGTAAAAAATTAGTTAATAAACTACAATTTCACAATATATTATTCGAAATTAGTTGGTGTACGCATACTTTCTACACCCACTGTATATTACGGTCATTATCATTTTTGCCAGAAACAACATTTACACTTTTTCCTACATATTTTTCAACGTTGATTAGAACTATCAAATAAATTTATTTCTACCAAGCTACATTTGCGAGAAAATCAGTTTCAAAAATTGTAAATATCCAAATTTTGACCTTTGAGCTGCTTATTTTGAAAGTGGCATAAGTCACATTACCGTAATGAAAAAAGGTGACATCGCAATGGTTATAAAAAATCATTTATACGAAGAAAAATATAAGTATTCAAGATAACAAGAATAAGTAAATCATCGCGATTTTTGGCACCAGTATTTTTAATCACGGTAAAACGCAAACCCTTAAATATGTATCTCGATTTAGAAACAAAGCGACTTATGCCACTTTCAAACTAAACGGCTCATTTATTATATTTCAACGGTAAAAGTTATTTACATTAAAGAAGAAAATAATTTTATAGACGTTATCAAATATAATGATGCATATCGTCTACGTATTGCAAACATTTGAATATGTTTAAAAATAGTTCAAAACGGAAACGTCTGAAACGTGCCAAATTCTATGAATGTTTTCCAATTTATTTTAAGAAACTAGCAAATAGGAAAATGCTTAACACTAGATCTACCGCCGTTAAATCTGTTATATTTAAATGTATTAAATAAGTACTTTGAAAAAGGGGGAATTCAGAGGTGAAAAAGATGATCGATTTAGGTAATTTATGTTTTATGAGATGGACGTAGAATATCTGTTCTATGACTCTCCTATAATCTTGGAGACGTTTTGGAAAAAATTCTGTACCAGTCATTTTGACTGGTTTGGTAGTTCTAGTGTTAACAACGGCAGTCAATAAAATTCAAATTTCTTTCGCAGGAATGGTAAAAAGAAGTTACAGTACAGATCCTATTCCTTATTTAGAAATTAAAATAATTCTATAGAGTACAAGATGTCAGTGTCCTTTGTCACAAAGCAGCTGTTTCAACAATGTTATTAGTTTGTTGTTAATACATTGAAATAACACGTTAAAGAGAAATGTTTCACTATTACATTTCCAGCATTTTATCGTAAAATAAATACTGATATTCAACAGAATTTTGCAGAACTTGCAATCATTTGAGAAATGCCTTTAAATATCTTTTGCGAAGATGCTTCTCAAGCTTAATGAAGGTATTTCCTATTTATCGATCTGACAAAGATATAAAATGTAATATCTTATTAAAATTCATTACCTGGACTATGGTTATCTGAATTCTTTCCCCGAAAATTATCATCAATGAGAAATACGGGTAGCAGTTTTATCAGGATATATTTATAACGTTCATGAAAAGCGATATCACAACAGATTAACATATTCGGTACCAGTGACTCGCCATTTGGGTCATGTACAATTTTACACATATAGCTGGCGACTCACCTTGTGGATCATATGCAGTGATCGGTATATTCAGTTGGATATTATTGATACATTGAATGTTATGGAGGTCATCAGCAACTGGTGTTATCGTATTCAGTGCTATTTCTTTTAAATGAGAGTATTTACGAATTTGTTGACATATTCAATAATCAAATACTGGCGTTATAAAAGTAAAGTAGTTCTGCATACATAACAATTTTAATGTTTATCATTTTTACTCTATAAAAATGGGATTTTAAGAAAGGAAGTATCACTTCAGCAGAAATGATGTAGCCAAAATAGAGCTTAAAAGTGTTCTCTATAGCCGTAGTCGCACATGATGAGTTATGGTAACAACAATGATAAGCATTATCTGAAACGTGTTCTTCTTATTCTTATATTTTTCCGGTTTAGTTATTTTTTATTATAAATGCATAAAAATTACCAGCTACAGCGGATAATTTTGTTCTGAGACGAAATATGTATATTATTTTAATAATATGCTTACCTTATGTCACTTGACACTCAAATGAGATATGTCGCAAACTAAATAATTAAAAAAATTGACAGACATCGCATTTTAAGCAATGTATTGTACTACAGCTCCAAAGCATGTACATGTAATTACATAAATTATTAAGTACACTGGTCTACAAAATTGAACCTTTTTTTTTGGCCAAAGAATATGTATGCTGATTCTTACAGATTTTGTTACGCTGAACACGAATCTGAAGCCCGTTTGTCTCCACCAGACTCCATTTTTGAGAAAATCAGATTTGAAACTAAAATTATATTTCGAACTTTCAGAATTTTTTGCGTTTTAACCGTAAAAGTTATTTATTTTTTTTACATAAAATGATTCTACAAACCCTCCCAAATATGACGATAGATATTAATTTGATGTTATAAACATTTAAACATGTTTATACAATGGTCAAAGGGAAAACGACGCCCAAAATGCCTCAACTTTTGTGGATATTTTCCTATCTATCTCAAAAACTAGATGCCCAGGAGGAATTCTAATAGAAGAAGGCGATACACCAGACATTTTTCTTGAGGAAACCATACTTGAAAGTTACAACACAAGTTTTGTTTTCGGCGGAAAAATTAAATTAACTCCGCAAGACGCAAGGTGCTGCCAGTGATTCTCAGCGCAACCGTTTCACCCACGCTAGTATTATGATATGTAGCTTACTTTCCAAGTACATTTATTGTTTATGAGTTAATTCACAACAATAATGCTATATTAAACAGAAAAGTGTGTTTGTAAAATTTCATCATATAAATAAGCAATACTGTTTAGCTGCATTCTCAAGTTCAAGATTATAACGACTTATTAAATACAAAAGTACTTGTCACAAAAAAACCCTACATGATGGAGTCAAACGAATTACATATCTAAATTCAGCACAAAATATACTATTAGAATTATATATTAAAGCTTTTGCGTCAAAAGAAATACTTTATTTCTCTTCTAGTACTTTTCATTAACTCTTTACAATAATATTTCATTAAAAACAATTTGTTTAATTGCACTTAAAGCAAAACTACTAAAATAGCAGTAAGAATTATATATACCTCAGAAACGTGTTAATTCTTTGCTTTGAGGGCTGAGAGTAGACATACGATGGTAATGACAAAAGTGGTTTGATAGCTGAGAGCAGACAAATGATCGCTAACTGAAGGTTAATATCATAGTAAAGACGAAGTACCAAGTAACCCAGAAAAAAAGAGGTATTTGGTGATTCCGAATCTCATATTCGGAAGTATTATACACGCACTAATATGTGAAAATAGTTGAACCCGATCACGGAGCACTGATTGCTCGTCGACAGTCGAGGGCAAACTGATAGCGAGGCGAACATGGAAATAACTTATTGTTAGTGGGCCGCGAGACGGACACCTGTAGGTTACGGTCGCCCAGACCCGCCGAGTATATTTTGACAACACGCGACGCTCGTCGTACTTCTGGGCCAGTGAAGTGGAAATAATTGCTCCCGTTGCTCATAGAATTAATCTTAAAATTGTAAATGCAATTGAACAATATTGTTTATTTATATAACCAAATGTTACAAATATAATACTTTGTTTAATGTAGTGCTATTGTCAAAAAGTAACTCATAAATGTAAGATTTTTATGTGTGAGTCATAGTATGAGACGAATGTGAGGCGAGTCTATAAGAAAGTGGTGCGTGACAAGGTATGGATGAATCTACAGCGAACGAGAAAAGGAGAGAAGAGTGGAGAAGAGTGGTGAAGAACGGTAGAGCAGTTAAATCGAGACGAACTACAATGAGAGTGACGAACTTGCGACGTTAATGTCGAGTATTTTATCATTTATAATTATTCTTTTTTTACTTTATAAGTTTTAAATAAATACGGTTTCAGGGACCGAGTTTACTTCAATACAAAATCCCACATAAAGTATAAATGTATTCTTGTAAAGCGGACTATAATACCAGCGCGGTTGAAACAGCTGCGCTGAGAACCACTGGCGGTACCTTGTGTCTTGCAGACATATTTTAATTTCTCAGCCGAAAATGAAACTTATGTTGAAACTTTCAATTATAGTTTTTTTCAAGAAAAATCTCTGCTCTATCGCCTCCAGCTATTAGAATTTCTCCTCGACGTCCAATTTTTAAAATAAACGCCAGTGTTCTTTTTGTGGTTCTTTTTTCGAGTTAGATTGATATTTTTTGGATGGGTTATTAAATAACGTAGTGGTTTAACACTATTCCTACCACGACCAGTCAAATGACCGTTGTTAATATTTCGATTAGAATTTCCTATATACAACGTAATTGAATCGCCTTTAAACTTCACGACTTTTCCTCAAATATACGTATAATACATTCACATTATAATACATTTTTCAATATTCACTTCTTTTTTTACTGTTCATTTTCTGGGAAAAAATTATCATTTAGCAAATTCACCGGTTGCGGTAGGAAAAGGTATACGTGAAGTGTCGGTAGGAATAGTGTTAATAAATACAAAATTCGTAACTAATGTACCGACGGCACAAAACCCGATGGCGCGCGTTAAATCAGCTGCTCACAAAGGCTGTCGCTCGCACCTCCTATTTCCGCCATATCGTTTCTGGAAACCTCAAGCTCGGCTAATAACAACCAAAAACAAAACACTTTCATCGTTCACATAGGTAACAACATAATGAAAGTGCAGCTTTTCGGACAGTAGCGCGTTAGATTCGAAAATACATGTAAACAAGGGAAGTCTCTATCCGTCCGGCAAATCAGACCAAAACACTTGCCACGCGCCATCAAATCTTTTGCGGCCGGTAGTTTTCCGCGTTTGGTGATATAAAGAAGGCATTTTTCGCGGAATATTGCACTTCGTGGTGTAAATGGCCTAACTACGAGTCAAGATATAAATGAGCCGTTATATTTGAAAGTGGTACAAGTCCCTTACTTCGTATGCTCAGATATTTGAGAGTTCGAGCACGACATTCGAGCCGACATACGACCGTTAACTAAGGGTCGATACCCACTGTAAGGATGAATTACCAAGTAGCCCGCCAAAAAGGGAGGTATTGGGTGATTCTGAATCTCGCCTTCGAAAGTATTGTACACGCACTAATAGGTGAAAATGCTTGAACCCGATTACGGAGGACTGGTTACTCGTCGACGGTCGAGGGCAAACTGATAGCGAGGCGAGCGTCGAAACGACTTGTTATTGTTAGAGGGCCAACAAGACGAACACCTGCAGGGTACAATCGACGAAGACCGCGAGTATGTTTTTTTTTTTTATAAAATTTCGTTTCTTGAGCGTGACAGATAATACAATGAGAGGCCCGATAAACGGCGGGCTATTTTAACAATATGAGATACATGAAACATGGCAGCAACGGCTGAAACTCGAGTCATAAAATGTCTTTGTAAGACAATGAATTGGTTGCGCTGGAGAATGTGATGATACAGTTTTAGTGTGTACATTATGAAGATGGTATGGTTGTCAGAAAAAAGAAAGGTGCGACGCTTATGCAAAAACTGACAAACGGGCGAGTATGTGTTTTTTTTTTTTTTATAAAACTTTATTGAAGTACCAGTATTACAATATATGGGTTGTGTCGCAATAGGACGACTAATATATAACAAACAATTTGTGTTTTCTCATTGGCAGCTTATGCTGCTCGTCAGAGAAAAGAAGAACCGGTGGTAAGACTCTTGCGAGAAGAGCGCGAATTGATTTGATGCTGAGTAAAGCTAGGCGCAGTTTTGTAATGTGCCTCCAAAAAAAAACTAGTGCATTGATAATGGCATAATAAAAAACGATTCAGGGGCGAGTATGTTTTGACGACACGCGGCGGTCGTCGCACTCTTCGGTCAGTGAAGTGGAAATAATTGCTCTCGTTGTTCGCATAGTTTATTTTGATATTGTAACTGCAATAGAACAATACCGTTTATTTATATGGCCAAATGTTACAAATATAATACTTTGTTCAATGTAGCGTTGTTGTTAGAAAGTAACCCATAAACAATAACTGTATTTGTAAGTTCTGTAAGCTGCATATAACACTAGCGTGGGTGAAACGGCTGCGCTGAGAACCACTGGCAGTACCTTGCGTCTTACTGAAATGTTTTAATTTCTTAGGCGAAAACAAAACTCGTACAGTAATTTTCAGTTATGGCTTCCCCCGAAAAAAAATATCACTCTATCGCCTACTGCTATTAGAATTCCTTTTGGGCGTCTGGTTTTTCAGATGAATAGGACAATATCCACAAAAGTTGGGACATTTTCTACGTCATGTTTCTATTTCAGCATTGTTTAAACATGTTTAAATGTTTATAACATAAAGTGATATGCATCGCTATATTCGGGAGGGTTTGTAGAATCATATCGTGTAAAAGAAACATAAGTAACTTTTACGGTTAAAACGCAAACAATTCTGAAAGTTGAAAATTTGAATTTTTTTCATAAGTGATTTTCTCAGAAATGGACTCTGACGGAGGCAAACGAATTTCATTTTCGTGTTCTGCTCCACAAATGCTGTCAGAATCAGCATAAATATTCTTTGGGCATAAACTCGTGTTGACCAGTGTTATTATATTGCTTCTCATAAAAACACTGTTAAAATGATATATTAAACCTCCTGTAACACAAGGAATGCAAAATTTTTCAGCACAGTGTTATCGTTACTTCCATGATTTCATAGCAAATACACCTATTCCCCGATTTACAGGGCACTTCATTTACACGATTTCGCTTTCATGTGGTTTTTAAAATAAGGGATTTAAGAAAAAAAACTTTTATTTTATATTAAAATAAATGACTGAATTCTGCACATTTTAGTTCGTTTCCGATTTACACAGTTTTACATATCCAAATCCACGATTTCGATTTACACGGTTTTCTAAGGAGCCTACCGTCCGTGTAAATCGGGAGTATGTATGTACATTGAGAAATCAACTTTATCTTGAAATGTAAAACAATTGAACATTGTCCGAACTCAAATATCTCAGGAATTGCATTGACAAAAATAGTTTGAAAAAAATACATGCAAGGAGCCACGGAGAATAAATCACTTCTTCTCATTTTGTTGCGACATAACGAAAGTTTCGGGCTTTTGCCTGTGAAGGGATTGGGCGGTAAAGGAAAGTTCTTCCGTCGGAAACACGAATCGCGATAAAAGGAGGACCGTATGATCCATTTATGTCAGTGGCATTTTAAATCAAAGTACTCGTAAGACAAGTAGTCCGCGCACCCACGGCGCGTTGCGCAATGATAATGGATCAAGTTCATGCAGTCTTCGAATAAAATCGAATGAAATCGGTCAGTTGGGTTTCACGTGCGCTCACCTTGTCATATTAACGCGGAGCCGATCGTATATGTAATTTTGAGCTGTTAGCCGTCGAGTGACTCGTTCTTTTCTTCTTTCTCTGACCGAATGGGAGTGTTCCGTTCATTAGAACGTTCGTACATTGAGCTGTTCGATACGGGTTAAGCGTGAGGTAATTAATGCTGATGGCATTCTCAGGCTTTCAGAGATAATTTAATTTGCGGGATGATATTAATACGTAAATGTGCATAATATTATGCAATTAGGATTGTACTAATGATGCTAATATTATATACTCGTAAAATTTAATTATTTTCTACTATTTGGAATATGATATATCGTTTTTTTGCTTTGATGGGAGCTTTTTTGTAACGTAGAAAAAGATCCTTTTTACGTTTTGTTAGGCCCGTTACCAAAATTAAATTACTTTGAAAGTTAATACATTGGGGAATTGTGAAAATGAAATTGTAATTAAGGAAGCGTATAGAAAGGTGAAATGCGGAAATCGAATAAAAATATGGCGAGCAGTAACAATTTTTATATATCGTATTTTATGTTTTTAGAAATTATAGTTAAAATGAAGCAACAATATAATAGCGGCTGTGTTTCTACGTCCTTCTTCGCAGCTTTACGAAATCGTAATGTTATAGTTTAAGAAACCTAAACCTTTGCAGAACTAATTGTTTTTTTAATTTGTCGTGAAATAAGTGAAATTAATTTTGTAAAATGATGTACTGTTTTATCAGATATTGAAGATCATGTGTTTGAAAATATAAAATAATTGTCACTTGCCAAATCGTTAGAAAACTAATTATAACGGAAAGCTATGCTATGTACCTATATGTACTTCCGCGTAATGTCATCAATTTTATATAAGTATTTAATGTAACCTTTACAATAATTATAATATGTATATAAAATCTACAATAAATCTGCATTGTTGCATTGCTCTCAGCAATATAGTTTAGCTGAGAATATCGATAAAATCTGATTATTTCGAATATTTGTACCACGTATGCAGCAAGAGATATGTGATTTTTGAACTTTGCCTTTCAATAATCATTTATCTCATACATTTGCTACTAGATGTCGTTTATATTTAGTAATAAGAAATGATTTAATGGGATACAGCATAGTTGACCTCTACATATTGAGTAACCCTTTTCTGTTCAAATCACTTTTATTGATTGCTTTATCCGTGTATCTCGAATGCCTCGAAGGTTGACTTTTACTGTCAGTTACTTGCTACTCAACGTGTCAAAGGATCTTTTAGACCGTAATCATTGTCAATTAGCTAATTGGAAATTAAAAATAATCGTGGCGGGGATAAAGGAGATGAAAAATTGGGGAGTTAAAACGTTAATTCCAATTTAAAGAGTTAATTTCAATCCGGATATAATTCAGGTCCGTGGTCAGAGTTTAAACGGACTAAGACCGCAGACTTTCTTGCGATATGAAAGTAACTAGAGGCCCGTAATGCCATTGTCTCGTTTTGACAGCCGTTTTCTGAAGCTTTCAGTGTCAGGTCAATTTAACGAACGCAACGGGTAATAGCAAATGGCTCGACTGGTTTCGACGATTAAAACGTCAAACGTGACATATTGCCTCTAATTCTCTTCTCTTTCTCTGCTTTTCCATGTGTAGGTCAAACAATCGATTATACATACATATGCATGCGTATCGTTCATTATGAAATTGGAGTAAGCCGCTTTTTGTAAAAAAAATTGAATTGACAAATCAGTTACGTACAGGGTGTCCCGTAACTGGTGGTACAACCGACCAGGGGATGATTCTACATGAAAAACTGGATCGAAAATATAGAATAAATTTTTTTGATACAGGGATTTGTTTTCGAGAAAAATGAGTTTGAAAATTCACCGTTAGATTTTCATTTGTGCGGTCAGGTGAAATAAATTGTGTATCGTGATGACATAACGAGCATCGAACAATTACAACACAAAATTCTGATAGCGTTTGAACATTTAAGCAACATAATAATTGTACATTACAAGAGATTCAAAGGAATTTAATACGAAGAGCACAACTATGTCTACAACAACGTGGACAGCACTTCCAGCAATTTATGAATTAAACGAATTCCTCAATGGCAATTCTAACATTGTAACCTCGACCTTCGATTTATTCGATGTATACAAACCTCGAAAACCTTTGCGAACAAAGGTTGAGGTAACTCAGAATAAAGTCCGTTGAGCCGCAAGTAAGCCGAGTGCACGCACACTAGACAAATTTTCAAACTCATTTTTCTCGAAAACAAAGGCTTGTATCAAAAAATTTTATTCTATATTTTCGATTCAGTTTTTCATGTAGAATCATCCCGTGCTCGGTTGTACCACCAGTTACGGAACACTCTGTATAATTTAGTGTGAACTTCTTCCTGTACAGAGGTTACAATTTATATTTTAAAGTGTCTACATGTATGATCTAATGAATAGAGAATTCATTGATAAATGATATCGTATTGTAATTTATTATTATAAAGATATGTAAGCCCATTTTCAGTAGTCGGATTAAGCATTGTGCAGGGTAAAGACTTAGAAGGTCTAAACTTTTCATTATTTACACTAATAAACATTTAATTTTATAGGACATCCTACTACACGTTTTCTTTTATAAAAGTTATGTAATATTTATTTATATATCGAATCGTAATTTTGTATGTGCAGGCCAAGTGGCCAAATTTTCTAAATTCGCAAAAACGTTCTGTTTCACATTGTCGACGTATTTTTTCACGAAAAACAATTTTGACGGTTGTAATAGAAATAAGTTACGCATTCTCCATTATCTGGTTTAAAGCAAGCAAGTTAAAATTATTGAGTTATGATATAAATAAATGCGATTGCAAAACGTTTTATTGAAGTAATTCAGTATGGACTATCGTCAACAGTTTGAAAATGTACAACAAAAATTTTGAGGAAATAAAAGAGTAACATATTTGAAATTAGAATACATATTTAGTTTTACTGTATTCTGTATATATCCCGTATTTTGTACAATCTAATTAGTACATTTTTACTCCGCAAAGCACGTTTAATTGAAACAAATACAATAACGACAAAAAAGCTAACAACTTTATAGAAAGTTTGTTTCAATGAAAAGATAAATGCTCCTATTCGAATGGCCTTGATCGATTACCCTCAAAGTGGGAAAATTTCATAAATAGTTACAGAGGTTACGTAATTAATAAAATGCACATTTTTGATAAATCAAGATGAAAAATCAAACGTAACAAAAGTTATTAATGTTACACGACAATCTAATTAAACGACAACCTCTGTGGCGCAGATCATCATGGTCTTCAATAATTATGCCGTTAATAAAAATGATTGAAATGTTCCCTTCTCAGTTGGCTTGGAATTTCTGATGCGCAAATTTGCAAATCGATCGACGGAGAACTTGTTCGTTAATGAGTTGAGCTGAAAACCGAAAACTGGTTTCGGTTTAAGTAGAAAGTGATGCATAACACCGCGTTAATGTGTTTTATGGTTTACAAAACCGGAATCTGTCATTGTATCGTTGAATAATCGATATTTATACTTTTACTTTCGCAAATATCAGCAAACTTGAGGCTCACGGTATGTCGAGATTGTCTCTAACGCCGCTTTCTACTCACTTCCGATCCATAATCTATGATATATTAACGGAGATTGCGATGTTACTTCGAATTGATGCGTCTTTCATCAATTACACTGAGACATAAATATCCCTTCGCTTCTAAATTGGAACGGGTGAAGTCTCAGCTAAGAAGGTCAGAACAATCGATGATCTTTCATCACGGTAGCGGTATATCCATTCACCTTGCAGGTAAACCACCGCATTTCGTGTCACGAAAGTTAGATCGTACGAGTCGATCTCTATGGAGGTCGTAGATAAAACTCGGCGATAACCGTGACTTCCTTATCCGGTCAACTATCGAAAAAAAGTTCCTATTGTGTGCGTTAAATCGGGCTACCTTAAGCGCTATTTATGGACGGCAAACAGCTTTTTGCCATATTTTATTCCATTTGTTGCATAATATTAATATTATATTTAGATTAATCCAGATGTATATTTAGAATCTGTTATCTCATTTTCCTTATTACTCCCTATCTATTCAGTCTGATCTCGCGGGGATAGAAAAACGTACCAGGAATCTCATTATTTGCTGAGCAATTTAAAGTTTATTACTCCGAGCCGATACATGTTTTCAGTGTGCTCTATAAAACCTTCCGCAAAATCCCAATGGTGCAATTATTTTTGTCGCAAAAAGTACAGGACTTTTTCTACGACTGGTCATTCAGGTTCGACCGGCAGATTTTCTCTCCGATCATCGAGTTCAGGAGGTCAGTGAGCGCGACTTCTGCACACGAAATCAACCACTTCCGGGTCTACCAGCTTTTTGTCTTTCGATGAAGTTGATATTCCTTCAAATGGTTATGAGGTGAAGAGATATCGGTAACTTTCTTTGTAGGGATCGTAATTTTATTTGAAAGTGATTTGTTTAAAATCGGTTTATCAATGTTGTTGTTGTAACAATGAAATGTGCATTTTGCAGGTTGAATAACATTACATCTGTTAACACTTCGCCTTCCGGCTGTTTTAAGAAAAATCAAATGTCATCCACCTTTGTCAATCCTGCAAATGAAAGTGAGACTTTCCAATCGTTTATTAGTGAAAAATGAGTCGCATTGCCACGCATAGATGACTGCTGTACATACTATATCGGTTAGGTTGAGTAACTCAGAATATTGTCCTTTAAAACATATAGCAAGGCCATTGAAATCAATGTGGATGCTTCTGTAATTAATTTTTTTTTCTCGATAAATTCGTTAAAAGTTTAATTTTTTTCTCGATAAATTCGTTAAAAGTTTAATTTTTTTTCTCGATAAATTCGTTAACAGTTTAATTTTTTTTCTCGATAAATTCGTTAAAAGTTTAATTTTTTTCTCGACAAATTCGTTAAAAGATAAATTTTTTTCATTCTTCATAGGAGAAAGTGAAAATCGATCTCTGTAAGGAAATGTGCGTAGAAATAGTAAAAATGAACACGAATTCAGGAAATTTATGGTCATTAAACAATGTAAAAATATTTTATTTGCTACCTAATCATAAAAGAATCGGGTTTTTTCCAGCAATATGTTACTTCTACAGTTAAGAAAAACGTATAACTTGTTTAACAGAATATACCATTAAAATAAATCACAAATAAAAAGATATCTTACTTTCATATTGCAAGAATGTTCAAATTAAACTCAACTGCATGTATGAAATAAAATTTAGTTGAAATAAAATTTTACAAAATTCTATCAGCACGATTGTATAAAAATGTACATTTTTTTACCTGGGAGTTAATAACTAACTGATATTTGTAAGAGCACTCTTCTTAAAACTTCGCGTTCTAAATTACTCTTTCAAATTGTCGTTAGGTACCGTAACTAAAGATGAAATTGTTGATGATGATTATTTTTTATCTGATCATAACAAAAACCATAGGTATTGAATTTCGTCATTGTAAGTTCTGAATCTTGTTACTTTGAAGTTGAAAGTGCTGTCCAATATTTACAGATTATGCGATTTTTCGCTTTACATCATTAGAATTACTTCTAAAAAACGGCTGATTGTTATCGGCAATCAATTTTGAAATAATTAGGTAATACTCTCAACCACTAACGATTTATTTTTATTTGCTAATAACATTGACAACAGATATCAAAGGTTACTTCGTTTAAATGTATAAATTGACAATGAAGTTTTACAGTTCAAATCAAATTAGTAGAAATTTGATAACAAAAAGAATTATGCCGGGGATAGCTTTAGATAAGATTTAAAAGCTTCAGGCAAAATTAAATAATTTATGGTAATACAACGACGGGGCTCCCAATGTTTGCGGACATTCAAAACAGTGTATAAGCGATGATTGGTAGTTACAATCATCACAATATTTAATAAATGAAGATACTAATATTACGTATCAATTGCTACACTGTTCAGCAAAATTTAGCTAACAAGAAGTTAATTTTGCAGATTTATTTTAGAATTTATGAAAGAAGAAATCATGAAATTGGATTGTTTGGGTTGATAACGTATGTCTCTGCTAAATCGTGTGAAAAAGGGCGATGCCATTAATTTCAATTCATTTACTATGTACACTCGATGAAACGGAATATAGCACCTTAGGTAATGGTGGATGAAGAGAATGTTCCTCCCATTTAGGTTGCAATTAATTAATGACGTATGCTGCATGTAACTAAGCTTACAAGGGAACCCGTAAAACCCGGAAACTAAGCAAATTATGAAACTTCGTTTACAAGTGGCGTAATTTATAATGCAGCATAACACAAATTCATTTTTGTTCGGATAAATTAATTGTACCGGTTAATCCACTATCTGAAAACAGTAGAATCTTTATCGTGCAATATCCTTAGAATGGCGAGAGATGTTGGAAAATATTTTACACAAAAACTGTATTCCATTTTCATATCTACAAAAAATAATAAATTTTTTAAAACGTATTTCTAGGTAATTTTGAGGATATGAAATGATACGATTTTTTTGCAACTTTTTTTCACATCTCTCATCATTCTCCACGTATTGTTAGTCCACGTGCGTCACAATAAAGAAAATATATATCATTTAAAGGGTCATTTCACACTTCCCTCTTTCCCAAAACCGTCTTTCGGCATAAACCAAAAACAGATTTGTGCTAATTAAATATTTCCTTAATGTAGGAATAGGAAAAGTATTTCACAAGGGTCAAAAGCTCTACTGACGATTGCAAAAAGTTTGCAGTATAATTTATTGAATTATACCACCAGAAAAGATAGTTTATTTAACGAAACCATAAGTTTTCTTTCAAGGAGAATTTCTTCTATAAATACTTATCCAGGAATACCTTTCCAAAAGAGATTACCATTACAAATAATTTGGTAATATTCATACATCTAAACCTGCTGAAACCGAAAATCCCGTAGATCGCGACAAATAATTGAAAGAAAGTACTTCAATTTTCATTCAATCCCGTTTGGCAGGTTTGAAAACCCACAATTTGTTCGACTACAGATGCAATCTGTGCTTCACAACAGTTTTCTCGAACTCTCGAGGTCGCTCGGACGACATTGTCACCTGCCGTGCCGATCGGCATAGCGCGCTATAGCGGTTTTAAACCGATCGCATAGAAAAGCCAGCAGAGATACGATCTCGCTCTCTCCTGAGAGAAGAGTCCTTCAACTTGCTCGTGCAAAGAGGAAGCGATGTGAACACGACAAAGCCATCGACGTCCGGTAAAGAGACATCTTGCACGAGTCATCCTGAATAGGAATATCGTTAATTAGATAGCTGGCTCATTAGAGTTTTTATCGCGCACTCTTATCCTGACGATCGTGTGCCACACACTGTTGACCTCGGGTCGAAAGTTGTTTCTAACGGTTACGTAAACCCTTAAGCTTAGAAAACGCTCCGGATGGCTGACATTCCCGATTACGGGAAAACGACAAGAGTTCTGCTCCTTCGAGCGACAATTTCGATTGAAGGTTGAATTCCAGCTGACCGAAATCGTTAGTCAAGTAGGTAGACTTTGAAGCACATGGAATATTTTATTTGAAGTTAGGTGAAAGTTAACATTTCTATATTTTCTTTTGCTGAAATATTGTAAAAAAAATTGCAGAGATTTTGTTGTTTAGTGATTGTGTAAAAATATTTTCTACTTTCTACTCTTAATCTTTTTTACTAGGTTTTAAAATAAATGACCAGAGTTTATGATAGTATGTTAATATGTAATATAAGTGTATCTAAATATTAAAATAACAAATGTGGCGACTTATACTTTAGCATCTTTATGTTACGTTACCGCACCGCAGCCTAAACAACGAATTTCCATCGCGTTTTCAATACAGCAAATCAACTCTACAAAAGCAGTAGCATCTATTGACAGTCTGTGTTACAAAATTCACTGATATTTTCCCAGTAAATCACGAAATCGTAATGTTGAATCACTCATAAAAATGGGAAGAGATGTGATTTTTCCATAATACTTACAATCATACTTGAACATGATTTTCTCTTGAAATTCCGAGGCTTTCTTCTTGAAAAACGGAGATTCAACCCAGGAAATTTCTCTGCACATAGATGGGCTATAATTCATTTAAAATAACCGGATAAATCACATAGAAAATGTGTTAGTAGCAAAACTGGATTTAGAAAAGGAATAGTACGTCGCTACGCCGCGTACGAAGTTGCACTTCTAACCCGATAACGCTTCGGGTATTATTGCATCGCATAGGTATTACCTTTTTGCCTCGTACAATAATTAGTTTTGGATGTTATTAAAGAAACCGTTGATTGATTTTGCAAAAAGTATCGGTAACGTAATACAGCCGCAATGTTCGACATTTTCGTAACGCTATTTTTACATGGAAAACATAAGAAGTGCATTTTTTATTTGCAACATTCGTTTCATTTGATACCATGGATCGACGATTAAGAAAACAATTGCAACCGTACTTTTTTGCGACATTGATATTGCGTTGCAACTGTGTTTTAGGCTGGATTAGGATAATAGATATTTATTCTCAGTATCGATACCATTAATCTTCGATTTTTATTGTAAAACCAGTTCGTAGTACAGATCGTTAACATTTCGTATAGAATTTAAGTCTTTGTCGTCATTTTCGAGTGAAAAACATAAGCACAAGATATTGATAACTTTAACCGATGTATGATTTATTGATATAACTCGGGAACTTATGGGATGCATGTGCTTTCTTTATTGAAATAAATTTCACTTTCATTTATCTCTTTGCTACTTTAAAACATTTGCAATCAGTATTTTTAAATGGCCAGTATACATGATAAAACATAAGTTCCGCAACATAAACACTCGACGTTATAATAATTAATATAATATTTGAGCTGAACAGTCAGTCTTTGAAATAAAATGTCAGTGTATAACAATATAAGCTGTCAATATATGTCACTACTGGGGAGGGATTGCTTGAATTTACTGAAAATGTATTTAAGTTGTTTATCTAACCGGCAGGCTTCGAGTCTAACCTAAAAGTAATAATAAAGCGGAATAAGATTCATATATTTTATAAAATTCCTGATACGTTATTATAAAAATTGTACACTCAAACCTGTTTTTGTGCGGTGGACAGGGACGGCATAAAAGAAAACGCATAAAAAAATCGCACAAAACTTCACGAGTAGCTATAAAAGATAGTTTTCGCAACACAATTAAAAAGTATTTTTTTTTTGCGGTGAATAGGGACTACATAAAAAAAATGTCGCGTAGAAAATAACTCAAAGCTTACGAAATAACTAGGAATTGTTTTTTTAAACGAAATCAAGACACGAGGCTTAGTAGCTACTTTGAATCTGATTTAGAAAATGCACATGCGAACATTTTTAAATATTTTATTTAAATATTTACTTATTTTACACATACAAAACTTTTCAAAACGTATAGCCATTGTCCTTCGTAGTCTGACAATACGCGAACTTTCTTGTGGTAAACTGGTACAAAATCGCTTTCGTCGCTTGAAGATAAGTATAGGGTTCAATAACATACAATGTAATCGGCTAACGTAATACTTATGTAATGTGATGAACTACATATTAAAAGTCGAAAAATATGGCCAATCAAACCTACTACTAATTTATTGATAACTTCGTCAATTATGTTTCAATTTGATTGAAATTTTCATATACCGCACAAAACAAATCGCACAAATGAAAAATCACACAAAAACAGGTTTGAGTCTACATATATTAAAAATTCGGATTAAAATTGAAAAATAGATACTTGATAAATAATTGCCCACAAATTGTTCGTACCATGTTTTCGTCGAATTCGAATGCAAATGTCTGCTGAATGTCTTGCATATTCTTAATTACCTTATTGCGCGACGAATCATCACCTGCAGGTTTTCACCCTCATTATGAAGTGTTTTATACATCGATGACTTGTATCTAGCTTTATAATAAGGCGTGAAGTAAGTCTCATAGAAGCACGATGCTTGAAAATATTTATGATTACTGCGATAATTTATACTATAAAATGCTTGAGCTGATCACCCATTCTGTTGCGAATCTCGTATCGTAAATTAGAAGAAAAACGCGGATCACCGTTTGCTGAGTGCGTATTCAACAAGCAGCTTGTCAGTTGTTACTTTATACTTGTGTCCATGATGTTATAAGAGATTACGTGAAACTTGCGCATTAGGTGTTCGTTTGTTTTCTTCATTGAAAATCTGGCATCGTGTATATAAATAGTTTTCTTACTTTGACTCTAATTGTTCAAAAGTTTGTAGATACCTCACTTGCTTCATCAGTTTCTGTTAACCAAAAAGTTAAATATTACTGGTTGTTATTAACTTTCATAAATACACGTTGAACATATTAGAAACTGATTACATATTAAATAATCTTGTTACTCTTGTTGCACTAATTAATAATCTTATACTTCTATAAAATGCAGTAACTTCTTTACGTTTCCAAATTTGAAGATTAAACGTTCGGTTAAAAATTTAAATTACGCGGTAAAGATATCAATGACCTGCCACAGTCATGTGGTATTTTCTCTATAATAAAGTAATTGGCTGAATTGTAAGTAGACGATACAGATGCGTGGTTGGTACTGTAGGTCACGAAATTGGGACGGCGATTTCACAAAGGGCCCCGATCCATTAGATAGGAGCTGATTACAAGGAGAAAGTAATTAATGCAATGCATTAATCAGCAAACACAGGCGATATCCATGTTACACAGATTTTGTTTAGATTTTATTGCAAAATAATGTCTTGTTATACATGACTTTATCGTTTCGTGTCGAATATTAAATTATCATTGATCTGCTGGGCGAATGTATTGGTTTAGCATCTTGCTTTCTCCTCAAGAAATATGATGAGTACTTTGGTACTTCATGAGTGTCCATGATCTTGAATATTATACAAATACATTTCCGATACCTGCGACTTTTTCTTACATTGCTCTAATATTTCACGTCGATGGTACAGTTTAATATAAAATATTAAACATTTCTAGAAAATATTAATAATGTCGAGTTTTCTTAACATACATCAAAATGCTATATATTAATTTATATTAGAAAACTTATTAAAGTAACCAAGGTTCTTAATATTTTTAAGATTTTAAGATTGATGAAGCCTATAAGAGTTTAAGGTTTACCAAGCATTTAAGACTCGAAAAATGGTAGGTCTATTTCAGTAGTAGTAGTAGTAGCAGTACTATTGAATCTTATTTGAAGCAATTCGAATTTTTCGTCACATATTTGAAACTATTCACAATTTTTGACAATCCAATACAGCGACTGTGAGCCACTGTTGATAACATGGCCACTGAAAGGATATCTTTCACCGCGCAACGATAGTGCGCACGTCCTGCATAGTTGGAGTGGGGGAACCTTCCTACTGTACGTCCACAGGAGTCATCTTCCAGACGCACAGTGTGTAATTTCGCCGATCTAGCTGGACAAAAGTCAATTTTCATACTGGTCCCTATCTATAAAATTTTTATTGTAAATCAATAGTAGAATGTCCATAAGAACAGAAAATTTAAAATTAATCCAAAAAATAATCTGTAATTATTAATTAACAGCCCTCAAAGCTGCACTTTCCGTACATTGCTTTCACACGCTCGAATCATGCCCCAGACATTTTCGACAATTGTTACATAACGGTAGGTGAGACTGGTATTTGTTTGTATGTATTGTTATCTTCACTTCTTTGGGATATGTTCACAATTTTTTATTTTTCCAAAGGACCTTTTATTATCGTTTTAATCCCCTCTAACAATTAACATGTAATTTAAGTTCTGTTCGGAAAGGTATGTAGACTTTTAACTTACAATTAGATTACTATTTATTACAGTTTTGCAATTTTTTGTGTTCAAAGCTGTAGTTATAAACAATTGAAAATGCGAAGAGCCCTTGCAGACAAATGACGACATCTATCTTTTTTTTTATGCCGCGCGGCTCGGCATTTCGGTTCCGCTTCGGAATGTTTTTTAAGTTTTGACATAGTTTACGGTTTATTACAGTTTTGCAATTTTGTGTGTTCAAAGCTGAAGGTATAAACAATTGAAAATGCGAAGAGCCATTGCAGACAAATGACGACATTTACTCTTTCTTTGTTTTGTTCCATCCCTAACGGATGGACGTGACTTCTTGTACCTCCCGGGAAACAGTATTGTCTTAATACAACTGCGCAGGTTACCGAGGAATGGTACCATAAACAGAAGTGAGCATGTGCCATACAAAAGGGAAAGAACCACAAAAATTAAGAAAGAACTAACATAAAATAACTCTAAATAATTCTCTCAAAATCTCTCTCCACTTACGCCTTGTACTCCACTCAACTGCCACTCTTCCAAAATTCACGCTCGCATCCACCCTCGATACTTTTTCTCATAACATGAATTCTTCGTCTTTCTCACAGCATGTTCTGTTGCACTTTCTGTTACACTCACTCATTTTCTCCTCATCCATAGACTAAACCAGGGAAGCCGTTTATTTCTAGCGTGATACAAAAGAAACTTATGGGACACCCTAATATATTCAACAAAGGTAGAAAGAATATGAAGCTGCAAGAAAACGGCATTTTTAATGACAAATTGAAATGTATCATAGTCAATTAATGTCCGACGTATCGCATAATATCTGTGATAGAACAAATTATGATAATTGCTTTGAGAAAGGGACATTGGTTTCGAAGCAACACTGATTTATACACGGTTACGTAACCATGTTCGATTACCGTAATTACGGGCCGCATGAAAAGTGTAAACACCTGGCGAAATGTTAAGGTATTAGCATGTAATGCAACAGGAGGGAATGCAAAATTCAGCCGTGTCATAATCGATCATCCTAACGCGATATGCGGATGGGCTAGAAATTATACTACGTGCCAGCTTGCGGCACAATTTTACAACTTGCAGATTTTTATATCTATCACCGAGGTATTTGATCTGTTAATTCGAGAAAAAGTGTCTGTTGCCAACGCGAGCCGTCGCACAGTGGTCCATTTGGCCGAAAACCTGGCCAAAAAGCCAAACATTTTTTTCGCGATTTTCAAAATTTAGCAATTGCGTTTGATTTGTAACATATCAGAGCATCGGTTTCCATTAATAAAAGTTTTTATTGAACAACGCTCTTAGAGATATGCAATGTCAAAGTTGGCACTTGAATAATGTAACGTAGATAACACTACTGTTGCCAACGCGAGCCGTCGACCGTAGACGGCGAATAGCAAGGTGGACCATTGTCAACATTGGCGCGGCGGCTCCGAAGGAGAGTCACTTGACCACGGGCGCTCGTAGAGAACGGACGTGCGGCAATCGCTCGGCGCGTACGTTGATTATTAATATATTTTCATTATTGGGCTACACGTAAGCGGCTTCGGGACTATCGAGGCTAAGCATCGATTCTGATCCTTCCACTTAGCGGGAGTGATCCTGTCGATGGATTGGAATACTGGAAAATCCAGTTACTTGGACTCGATTAGTTAGTGGCGTGTTTATTGTCGATCGTGGATCGAACAATATTCATGTGACCACGTCCGAGCGCCTTACAGTCATATGCTTTTCTCATTGTTTTATATTTGATTATTATATTCGCGTCGCCGACCGATTGTATTTCCACGTTGCGGCCATTTGTATTGACCATATATCGTTGTAATATATTTGGAAATATAAGATCTGAGTTTTTAATCAAATGTGTGTTCCATTGTGTTCCCGAGCGGCTGCGTCCACCTTTTCGGAACCTACCCCTACACGCCGAGGCCGTGAAAATAATATGCGAAAATTCGATCTAATCGAATGAATTTCGTTTTGGACACACGATTGGTTGGTGTCTTCGAGCGCCTGGCGTGTGTTGTCGTTTACAGTGTCATTTGATAGTTTGAAGTCGATCTAGAATTCAAATCGTGTAGACTTAATCATTGAAATCTGATCAATTTTTTTTACTTTGTTACGTCCGAAACGAATTTAGGACTAACAGACGAGAAAACGGTAAAGATTCTGCGGAAAACTGTGGTCAGTGATGTAAATCAATTTAAGCACAATCCCGACGGACAAGACCGCTGGTCCGTTTTCGGTAAGAGAACCGTATCTTTCTATACGGGACCGGGCCCAAGAACGCGTAGTTGCACGGAGGTATGAGGTTGAAGGTGAATGAAGGTTAAAGGTGGAAAGGTTGATAGCCCGGGTGTAAAGTATGAAGAAGCTCACTTTTATTTTAACGGAGTTGAAATTGAGGTTGCCAACCCTCGGAGATACAGTTCGTGGTTTTGACACAATATACAGCACTCTTCCCGATTCTGACTCTACTTTCAATAACTGCTTAATATAAATAGTGATAATTTAATAATGAATGAACGAACTACTCCAATCAACTACTGAAGAATTAACTGTAACGAAAGAGGCTCTTACTAAAACGAAATAAAGGAGTGTGTCTTAAAACGGAAAAAGATGTGTCTTTGTCTATGTCTATGTCTATCCGCGCCCAAGTTTCCAAGGGCCTTATATCCCTTTCGCATCCCTACTCTACTGTTTAAAACTACGGACGTTTCCAGTTGTGATTGGGTCATGAGTCGAAAGAAGGGACACAAAGTCGTCTCGCAGCGTTGGAATTTGGAGGCAAGGACAATCAGCACCGCTGATATTATTCTCACAAGGAGAGGACCAGACCTGGGGGTCACCGATTTTGTTCCAATTTCATACACGTGTTCTACTCGGCAAATAATTAGATACGTGTTTTGCCAAAAGTGTAGATAAGTGCAAATTTTTTAAAAAATTCGAATTAAAAAAAAAGTTCACCAATCGAAAGGTTGTAGGCACGTTCTATGAGCAAAATTAAGCTTTATTTCGCTGTAACATCGTTTTCAAAAATCGACATGTCCCTTTAGTACCTTAGAGTTAGAACGTTATTCAACGAAGCGGCGTGGCTGAGCAGACAAGGAAGTAGTCTGCGGCTACTATTGACAAGCCCGTCAACCATTAATCGTTTAACAAGGAAAAGGGACTAAAGGCCCTTTTTGAACTTCGAGAGTTTCCTAGCATGCAGAGGTTTATTCCGTAGACACAATGGGCTTATGGTGCGAGCGTGAAGGATATTTTTGAGGGATGCCTTAATCTCCGCATGTGCGCCTCAGGCCTTCCACAGCCAAGGGGGGTGAGAGGTCAAAATATAATAGCAATATTGGGACTCTCACTCCTCTGCGCTTCAATGGACAATTGACGCATCATAAAGCTCTGCCTGCGCCGACGAGTCGCCGATCGCACAACCCTGTTAGGCCACCCTCGGTCCCAAAACGGGGTGGTAGCAAACGGGCCCACGTGTTGCGAGGCCATGACCGATGTCCGCTCGACTGGTCCATGGGGCGTCCAAAGGTGTCGCACCAAAACGTTCGCGCGCCCCCACGAAATATTAGTAATTATTTCAGGTGCGAAGTCGCACCGTGACTTCCGGTGGCGTGCGAGCCCTTTTCTTCGGGGCGTTACCGGATGGTGGAGGGAGACATTCATCCGCAAAAGACTCCTCCGTTTTTGGAAGTGTCAGTCACTCCACAAGCTCCGATCAACAAACACCTCAGGTAACTAAGTCAGTTCACACGCATACGTACACATTTATCCATTAAGTTTTGACATAGTTGCACAGTTACATTTATTAAAGTTTCGAAAAACCCACATCGGAGTGGCTCATTTTACACTACAACCTTTGCTTCCATTCGATGCTAAACAACCTCCCACGTCCATCTCGAAAGACCCGTGAGGAGCTTTCCCGAAATACGTCCCTCACATCAAGCAAAGTGGGGATTCGAATTTACGATCCGAATAGGTTCAGTCCGAGGGCTGACCGCGTACTTTTGGACGCAATATCGCTTTTAAATTATGGAACTTGTCCCTGAATGTTCATGGGAGATTTGTTACGGACGTAACAACTTATTTACATATTATTGTATCAGCTACTGGCCATTGGCGACAACAATATTGTACATTGGCATAAAACTTATATATACTGTATTAACACTAGATTGCCTAAGGAAGTCATTTTGACTGCTTTTCAATTTCAATTAGAGAAACAATTATGTATATAATGACACAGCTTCTTATAGTAATAGCGTATTATAATAGCTTTATATACGAAAGTACTGTATTCTAAAGAGTTTCACGCTAATAATAATAATAAAATTATAGTATAAAACCAGCACTAAAAAAAGATGTACAGTGTAGCTGGTTACATTTTTAATGCGCACCCGAAGGGGCGAGTACTTTTTGCAGAGGAAATTCACCCAAAATTGGTAACTAGTGTTAATGGCGATTTATTTCGTTACTTCGTGACGCAACAGAGTTACGGTTCGGATGTCTGAATAATAATAATCTAGAATTGAGAGATTCTAGGATTGAGAGATTGAATGATTGAACGATGGATTGAAGATAGATTGAGCATATGAGTAAATGAGATTCGGGAAACATGGACGCAGGGTTTTAAGGACTTTAGGGAAAGGAGTGGGAGGATGATGCCGGTATTTCGGAGTCGAAGTGCCAAAATAGGAAGTAGGATTTTTGGATTTGAAACGGTGATCCGCGAATTAGTAAGGATTGAGTCACGGCGTCGATGTGCAAAATATTAGGTTGGGGAAAAAGAAATCCATTATTTTTTTGGTAGATGGCTGTAGTGATCGATATCTCGTAAAGTATCGATCAAACAGTTACAGATTTATGCTCGTTGTCAAGGTGACCATTTCACACTAAAAAAATTCTTTTGCCGTTTTTTGTTTCGTCCATTCAGTTGTGAGTTACAGGGCGTTAAAAATGGAAGTCAACAAAGAGAAAATTCGGTACATTTTACAGTTTTTCTTTGATAAAGGCGAAAATGCAAGCCAGGCGGCTGAAATTGTGAATGGTGTTTACGGTCCCGATACTGTAACAGCTAATTATGTGCAATTTTGGTTTCGTCGATTCCGTTCAGGTATTTTTGATGTTAAAGATGCACCTCGCGCAGGCAGGCCCGCCGTCGAAAATGTCGATGAAATCACAAAAATAATCGAAGTTGAGCGGCATGTTAGTAGTCGTGGCATCGCCCAGGAGCTAAAGATCGACCATAAAACAGTTTTAAACCATTTGCACAAAGCTGGATTCAAAAAGAAGCTCGATGTTTGGGTGCCACACCAATTAACAGAAAAAAACATGTCGGATCGAATTTCCATCTGCGAAGCCTTGGCCAAATGGAATGATATCGACCCATTTCTTAAACGGATGGTGACTGGGGATGAGAAATGGGTCACATACGATAATATTGTGCGAAAACGATCGTGGTCAAAGCACAGTGAAGCAGCTCAAACGGTGGCCAAACCAGGACTAACGGCCAGGAAGGTTCTGCTGTGCATTTGGTGGGACTGGAAAGGAATAATTTATTATGAGTTGCTTCCATATGGCCAAACGCTAAATTCGGATCTCTACTGCCAACAACTGGACCGTTTGAAGCTAGCGATTGACCAGAAACGGCCAGAATTGGCCAACAGAAGAGGTGTTGTGTTCCATCAGGACAACGCCAAGCCACACACGTCTGTAGTGACTCGCCAGAAACTCCGAGAGCTTGGTTGGGAAGTTTTAATGCATCCACCATATAGTCCGGACCTCGCACCAAGCGATTACCATCTTTTTCTCGCACTGCAAAACTTCCTGAGTGATAAGAAATTAGCATCAAGAGAAGCTTGCGAAAATCTATTACTAGAGTTTTTCGCCAGTAAGGACCGAGACTTCTATGAGAGAGGCATTAGACGCTACCTTTAAAATGGCAGCAAATTGTAGAACAGAACGGTGCATATTTTACCCAAATCGGACAATCCGAAATATGTTAAATAAAGTCTTGAAGTTCACGCAAAAATAATGGATTTCTTTTTCCCCAACCTAATATTTGTGTTGACAAAGGTATTGTCTAATCCTAACGTCGAAGGGCCGGTACATTATTGGACTGCTTATGATTAATTAATAAATAATAGTAGTGATTTACCTAGATGTTTCCCTAATTTAATTTTTTTTAATGTCCATATTTTTTTGTATTTCACGTAGTATCCCTGTTTGTTCTAGCAATGGTAATATTTTCTCTATGGCGGTATTACCATTCAGATATTCTTTGATGTGTTTCGATAGATTAACTTTTCCTCATAGAGTTTTGTTTGCAAGGCACTCCTGTATTATATGTTTAATAGTTATTTTTGAGTTATATCTACATCACATAGATTCTTCCGTTTTAATAATTAGGTGCTGGTGGGTTAGTTTAATGTGTCCTATTGTAATTTTAAGTCGAGTGAGAGTATTGTTCAGTGAGTGTTCTTGACATTGAGAAACCCTAGTTTGGCGAATAGATGTTTTCGCAGATTTCTTGGAGCTTCGTGTGATTGTTGATCGTCCACGTTTCGTTTCACTTGTTTGTAATTTTCTTCGTGATTAGTTTTTGCGGACATTTTCTGTATATTTACGGAATTGAGAAATCTGTTTCACAGTCGGTTTGAACAATCAACCTTCTACTACCTGCTGATAAAATTCTCTAATAACAGAATTTATGGTTGTAGTTAGAAATCATTTGTTAAAACAGTTCAATGCACATAACTTTTCATGACGAAAGCAGACAAACGATAATGATATTTCGTAATGCTGTTCAATAAGTTCCGCGTCACATATTGAATGCACGCTGCTAGGAAGCTGAAATGAGACACAAAGTGTTCTGATTAGGCTAACACTATCTCCTTTCACATGACAGAATCATCAAACTTGAGAGTAACTGGTCGATTCTTAGAAATCCGGCACGCTTGCTTAGAAAGTTTCTATCAAAAGAAGAAAGTGTCCACGTTAATATTTAACCGTTAGTCCAGTTTTAGTGTTCTTACTGGTGTAACTTGCAGAAGGAAACCAATAAATGGTTGTATCTTTCTTGTTTCTGCATGATGAATAATGCTATTGGTTTCAAATATGATGCTTAGTTTGGTTTATTTTCGTGAGAGTAAAATTATTTGATACCAGTAATTGTAAGACTTCAAACAGAATAGATTAACAAAAGAAGTGTCTGTTAAATTTTCTGTTGTTACATACCTAACAATGAGGGTCGCGGGTGACACGAAACAAAATCTAAATATTTAAATTGCCAGTGAATATTCAGTCAAAACTTTTGCTATCTTGCTTTTTCAAAATTGTAAGAAAATATAACTGCAGAATTAGAAATCGCCGAAAACTCCATCGTATTATTCTCAACGTTAACCGTTTGGCTGCTGACGTATTTTTTCGGACATATGCCAAAACAGCGGCACTAATTGCACGTGTATGGGAAAAAATGTAAAACGCTTTTCATAAAATAAACTCACTTGCATTGCTTTGCAACAACAAAAATTAAAAAATACCAATTGTTTACATAAATTTGTTTTAATTAATTTTGTAAATAAAATTGGTAATAAGCACTTATAATTCAGTCAAATTAACACAAACAATTTCTTATAATTTTTTACACGGGTGGTTTGCTATATAAAGCGCGTGAATTCCCTTTTTACAAATAGAGCACATTAAGGGTGAACGTTTAACTTCTCCACCATGTTTACTGCTGCATTCCACGCACCGCCGCAAATTTCGTCCAGGTAGCTTTTCAAGACTAAATATTTCGCTTGGTGTAGATGATGTATGTTGTTTATATGCGTTGTTTTTGTTTGCGATTCATTCTAGTGTTTTGGAGCAGCGGTATTACGCAGTCTCGGCATAAAAAAAAAACAGGAGCGCTATCGCGCTCTTCGCCTTTTTGGCGTAACATAAGAAGAGCGCGATAGCGCTCCTCAGCAATCAAACGGTTAATAACGATTGCGTATTTGCGCCAATATTTCTGAAAGTGGTATATGTCCGCATTTGAGAAAAGTGTGTCCAAGTTCGTTATAGCTAAACAGAGGTGTCTTCTTTTCGTATTTTAAATGTCAAAGTAAAAATGGGAATGAAATTTTCCCATGATGTCGTCAAAAAAAATTCAAGTGCTCCATGTTATGACATGAAAGCTTTTGCACGAACTCTCAAATATCTGAGCATAAGAAGTAAGGGACTTGTACCACTTTCAAATATAACAGCTCATTTATATCTTGACTCGTAGTTAGGCCATTTACACCACGAAGTGCAATATTCCGCGAAAAATGCCTTCTTTATATCACCAAACGCGGAAAACTACCGGCCGCAAAAGATTTGATGGCGCGTGGCAAGTGTTTTGGTCTGATTTGCCGGACGGATAGAGACTTCCCTTGTTCACACGTATTTTCGAATATAACGCGCTACTGTCCGAAAAGCTGCACTTTCGTTATGTCGTTACCTGTGTGAACGATGAAAGTGTTTTGTTTTTGGTTGTTATTAGCCGAGCTTGAGGTTTCCAGAAACGATATGGCGGAAATAGGAAGTGCGAGCGACAGCCTTTGTGAGCAGCTGATATAACGCGCGCCATCGGGTTTTGTGCCGTCGGTACATTAGTTACGAATTTTGTATTTATTAACACTATTCCTACCGACACTTCACGTATACCTTTTCCTACCGCAACCGGTGAATTTGTTAAATGATAATTTTTTCCCAGAAAATGAACAGTAAAAAAAGAAGTGAATATTGAAAAATGTATTATAATGTGAATGTATTATACGTATATTTGAGGAAAAGTCGTGAAGTTTAAAGGCGATTCAATTACGTTGTACATAGGAAATTCTAATCGAAATATTAAAAACGGTCATTTGACTGGTCGTGGTAGGAATAGTGTTAAACCACTACGTTATTTAATAACCCATCCAAAAAATATCAATCTAACTCGAAAAAAGAACCACAAAAAGAACACTGGCGTTTATTTTAAAAATTGGACGTCGAGGAGAAATTCTAATAGCTGGAGGCGATAGAGCAGAGATTTTTCTTGAAAAAAACTATAATTGAAAGTTTCAACATAAGTTTTATTTTCGGCTGAGAAATTAAAATATTTCTGCAAGGCACAAGGTACCGCCAGTGGTTCTCAGCGCAGCTGTTTCAACCGCGCTGGTATTATAGTCCGCTTTACAAGAATACATTTATACTTTGTGTGGGATTTTGTATTGAAGTAAACTCGGTCCGTTAAACCGTATTTATTTAAAACTTATAAAGTAAAAAAAGAATAATTATAAATGAGAAAATACTCGACATTAACGTCGCAAGTTCTTCGCTATCATCGCAGTTCGTCTCGATTTAACTGCTCTACCGTTCCTCACCACTCTTCTCCACTCTTCTCTCCTTTTCTCGTTCGCTGTAGATTCATCCATACCTTGTCACACACCACTTTCTTATAGACTCGCCTCATATTCGTCTCATACTATGACTCACACATAAAAATCTTACATTTATGAGTTACTTTTTGACAATAGCACTACATTAAACAAAGTATTATATTTGTAACATTTGGTTATATAAATAAACAATATTGTTCAATTGCATTTACAATTTTAAGATTAATTCTATGAGCAACGGGAGCAATTATTTCCACTTCACTGGCCCAGAAGTACGACGAGCGTCGCGTGTTGTCAAAATATACTCGGCGGGTCTGGGCGACCGTAACCTACAGGTGTCCGTCTCGCGGCCCACTAACAATAAGTTATTTCCATGTTCGCCTCGCTATCAGTTTGCCCTCGACTGTCGACGAGCAATCAGTGCTCCGTGATCGGGTTCAACTATTTTCACATATTAGTGCGTGTATAATACTTCCGAATATGAGATTCGGAATCACCAAATACCTCTTTTTTTCTGGGTTACTTGGTACTTCGTCTTTACTATGATATTAACCTTCAGTTAGCGATCATTTGTCTGCTCTCAGCTATCAAAACACTTTTGTCATTGCCATCGTATGTCTACTCTCAGCCCCCAAAGCAAAGAATCAACACGTTTCTGAGGTATATCAAATTCTGACTAAGATTTTAATAGTTTTATTTTAAGTGCGATTACACATTCTGTTTTTAATGAAATATTACTGCAAAGGATTAACGAAAAGTACTTGAAGAGAAATAAAGTATTTCTTTGGGACAAAAGCTTTAATATGTAATTTTAATAGTATTTTTGTGCTGAATTCAGATATGTATTCCGTTTCTCTCCATCATGTAGGTTTTTTTTGTGACAAGCACTTTTATATATAATAAGTCGTATAATCTTCAAATTGAGAATGCAATTGAACAATATTTCTTATTTATATGATGAAATTTTACAAACATACTTCTCTGTTTAATGTAGCATTATTGTCGTGAAATAATTCATAAACAATGAATGTACTTTTAAAGCAAGCTACTTGTCATAATACTAGAGCGGGTGAAACGGTTGCGCTGAGAATCACTGGCAGTACCCTGTGTCTTGCGGAGCTATTTTAATCTCTCTACCGAAAACAGAACTTGTGTTGCAACTTTCAATTATGGTTTCCGCAAGAAAAATGTCTGCTCTATCGCCTCCTTATATTAGAATTCTTCCTGGGCGTCTAGTTTTTAAGATTGATAGGAATATATTCTCAAAAGTTGAGGCATTTTGGATGCCGTTTTCCTATTCGGCATTGTTTAAACATGTTTAAATGTTTATAATATTGAAGTAATACGCATCGTTATATTCGAGACGGTTTATAGAATCATTCTATACCAAACAAACTTTAATAACTCTTATGGTTAAAATGCGAAAAATTCTGTTTGAAAATTTGCATTTGTGGTTAAAACTGATTTTCTTAAAAATGGTGTCTGATGGAGATAAACGGACTTCGTATTCGTGTGCAGCATCACAAAATTGATAACAATCAGCATAAATATTCTTCTTACGAAAAATCGCGTTGGCCAGTGTTATTGTAGAATCTATTTGATGTCACAATAATCAGTTATTGTATCATAATTCACGGCATCAGTGAAAAGATGGGTAAACAGATCAAAACCTGTATCAACTGTACCCTGACCCTTGATCAACTGTGAAAGAGAGCTGGAGAAAATAATACGAACGACAAATTTTTTAAATATCATCCTTTATTGTGATCGAAAGTTGAAGGCTTTGGTATTATCAAGTTTAAAAAGCTCTTGAACATTTGAATAGAATAATCATAGAAATTTTTATATAATTGTTGCGACGTAATAAATTTGAAGTTAAATTTACTACCAAAACATTAACATATGTATATCATGCCTTCGTACTTCATTATAAGTATCAGTGTTAACAAAGAATTATGAATATTCAAATTAAATGAAATTATGAATGTGTTTATTAATTACATATGATCAATCGTGTATGCTTCAATTATACTGTACCTTCATGAGGGTCACTATTCCAGTGATAAGGGTCGGCTAACAGAATTTGAGCTGTGTTGGAATCCCTCTTCTGATACCAATTTTAAAATGATGTTTTCGTAATACGAGTCTAATCATTTTTATTATAAGGAAGAGAATCTGGACTTTCGGATACGAGCGGGATAAGAGATAAAAATTACCTTTGTCTTCGAGCCCTAGGACGTCCTTTTAAGGAC
The DNA here is from genome assembly GCA_963989415.1 of Cerceris ruficornis. NCBI lineage: Eukaryota > Metazoa > Arthropoda > Insecta > Hymenoptera > Crabronidae > Cerceris > Cerceris ruficornis. The sequence goes on from OZ022517.1 coordinate 53,653,625, forward strand.
TCCAAATTAGTGTGGCGGTAGGTTAGGAAAACTCTGACCCCCGTGATTAGTATTTTCAAAAGAGGGATTTTATTGTTATGACATTTATTGATAAGTATAAAATAATAAGGAGTAGTGATAACTGATCGAAAATTAGCAGTGCTTTCGGCTTGAGATCAGATTCGCTTTGGGGTATATCTTACAAACATAGTTAATATGAATCAGTATCCAACAGTTGTGACACAAATAAGGTAATCAAATCATTAAACTACTCTAACAATTATACATCGATCTGCAATAATTATTACCAGAAGTGATTCTTCTAGACCCGATTATTTCTGCGACAGTTGCACTTTCAAACATAGTATTCTTCAGCTTTAACGAGATTATACAATCTTCGAGAACATAACTGCTCAACATGTGTGTTTACATGCACATACAAGCGGTTCTTTTTGGAAGTGGTAAAAGTTCAGTTTCGAAGAAGAATAGAAAGTTAGTTTGAATTAAGTATCGACGTTACTTTTATATTTCAAATAACTGAATTCGCACGTTAAAATGCTATCATGAACTCGTCAGAAGCAGTTTAATTGTTAAATGTTACTGCATAAAAGTAACATTTCTTAAAAATTCTTAAAAATTTGTGTACAACTGATTCCCAGCATGAGAAAAAATGGAGTAATTTCAGTTTCAAGTAAAACTTCTTATATGAAGGGTTTTAACCGGTTCTTATTCGTAAGAAGTGATATTTGTAAGAATTTGTTACACTTTCACTTGTTAGACTGTCAATGAACCTAGACTACTTAAAATTTGGAGGCTGATGGAGCTTTATTGATATGTGCACATGCAACCAGAGTAATCGGCCTCGGCGTTGGCAGATAAACAAATACAGTCAAGTGTTCTATATGTCATTATAGTTTTAGCAATAGTAATGCTAGAGTAACAATTATTATAAGAAAGTTACCATGCTGAATTTAACAATTATATTAACGATTTAGTAGAAAGCTCTGATTTATGAAGTATACCCTGATTTGCCAAGCATTTTAGCACATTCGCGATTGACAAATTTTTAGCTTTTCTAGTTCTAATTACCGATGTAAATAAAGAAAGTCACGAACTGGTTACTGCAAACTTCTGATATTGAGATAGGGACACAATTTAGCAAAATTCCTTTTGAAATATCGGTCTTGTAACCATCTGCTATTTGAAATGAAGAACTTTCTATTATAAGAAGTCGAAAATCGTGATGATTAGAAAAAAAAATATTTTGAAATTTCTTTTTACATCATCAGCAACCGTAATCAGTACTTGAATAAACGTGAAACCAGGTGAGAGGTTGCAAATGTGTTAAACAGATTATATATACAGGGTATTCCACGCAACTGGAACCTACTAAACTGTTGGGAATAGAAGATGTTATAAGTAAAAGTTAAATGATAGCAGACTGTGCATAATATGCAACAAATTTTACGCACTTTTGTACATCGGTGCATCAGAAAAATGCTACTGCACTTTTTTTTTTAAATGGAGGCCAATGTTTTCGACTGCATCAATCGGTGTAGTTTCTTGTGCTCTACATTGTGCACAGTCTGCTACAATTTAACTTTTACTTACAACATCTTCTGTTCCCAACCGTTTAGCAGATACAGCTTGTTCTGGTTACGTGGGACACCCTGTATAAAATGAATAGATAATAGACATGAAGATCTGAAACGTGATGATCGTCTTCAAACCACATTGACTAGACACGCGACACGTTCTACGGAGAGTTAATACATAATTGCGCTTAACCGTTTCGCTACTAATGGGATTGTGCGAAGCAAAAAGTAGTACAAGAAATACGACTTTTTAAAGTAGAGCAAATTTTTCTTCATCCTGAAAGAAAGTAACGTACATACAACGGAACATTCCGAGGAGTCAGCTGCCGATTTTATGGAAACTCAGGTACAATGTAGTTCTCATAAAAATATTTGGTACATATTTTTTTATCGGCCATTGTCCAGGTTGAAGGGGTGAAAACCGCCCTCAAAGTTACGGTTGTAAAGCATATTTCGGGGAATATCTCGGAAGCTATGAGAGACAATGCTACTAATGCTAACACATTAATTTACGAAATTAGAACGTTTGTACGACGAATTTAACGATATAAATTATTTTGTAAGATCTCAATTTGTTTAAGCATTATATTAAAAAGTAGCATTTTATTTTGTAACATTTCAAATGTAATGTCAATAAATGTTCTTGAGTATTTGTTCATAGGAACTATATGTACATTATATAATTACAGATAAATTAGAGCTTTATATTCTTTATTTATATATTTATTTATTTATTTTTTTATTTATATAGATTATAATTTTCAAAATAAAGTCGTAGAAAAACGGTTAAAGAGTTTCCAGCACTTTAAAGTTACGTCTCTGCGCTGAATTGTTTAAATTTGAATGCGTATGTAAAATAAACATATCACACTAATATGCACAGCAAACGAAAGACAACGATTCGTGACGAGTAACTACCTACAGTCACTTGTATGGCGTTTCATGGTGGATGATTACGGTTCACCATTACGTAGTAGCAAAAGGATTACATCATATTGAAAACCCAGTTGTATCATTACTGCTATGTATATAAGGTTAAATGAAATACGAAATACTAAAGCCCCTGAATAACTTTATCACTGACTGCTACCAAAATAAAATGAAATATTCATATAAATCAATTCAAATGCAAAGTTAGTAAGGAATAATATGAAAATGAAGTTGATAATAAAATCGTACATCGTCATCTTGCCTTTTCTTAAACAAATCTTTATTATATCGCGGAATTTAAATTATTTTCAAGAAAAATTACAACGGTAAATGAAATAAAATCCTTACTTACCTTCGCGATCCATGAAAACGGTGACCTCGGATATCATTATAGAACTTTCTTACAGTCTAGAATTTACAATTTCAGGTGTCTGACGTATTTATGACTTATCGAGAAACCAAGTGAAAAGTTCGCGCTAAATTCTCATTATGCAAATACGACACTTGTTTAAGTATCTTTCTAGATAGCCGCGGAATAACGTAAACCTTGCAGCACTAACACGTTCTCGTCTGTCACTATGAAGATATTAAATACTTTTAGCGCGGTAATTCTTACTCTGCCGTCAAGCACAGAGACAGTTATTACGAGTGAATAAAATGCAAGTTACTAAGAGATGTATGCCGCGAAAAATTTATGGTAATTTAATGCCGAACCTGAAAACCAATATAGCACATGAGCGATTTATTATTACTACATCTACAGTATTATTTGTTATGAGTACGGTATGACACGTACCACTTACTTGCATGTTATGCAAACAATTCTGTGTACTGGGTCTGCAATAAGAAAATAAGCTTTTCTGTAAGTACGTACTCATATGTTCCAATAATTATGACAGCGGTGTAAGTTATTTATTTTTCGTGCCGAATTACGTAAACTTTTGTTTCTGGCTGCGAATTGAATTCTGTGTAATTAGACATCTATAAGCTTTGTTAAACGGTTCAATTTTTTTTCATTTCTACGAAACGGTTTTACTTCATTGTAATGTACGTTGCTGCAACGTAAAGTAAATGGTAGGTTCAATTTTTCCAATTACGGATTTATAGTTAGATCACTTTTATAATTACCGATACAAATACGGATTGTATATCTTGCAATTCGATAAAACGCCAGCATTTTGATGTTTTCATGATGTACACTTTAGAGATTGGAATGTTCGTATAAAGATTTATTTGTGTATTATTAATTAAATTACTCGTTAATTTACATTGATACATCGGATAATATATTATTTATAAATATATAATCTCCTTTTTCTTAATATACATATACAGTTCTTACAGGTTTATTATTTTTTATTACAGACTTCCCTAATTCTTTAAAGGCAATGAGAATCACACACTTATCATTAAGTTGATTATTATACAAATGCATACGTGGAGCTTTATTTATATCAATGCGATGTCATTATGAACAACAGGATCAACTTTATTCGTTGCAGGACTTTAAAAGTTTTTCAGATCCACTCATTATCTTTGTACGGGATAAAAACTTATTTTGATATCTATCTAGTAATTTTATACTATATCTATCTAATACGCAGGGAAAATATGTCCATCGTTACCTAAAATTTACAATACGATAAAATCACACTTTATAGACTTACTATTCCCGCGGATCTGTCGCAAAAAGTTGCCATTAAAGACGAAAATTCATGAACAAGATCGAAGTCATTTCGCCTGCGTTCAGCAGTCATTTTAATGAATTCAATTCTCCTCGAATCAAACAACCGGCGATAAACATGATAGAGAATTTTGTATTTCATTTCTTTCTATATAAATTCTTTTGAAATCAAACTAGACCAATTTCATTGTATCCGATAAAAAAAATGAGAATATTGTTAAAAATAATTATTTCCATGAGATAAGTTGTTTTCATGATTCAAAAAAAAAAAAGTTCCGACGGTAGATATAACGTCTGATGTAATTAACGCTTTCGAGAGGTCTTCGAACTTGTGAAGCAATACACGGACAATCGTTAGATATTACATTACCGACAATTTCCAATAAAAAAAGGAACAGAACTATTTGCGCTGTTATGGAAGCTCAGATTACCACAGAGAACGAGACTACTTTCAAAAGTTAATACTTCCTAGTGTCTACCGACAACTTTCAGATTACATTTACAGTGGTGATGCCAGATTGATTTCCGTGTCGATACTCTTCGATGTATGCACAATGTTTCAACCAGGAAGAGTAGCAATAAGTCACGAAAAACTGCCTGCCGCGATTGATTTCGAATCCCACAATTTTTATCACCGTAATTCACACCGAGGAACATCCACACGTCGAAAGCGTATCAAATATTTCGCAATTGTGAACTTTCACCAGCTCGCAAAATTGACGGAAAAACAGATCTCGTAGAATAAAGTATTTTAGATGTTCTCACAGCCGAGAGTCGCGTTTATAAAATAAAAAATTATTACCTCGCAATAATCGAACCGAGTTTGTGGCTATTTCCTCTCGCCTGCAACATACACTTCCAGTGCGCATTGTATTTAAATTTACAAAGTGACCCTGCAAGAAGATAGTTTAACAAAAATAAACTCAGACTTCCTTAAACTCCTACCAGAACCTCTCTTGTGTTCTGACTCTTGGAGTATTTTTAATCGGATGGGTTTTTATAATAAAAACCATCTCCCGAACTGTCTCATAGTCTAATTCTTCGAACTTTGAACACGTTGCTACGTCATGTTGGCCTCTATTACGGCAGTTTTCGAGATAGGTGTTAATATACTAGACTCCTGATCAGAATTCGGTGGTGTCAGAGCATCGGTAGGTGTTCTAGATATCACCGAAGACTCTGAAGCCTTTGAAGGATGCACCTCGTTAGGACTCTGCGAGTTTTTTGTTCCTCCAGGATTATTAACCGTGCACTTTTTAAAGTGTGTCCTCATATTACTACTCTGAGAGAATCTGAGTCCACAATTCGGACAAGAATACGGCTTGGTGCCTGTATGATAATTCAAGTGAGTCTTGAGATGATGTTTCTTAGTGAATGCTTTCGAGCACAGAGTACACTGATAGGGTTTGAGTCCTGAGTGCAATCTAGTGTGAAGGGTCATGTTGGATCTATCGGCGAAAGCCTTCTGACAGACCTGACACTGATAAGGTCGTTCGCCAGAGTGTGTCCTGAGATGTTGCTTCAACAGCATCTTCCTCGAGAATGCTTTTCCGCATTGCTCGCACTGATGAGGCTTCACGCCTGTGTGTATCCTAACGTGCATATTGTAGGCGACCCTCTGATTGAAGCTTTTACCGCATTCGGCGCAACCGTACTCCTTACGATTTCGATGGATCTTCATGTGGGAGCTCAGGTAGCCGCGATCGTTGAAGTACTTGCCACATTCAGGACAGGTGGCAGCGAATTCCCTGGTACCCTCATGGACGCTGCGGTGGTATTTGTAGTTCCGCAGCTGAGAGAATTGTTTCCCGCAGTCCGCACACCGAAATGGTTTCTCGCCCGAGTGAGTTCGGCTGTGCACCTGAGCGCATCGAGAAAACGGGTGTTTTATAGAGTTGCATGGAATCCCGGGGACCCCGTGGATTAGTAGTTTCAGGCTTTAACAATGTTATTATTTTCCGTCGGGTGTGAATGCTGAAGAATCACGGAGAATTGATTCGTTGCAATGGTTGTTAACACTAACCGTACCATGCCAGGTGAAATGACCGGTGCAATTGGAATAATAATAAGTAATTTTTTGTATTATTAGGTAAAGACCGTTTTTGCCAGGTGAAATGACCGGTGCAATTGGAATAATAATAAGTAATTTTTTGTATTATTAAGTAAAGACCGTTTTTTACGATGTTTCCTGTATTAAGCTAACAGCTTCCTGCATTTCTTGGGGAAAGGTATTATCGTTATTTCATAGCCAGTCAGAAGATCTGCTACGGTAAGAATAAGTACCCATAAAGTGTCGATACGGTTAATGTTAAAATTATGCATGTATGGGTAGTATTTGCAATTAGCCTCGTTGGAGTGAGTGATTTTAATGGCAATCGGATTTATATATTGGTATAAACATGTAGCTTAGCAATTTTTTTTAACTCTAGATTTACGGGCGGTAAATCGGTCACACGTAAATATATTAAGTAAGTGCTTTGAAAAAAGAGGGGTCAACGGGTAAAGACGAAAATCGGTTAAGTAATTTGTATATTATAAGATACAAGTGAAATATTGACTGTACCACGTCTCTATAAATTTGGAAACCGTTTTGAAAAAGTAGGAATCCGTCAATTTGACGGCTTCCGTAAATCTAGTGTTAATTATGTCTATTTTGTTAGAAATTTTCTTTAACCGTACCAACACTTTACGGATATCTATTCTAACCGTAGCCTATCATTTGACCGGCTATGTAATGATTGTATCTTTTCGAAGAAAACGCAGGAGATTGTTAATTTAATATGGGAAACAACGCAGAAATCAGCCGTTAGTTTATAATACAACAAATTACAAATTTCCATTCCGTTGAACCAGTCATTTGATTGCGTACAGCAGGGTTAGTGTTAAAAACGATAGTCAGAACGCAAAAGCAAAGAAAAAGATAGCATCGTTTGTGTACTTAACACGTTAAGCGCTACGCCGGTCACTAGGGACCGGACGTTGATTTTTCGTTTATGTTGACGCTAATCAATGAAAACCGACGGTTGTTTTTTGCCTAAGCTACGCTGTCGCGACGGAACGATCCATAATTAGAGGTTTTAAGTAAGAAATATACAATTTTATCAAAAATTAATGTAGTTTATTAATACAAACAGAAAGATACCTTTCCGAATAAAGGTCCTAAACGGAAAGTGTAATGTCGGTCCCTGGGAACCGGCGTGGCGCTTAACATGTTAAAAGGCAGTAGCGGAGTGAATTTGTGAAACTAATTACGACAGCCTAACGAGTTAAACAAATGTATTAAATTTGCGTCAGCAAACGATTTATCCGTAAAGCTCCTTTACTAATAATAAGTTTAGATAGCAGACTATTACCAAGCACATTCACTGTCCTTTTCCTAATTGATCATAAACCCATTCGGTTAGTTTATGGAACTAGTGTATAATTTGTCTATGGAACTGTATTAGGCTATGTAAAAAAGTGTATTGCTTTGAGATCTTTTTTTATATTGCGAGGATCTGTACTTCTATGAGTTTCGAATTGCTCGTCTGACAGTACATCAGATATATGTATTTCTAAATTAGAAAAATATAGATACGTAAAAAAGAAATGGGAAAAAGCAAGAAAAAGTATTAGGCTTTAACACTAGAACTACCGGCGTCAAATCTATCATATTTCAAAATATTAAATAAGTACTTTGAAAAAGGAGGAATGAAGTGGCGGAAAAGATGATCGATTCGGTGATTTATGTTTTTTAAGATGGACGTAGAATATTTATGCCAAGACTCTTCTATAAACTTGGAGAATTTTTGGAAAAAATTGTGTACCAGTCATTTTAACTGGTTTGGCAGTTCTAGTGTTAACATTTCGCAAATTTTATGAGCATACATATCAATGATTTGGAGCAATATCAAGAGCTTTTTACTTATCGAGATCATTCATTATTTAAAGTAGGCACAAAAAATAGTAATCAAAGATACAATCTTTTTTGCAATATTCTAACTGTTTCCAGAAGAATAAATACTTATAGATAGCTTTTCTATCGCATTCGTTCCCCGATTTACCTAGTACTTTTCAGACCATGTAAATCCAGTGGACTCCCGTATAACGCGCTCCCGTATAATTCGAATTCCTATAAGGCTCCGAAAAAATTGCGACTAATTCTCATACAACGTTATGAACCGTCCAGTATAACGCGCAAGATATATTAAACATTTTCATATAGTTTCTGATTTTTTGTTTAGAAAAGCTAAAGTATACCCTTTCCTGTTGTTTATTATTACCTACTGTTAAAAAATAATAATCCAGAGCTATACGTTTCCTTATCAACCTTTCAGGTATTTTATTTTTTTGAACACCTTTATTGTGCACTCCAATTAAATCGATTTTATGGGGCGACGACCTAATAATAAGTCGAACATTAGGTGTGTAATTGGATATCCCCCTCTGGCAGGGATAATATGCTGGAACGGTAAGTTGGCAGCTGTCGGGTAATTTGCTCTGATTCGCCCGACGGATATGGACATCCCTCTTCCTCACGCATTTTCGATTGTGACGTGCTATTGGCAAGAGAGACCGGCACATTCGTTGCGTCGTCATGTGAACGACGAAAGTAGTGTTTTATTTTCGGTTGTCATTCGTCGATCTGAGGTTTCCAGGACCGACATGGTGGGGATAGGCGGTGCGAGAGCAATCTCCCCTTCCGTCTCAGGTACCAACTTGCCGTTCCCGCATAATATTTACCTGCTACTCAGGAGGAGAACGGCGCTGGTACGATCACGTGGTTGTGTGAGTTTCGCGGGCGCGAGAATTTGAATTTACCCGATTTTACGAGTCCAATAGCCCTTATGATATAGAGGTTGCAGGGGGATATTTCTGCATAGGGGTATCGCAGCGCAGACGTACGAGCACAAGAACATAAAAGAGAAGAGTGGACCTTGAGGTCTTTGAGAGACGCGATGCGCTATCATGATTGTAGCTGCAATAAGCCATGCAGGATGCAGCAAGTCGACAGTTGTTCGAGGTTTTTATCTTCCTTGCAACGCGGTGCAACGCAATTGCAGGAATCAATACGCGGGAAGGGCGCTGGGTTGAGCGTTTTGCTACATTTTATGTTCAGTAATGACAATGAAATAAATATTAGGTTGGTAGGAAATTAATGTCGCTTTTCAAACTTTATCTTTAAATACACATGTTAAGAATGGGAATAATTTTTTTTAATCAAAATAAGTTCCATTACAATTACACATTTTTCCCATCGAGAAACAAGTTTCTTAATATATTTTTTTTCTTAAATGATATAAGAAGACAAACAGATTAAAATGAATGGCTATCTCAAAATTAAGCACCGAAGTTTGAAAACTCGAAAGCCGACATTAATTTCTTACCAACCTATAGATTAGTGAAATGGTATATGATGAGTGGTGGGAAAGCGAGAGCTTTCCACTGTTGTGTCGTAAAGTGAGAGGAAGAGTGAGAATAGATCACAGTCAAACAGTATGACGTGATATGGCTGGGAATAATACAATTGAGCTTCGAGGGGCATCCCGAACATGCATCATTGCCGGACGGATGATTGCGAGCAATTAATCGCGTGAGCGATCACGAGAGAAGGCGGACGAGAGGGTGAAGAAGAAAATTCGCGAGTAGATGGCGGGGAGGGGAATGCGGCGCGAAACGCGGTTCAGGGCAAAAATATGCGGACAAATGCCGATGACACCACGTTGGTGTCACATTAAAATTTTAAACCTTTGCACTCCGACTGATTTTTACTATGAGCTACCAGCTACTCCGAATATTAACAAGTGTGCGAGTGCACATCTGTAGAAAATTGAAAATCTTGCTTTGTCATGAAAATAGAAGCGTATACATTTTAAAATTATGTTTTACAATATAAAAAAAACACCGCATTTACCTGACAATGGAATTTCAGTCAGCTTTTATTACAATGTCCCCGCTGCGGGGACAACGGAGTGCAAAGGGTTAAGACAGTTGCCTATTATATCGCAAAGGCGCCACGGCTATCTCACAATCCCAAATTGTTGCAAAGTATCGCTTGTATCCTGTACAGGCTGCAATACGCTACATATCCTCGAAATTTCGTGAAAATTGCGGGACAGAATTATAACTTATTGTGATTAGTAAAACGCGATGTTTTATGATTTCCCGGCAAATTCGACAAGCGCCGGCACCAGACCAAAGAATCTTAATTTAACGCGCGGACGGCATAGCGTTACAAGGAATTTTATTTGAAACAAGTTAGTTACGTATAACACTAACAGTCTGTTCGCGGTGTCATAATATTTCAAACTGAACGACATCTCATTAGCAATATGCGATAACCATGGCAACGTCTAACATTTTTTGTTTGCAACAGCGACGGTTTGATGTTGCGTCGAAACGTTCGGCACCGATTGATCTCGCGGCCCTTGATCAGGTTCAGGGCGGCGACTCTGTGCTTACAGTTCGTCCCATATACAGTAAATCCTCGATAAAGGTATCATGAGTTTCCCTCGATAAATGCATCATGACTATCCCCTCCACATATGGTGATCCCCTTTGGCGAATCTCGACGCTCAACAAGGGAGCAGTGTAACATAATATCACCCGAATGTATCGGTGAGGCAATACTAATTGGAGGGTCAGCCATTTTCATTTTCGATTTTTTTCTAAACCTGTGCTAACGTATTTATGAGATTTTTCTGATTAAAATGATACCAAACACGATATAGTTTGAATTATATTTACTTAATATTTAATAAATTTATTTACTATTTACATAATTCAAATTATATCGTGTTTGGTATCATTTTAATCAGAAGAATCTCAAAAATACATTCGGAAAAGTTACATTTAGAAAAATTAATAAATAAACAAGTTTATTGTTGCATTAGCAATGCCTCGCCGATAATTTCGAGCTGCTCACTTTGTTTGATTGCACTCTCTGTCTCTTCTACTGTCTGTCCTTTTCTAAGCTCGCTCTTGGCTGGAGCCCTAATCTAATCACAGATTCGACACCGGTACACGATAAGAGCACTGGTTTTACTGTAATGCGATTTCCTATAACGCGGAACGTATCCCCCACGTTGTACGGGAGTGTACTGGAGTGAACTTATTTGTACACCTAAGAATTCCTACATTTACGCGGGTGTTTTAAACTTCGGATATCACTTTACAAGATTTCATGTCACACAGTTAGAAAATGTGTCTTTATTTTTCTAAAATTCTATTAGAAATTTGCAAAAGAAAAACAGATCTAGACGTATTTAACCGCCTACAAGTTAAATTATACAGACCAAATGAGTTAACTCAATCAAATGGGATACATTCTGAATCCACAGAAAGCTCTTACCTTGAGAGATGCCCGGGTGACAAAGGTTTTCCCACACTGATCACATTTATGATCTTCTGGTCCAATCGTCCTCCCCCGTTGAGGCACCTCAGCGGTTACAATGGCATCGTTGTTATTACTGTCGCTATTTACAAAAATCCTCCTCGTAATTTTTTCGTCTGGCGTCGTTTCCTCCTCCACCTTTTGTGTTTCCAGTATGCTAAAATTCTCGCTCTTCTCAGTTGACTCGATTGTATCGCACAGTCTACTAACAGGATGAGATATCTCCGGTTTCTGCGGTGTCCGTGGAATCTGTCCGCTGAAGTAATTCGTGCTTTTTCTGTTTACCGTCAATAAAGCCGCATTTTCAACGTTACTCAAGGCTGGTCTCGTTGGCGGAGTGACGTTGCTTTGAGATTGAAAGTACTGCGTCTCATTGTTGGTTGTAGAAATCGACGGTGCCCGACTCGTTGCAAATGGAATTTGAGGGCTAAAATATTCTCTGAGTCTTGTTTCTGAGTTTCCACATGCTTCCAGCGTCCTTGAATTTCCATTAATTGTCACTTCAGGATTATTAGGAACTTCGAGAGTGTAAAGTACCTCCGTAGTGGTAGTACTTTTGGGAGATTGTCGATTAGGACTCGTCGAGATGGAGAGTGGTGCCGTTTCCGGTACACGCGCGATCTCCCCGACTTCCTGCAACAGTGGAATCGAAAGTTCTACTCTGTTCCTCGAAGTGATTACTGTTATTTTGCTTCTATACCTGTAACTAGTTTAATTATACATATATTGTGCACACGTTATAAGTATGATACGCTCTTTGAAATCTTCTCGGCTGTAAAATCGATCGGAACTCTTTCTTACCTAAGCCATCCACTTATCTAAATTGTTCAAGGCAAAAACTGTGCGGATAATGGATCGCGTTTTTCTCATTGCACAGAGAGAAATTAAGTGTGCCTTCACTTTTAGAATTTAGTTAGAGCGCGTTTTGTAGCGCCGCGGTGTAGATTACCAATCAACACCGTGCGTGATTCTGCGTGAAGTAAATTGTGGGCTGAAATTACAGGAGCAGGGAAAGTGGTCCGCAGGATTAGGGCTGAGGCATTTACAGGTTGCAGCGGAATAACATGTATATACAAGCCAATACGAGGTGATTCCTCATGAAAAAATAAAAACAAAATATAGTATAACACTTTTCAATTTAAGACTTAATTGTCGAAAAAATTGAATTCAAAAATTCGATGTGAACGTATGCTGTTACAGTTAAAAAGGTAAAATATGGATCCTGTACACTCTGATTTTTATGAAACTTATGTGAGATCAATATAGAATAACATTTTTTAATTTAAAGCTTAGTTCTCGAAAAAAATTGAGTTTAAAAATCCGATGTGTACGTATGGTGTTACAGGTAAAAAGGTAAAATATAGAACCTGTATGCGTCGATTTTTATGAAACTTACGTGAGATGTAGTTCTCGAAAAATTATTTGGAATGTCATTTTTATTATACCGAGTATTTTACCTAATTTGACCACCTTAAATATATCGTTTATTTTGTATGATAGAAAATATGTCAGAGGTAGAAAATATTCTGTTTGAAGGCGCCAATACGGTGACGGGCCGATTTTTTTCTCAAGGTCATTTTTTTCGAGATTTCAAGGTCATCGTATTTTTTTTAAAATGGGTCTGCATATTTTCGCTACAACAGTCTTATAGCTTATTAAAAACACATCCAACTAGGTGCAATATCTTGACCTTCACGTGACCTTTAACGAGAAAATTATCGCTCTGATAATAAGGTGTAACGGCATAGCAAAAACTTTGTAAACGTTACATTGTAGCTGCGTGCCGCTGTAACATCCCGATAGAGGATCCGGCGAATAGCAACGACGATACGCCAAAAATGCTTGTAAACATACTTCAACCGATGAAAGGAGAATACGAATGTTTGTTTTCAAGCAGCAGGGACAATTACATGGTACACTGTTCAATGAAGTTGAAATTCATTCATTTACCGTCCCCAAACGCGTACTGAAGTTACTATCAAACATTTCATAATTGTCTCGCTGAAGGTCACGTGAAGGTCAACATATTGCACCTACTTGGATTCTTTTTTTTATAAGCTATAAGACTGTTGTAATGAAAATATGCAGTCCCATTTAAAGAAAATACGATGACCTTGAAATCTGGAAACAATAACCTTGAGAAAAAAATTCGGCCCAACACCGTATTGGCGCCTTCAAACATTTTCTACCTCTGACATTTTTTCTATCATACAAAATAAGCGATATATTTAACGTGGTCAAGTTAGGTGAAATACCCGTTATATATTATATATGCGTATTATATTAGGTTGGGGAAAAAGAAATCTATTATTTTCTCGGTTGATGGCTGCAATGATGGATATCTCGTAAATTATCGATCAAACAATTTCAGATTCATGCTTGTTAGAAAGGTGACATTTCGCACTAAAAAAAAATCTTTTGCTGTTTTTTGTTTGGTCCATTCAGTTCTGAGTTACAGGGTGTTAAACATGGAAGTCCACAAAGAGAAAATTCGGTACATTTTACAGTTTTTCTTTGATAAAGGCGAAAATGCAAGCCAGCCGGCTGAAATTGTGAATGGCGTTTATTGTGCCGATACTGTAATAGCTAATTACGTGCAATTTCGGTTTCGTTGGTTCCGGTCAGGTATTTTCGATGTTAAAGATGCACCTCGCACAGGTAGACCTGTCGTCGAAAATGTCGATAAAATCACAGAAATAATCGTTTACCGGCATGTTAGCAGTCGTAACATCGCTCAGGAGCTAAAGATCGACCATAAAACAGTTTTAAGCTTGATGTTTGGGTGCCACACCGATTATTTCTGTGATTTTATCGACATTTTCGACGACAGGTCTACCTGTGCGAGGTGCATCTTTAACATCAAAAATACCTGACCGGAACCAACGAAACCGAAATTGCACGTAATTAGCTATTACAGTATCGGCACAATAAACGCCATTCACAATTTCAGCCGGCTGGCTTGCATTTTCGCCTTTATCAAAGAAAAACTGTAAAATGTACCGAATTTTCTCTTTGTGGACTTCCATGTTTAACACCCTGTAACTCAGAACTGAATGGACCAAACAAAAAACAGCAAAAGATTTTTTTTTAGTGCGAAATGTCACCTTTCTAACAAGCATGAATCTGAAATTGTTTGATCGATAATTTACGAGATATCCATCATTGCAGCCATCAACCGAGAAAATAATGGATTTCTTTTTCCCCAACCCAATATGTTGAACGGTTACATATATTTTCGATTTTCTCGAAAACTAAGCCTTAAATTTAAAAACTTTATTCTATAATTTTTTCTTACTTTTTCATAACCAATCACCTCATGCCAGCTTGTATTACATGTTATTCCGTTCCAACCTGTATAATAATTTAATGTGATACAGAATTAGTATGACGTTGTTAATATTTATCCGAAGTATTATAGCACTTCTGAAGTTCTCTGGATAGAGCAAAAATATTCCAAGGACGTTTTTAATTTAATTTAGATTTAAAAGAGATTAGGGTAAAATGATCATACTTAGCGAAAATAAGAATAATATTTGTATCTCTTAAAAAGGAAAATAGAATTTTAATGTAATGATTTTTCAACATTGAAATTAAGGGTGTAAAATTTCCTAACTCGTTAACAGATAAAAACCAAATGATTTGGTGAATTTGAGAGCGAATTATAACTCAAACTTTGTATTTCGATACCTCTGTGACGCTTAGCCAAATCGTTTCGATGTATCATATAATTAATTTAACATTTATTTCACGTTTAAATACAGACAAATCTGTGTAATTAAACGAGAAAGTTTTGCTAGTTAATTTAATTCCATTTTGAAGTGTATCTTTTGCTTACGAGAAATAACATGAGTAAAATATCATTCGGTTCGTGCTACAAAAAATATTTTACGACGACATAAAATCATGCGGGTATCATAAATTTGAAGATAAATTTGTAGTACATGACAGCGAGTAAACATCTAACGGCAGACATCCGGTGTATAATGCGTTAATAATTTATAGGTAAATGTTGCCGTGATATTGCAAACGATTAGCAAGGGTTTCCTTATTTATTTATGTAATAATTGAACGAGTACATGCAGATGCATATATACACCTGTTAATACTAATTAATATTACTATGCCTTTAGAATGTAGTCTTCATAAATTATGACAATTTTTGTTTAGCTAAACACTAGCTGATCTTATAATAAAAATTCTTTTCGTGCAATATTAGTTGAGTAATCGACAAGTGCAATGATTTTGCTTATTTCAAGGCAATTATCGTGCAAAGGTGTAGTTTAAGCAATCTTCTCTTTATGGTACCTATCGATTTTCATAATCTTGTTTTCTTCAGAACTTTTTAAAGGAAACAGAAGATATAATAAAGTAGAAGAATTATTTATATTTATCATTTACTTGATTATTTAATATTTAATTCAAATTTATTAATGGGACAAACACTTTAATAGAAAAGAAAGCAGTGAGATACAATGATAGGATGCATAAAAAAATTTTTTGCTGTAAGAAAAGTATCTCTTCCGCTTACAATTTCACCAGTAAGTTCATGCATCCTCATGGAGTTAGAGTGCTTTCTAAAATTCGTAATTACCATCTCAATTACTATAACAATTGCTATAATAATTGTAATATTTATATTATGCTGTTACGCATTTTGTGCGTTCGTAATGCTCTAGATTAATCATTATCGATGAATCTAAAAAAGGAAACACTATCTAAAAAAAACACAATTTTTATTTCAAGCTAAGGATTTGTAACACTTTCACATTTGAGAACGTTCGACCGCAGAATCGCTCTTTCTAATATTTATGACAATTGATACGCCGCGTAACTTACAATTAGTAATATTAATTTTACTGAGTGCTTCATGCGTAGCAGTACGTAAAATATAAATAAATATATGCTAATATATAATTTTGCCCAAATAACGTTACTAACTATAATGTCGCCCAAGCTAATGTATCTGACCGGTACGAGATTGAACAAGACGGTATAAATAATTTCAAAAATTATACTAACATGGGAGCATCCCGAGGTGCCAATCACCGACTTTGATGAAACTCAAGTATGATGTAGTACTCGTAAAACTATTCGATACTTATTTTTTTTTATCGGCAGGCATTCGGGTTAAAAGGGTGAAAACCGCCCACCAAGTGAGGGTGGTAAAGTATATTTCGTTGAATATCTCGGAAACTATGACAAATAGAGTATTTTCGTAAATTCACGAAACTAGCGCCTTTTTATGACGAACTAAAGGGTAAATTTTTTTTTGCAAAATCTCCATTTGTTTAAAAAATATGCTAAAACAAAATATATTTTTAGCAGTCTTACCTATTTAATGTTAATAAATGTTCTTTAGTATTTTTTTTGTGAAAACTACATATCTACTACCAAATTACGGATAAATAGGAATATCGTTTTTTTCATCTACTGAAAAGTTATTACACATGGAATGTTATCGTTCGGTGCATGAAATAGAGTGTCTACACGAGTCGTTCCTTGCTCATAATTACTTGGTAGCTCGTAAATGAGCTGATTTTACCGATAAACATTCGTTGCTAACGAAAGTCTATGAATTTTCGGGTATTTCAACATGATACAATGTTCGGCTACCCTGCGACGCATGGCCACGAGTGGGTATATACAGGGTGTCCCGTAACTGGCGGTACAACCGAGCAGGAGATGATTCTACATGAAAAACTGGGTGGAAAATATAGAATACAATTTTTTGATACAAGGCTTTGTTATTGAGAGAAATGAGTTTGAAAATTCACCGTTAGATTTTTATTTGTGGGGTCAGGTGCAAATCAGTTGTGTATCGTGATGACATAACGAGCATCGAACAATTACGACACAAAATTGTGATAGTGTTTGAACACTTAACCCTCTGCGGACGGAGACATTTTTGAATATTCAGAAATAATCATTTTTTTGGTGATCCAAAACCACCCCTTTATAGAAAGTTAGACTCTTATTATATAAAAATTATAAATTACTATTTGTGTAATCACACTTTAACGGTTGTATTTTAATTTTTCAACTCTAACTGTGTATACATGCCGCGATAAACTATAATTAAATTCTCTCTCAGACCGCATATATGCGTCGCTAGTCCTCAAAGGATTAAAGCAACATAATAATTGTTCATAACGAGAGGTTCGAAGGAATTTAATACGAAGAGCACAATTATGTCTACAACAATGTGGACAGCACTTCCAGCAATTTATGAATTAAACCAATTTCTCAAAGGCAATTCTAACATTGTAACCTCGACCTTCGATTTATTCGTTATATGCAAACCTCGAAAACCTTTGTGAACAAAGGTTAAGGTAACTCAGAATAAAGTCCGTTGAGCCGCAAGTAAGCCGAGTGCACGCACACTAGACAAATTTTCAAACTCACATTTCTCGAAAACAAAGGCTTGTATCAAAAAAATTTATTCTATATTTTCGATTCAGTTTTTCATGTAGAATCATCCCGTGCTCGGTTGTACCACCAGTAACGGGACACCCTGTATATATGATGGGGCATGCCCAGGGCGCCAAGGACAGCCAAGTTCGCCTCGTGGAGACACTCTAGTATTTCGCGCATCGCACGATAAAATTTCATGTGTAATAACTTTTTAGTAGATGAAAGAATCGAAATTCCTATTTATCCGTAATTTGGTAGTAGATATGTAGGTTTCACAAAAAAAATACTAAAGAAGATTTATTAACCTTAAATAGGTAAGACTGCTAAAAATATATTTTGTTTTAGCATATTTTTTAAACAAATAGAGATTTTGCAAAAAAAATTTTACCGTTAAATTCGTCATAAAAAGGCGCTAATTTCGTGAGTTATGAAAATACTATATTTGTCATAGTTTCCGAGATATTCAAGGAAATATACTTTACCACCCTAACTTGGTTGGCGGTTTTCACCCTTTTAACCTGAACGATTGCCGATAAAAAAAATAGGTATCGAATATTTTTACGAGTACTACATCATACTTGAGTTGCATCAAAATCGGTGATTGGCACCCCGGGATGTTCCCTTGTAAGATACCTCAAAAGGTTAAATTCTATTCAGAGAATTTCTTCGACGTTTCTCACAGAAGAATTCGCGGTAACATTCATTATGCCGGCATTAGGTTTGCAAGATCACGTTTAATTATAATGTCATTCGTTAACTCTTTCGCCGATCGAGGAAACAAAAAGGGTGTAGGCGCTTTGCGAATTCGTGTGGAATTGCAATTATCGCGCTGCGTTACTCGATGCGTTCCAATGAGCTAGAAAGTGACGTCTAAATGTAAATCTCGACGGTAGTTTTTGCTGTTGTTCGTCATGGTCGACTTTGGGTTGTCGGTGTGCAATATCTCAAGTAAAATCTAAAATGTCAAGGTGCCGCCAATTTAACGCTACGTTTCCGCTATGCACACCCATGCAAATCTCGCGAATAATTTGTTATGCATTCTTTTATCAGAACAATTACAAAGGGATAAAAAAATGCTGAAAACATGCACAAGTTGAATCAATATTGTTTTTTTCTAGAGGGGAAGAAAGATTCAGGATAAATTGTATCAATTATTTTTAAACTCGCCTGATTGCGAGAAGGTCGATAATATTAACGTTACTAGTACGAATAAATCTACAATCTTTAATTAACAACTAGAAAAAGTTTCATAATGAATTTTATATATGTTATTCGCAATAATTAATTATTTTTCAAAATTGTATTACATTTACGGTTAACAAATGCAATATATATTTTGACCACTTAGAAAATGAATTACATGCTATATACAAAGAGTGTATTACTATGTGACAATATTTTTAAATCGGTTAAAATATAATATTTTATAATATTGCAGTTTGAAAAACAATTTCATTAATAGAATATTAAATCAGGCGGCTCATATTTCATAACAAAAGTGCGTCGAAAAAGTATGTAATTCGGTTGAATAATATTTAATTGTTTCCCAAAAATACATAACATGAAAACACCGTCACTAATTGGATAACTAATAGTTATTTAAATTGGCATATAACCTTCAAGGCATTATTGACGTATTTTTTACAAAATCGATTTAAAGGAAGGATATTGCGTACACATAACAATTGAGAGACAAGAATAAAACGTAGAAACTATTAAAATATAATTTAAAAAAACAGAAGAATATATTGCCCAGAACCTGTTTAAAGATCTATCTTGACCTTGTGCGACCTTGAAGTTTCATTCGTAACGGATCGTTGAATTCGTCTTGACAGTCGCTTTCGCGCGATAACAAGAAAACAACAGGGGTCCATTTAACACGTTAAATGAGGACCATTAGCGACCAAAATTACCTAAATAAATAAAGTACGCTATAATTTTCGAGTCGACAACATTGAAAAGTTTCTTAATATATTTGATAATAAACCATCAATAAAATATAATAAATGCAATATTGAAGCCGCAGTTGTTTTGATTATTAATGTCTTTATATTATAGTAATAATTAGTTAATATAAATATCTTGTATTAAAAAGTTATTGATTAACGTATTGTTTGGTATTATAGCTCTTATTAGATACAGAATTTTAAGCAATAGGTTTAGCTTAATTTAAAAGCACTTCATTGCAAGGAAGATTTGTGAGTTTTAAAAACTCAATAATAATAGATCGTAGTGTTAAGAAAATTCATTCAAAGAATAGAGACGTATGAGCCGTTTATTTTAAAAGTGACACACATCACATTCTTTTTAAATCAAGATATTTAGGGTTTGCATTTTAATGTGTTTAAAAGTATTGATGCCAATTTTCGAGATTTATTTGCATTGGTTATCTTGTATATTTACAATTTTTTTACCAGTATAAATAATTTCGTATAGTAAGAACATGATTTTGCAAAATAACCATTTAGCACTTTCAAAATAAATGGCTTATGTGTTTCTTATATGAGCCGTTTTCTTTGAAACTGGTGTAAGTCCATTTTTGACAAAAAGATAGTTAATGATAACAATGAATGCAATCTGCTATGAGATTTTTATTTATATAAAGGACCGAAAAAAAAATCTTTCAAAATTGTCATCATTTTGTTAGTATAAATTTACATAGTTAATAAAATTACAAATAAGTAATTTGAAAGTGGTGTAAGTCCACTTTCCGCAAAGACATAATATTTAGTTCAAAAATCATACTGCATAAATTCTCTACTTGATTTTTATATGTGTGGCAACACTGTTAATGACATCAAAATTTTCGTTCGTTCACTCGAATTTTGATGCTTCCCTCGTTTATTGAAGAGTATAAAACTTAGTAGTGAGTTCTGCTTGTTCACTTAACTTGAAGTAAATAAGTACGATTACTTAAAGAAATATTGAAATAAAACCTTTTTATTTTTTTTACGTATTTAATAAAAATTTCATAAAAAAATTGGTTTGATTCAATTGAAATCCTATATTTAATATTTTATAAATGTATGATTTTCACGTTTCGTTGACTTCGAATGCGATGTAAGTCCATTTGAGGTCATCAAAAGTATAAATTTCTTTTCACTAATACTTTAAAAACGATCACATTATAAACTTGAATCAATTTATTATTTAAAAAACATAAAATGAACGTATTACATATACTAATATTTTTCAAATCATTCAAATACAAACCCTTAAATATATCCATATAATATAAAATGGACTTACACCACTTTCAAAGAAAACAGCTCATATTATCTCTGGAATTCAATAGTTTACGGAAGGCACGGTCCCTGTCGCGTGCCGAAGTTTACCGTTACTGTGAATAATTCATTGGAATTATTATTTTCATAGAAATTGTGAAACACTGTTCGTCAATAACATTTATATCTTTCATTTGCTCCTTACAATAAAAATGTTGATCAGTAACTATCAGTCATTGCCAAAGTTAGGTATATACAGGATGGTCCGAAGAATCTATAATACACATATAAAAAACAAACCTAATTTAACACTAAGTGTACCGGCATTTCTTTTATATCTATCTCTACCGACACGGGTCAATAGTTATACCACACAGAGAACTTCAAGATTAGAAGGCTTTGAAGAAAATGAATTTCGATCTATGCTCGTCCCATTGAATGGACAAACATTAATACAAGTGGCAGAAAAAAATGTAAACGATTTGTGTAATTTTCCTCACGATGTTCCAAATGAATTAAATTGACCCGCACGGCAAACCTATTGTTAAGAACCGTATCGGGAAGAATGTATTGTTGTATGTTTTTCTATGTAAGACGCAGATTCTTATAGACCGAAGTTCATATAATCTTATATATAAAAATGAATGTTTGTTCGTTTGTCCCTCATGCATTCCTAAACCGATCATCCGATTGCGATGAAACTTTGATATGTTGTTGTGCGCATGCCCGCTAAGGTTTCTGACTTAGTAAAAAAAAAACAAAAAGAAGATATTTTATATTCAAGAGCACTTCAATAAAAAAAAACAAGCACAGAATTGTTATAACGAGTTCTCTTTAAATTCGATTTTTGTAGGCGTAGCAGCGCGCGCAGGGTACAGCTATCATTTTTAACATTAGAACTACCAAACCAGTCAAAATGACTGGTACACAATTTTTTCCAAAAATTCTCCAAGATTATAAGAGAACCATAGAATAGATATTCTACGTCAATCTCATAAAACATAAATTACCGAATTGATCATCTTTTCCATCTCTGAATTCTCTTTTTTTCAAAGTACTTACTTAAATATAACAGATTTCGCGCCGATAGTTCTAGTGTTAATAATTTACGAACGATACCCTCTCCCTCTTTTTGCAGACAATTTGCCCTCGCTGACTTTAGCGCTGTCGTAATGGTTACATCGTTTGCCTTGGTATGCAGCCTTGCGAGTCTGACATTTAAAAAGAGTTTAATTAAATATATTTCTGGTTCGCGTCTCCTACAGCGTATCAGCGAGTTTGTATCTAATCTTTGCGCGAATTATGAATAGTTGCAATCACTAATCAATTAAGATTATCAGAAAGCTCGGACTCGGTTGAGTCACGTCAGATCGTTGGCTTTTATCGTTCAAATTTATGCAAAGGTTGAGATTCAGATTAAGATAATTCACGCAAAGTTCAGATTCATAAGAAATTTATATCGCGTAACGTTGGATGTACAAGGTTCTCAAGAATTTGCGAAATGGACACTATGGCAGATCATTCCTAAGTTCTCAGAGCTGCCTCAACGAACATAACATCGGTTGTGAAACAGTAATTATATCAATTTCTTGCCTTGCAATATCGTTAATTGTTAAGACACTAGTACATCCGTTGCGTAGAAAATGAAATTTAAAGACTAGGGATTTTCAAAAAATTATTATGCTGCAACAATAAATAGAACATAAAATCATCGTGTCAAAAAATGACTTAATAAATCTTTATTGCAGTTTAATGAAGTATTAATTATATAGTTAAGTGCTCGACTATAGTATTGATCAATCGTTAAAAGGAATCGTAAAGCAGGATTTAAAGTCTATTCAAGGCCGAGGATATATGTAACAATTTGTTATTAGAGAACTGTAATGAAAATGTTTGTAATTTTATTTTAATTATTCACTTATTGAGATTGAAAACTTTCTGGTTAAACGAATCATATGATATGTTACCTTAAACCTTTCAAGACAACATTTTTTAGATTTTATTTAAAATTATAAAAATACCGCAACACTGCGAGAATAATCTAATCATAAAATATGCTATAAACGTGAAGCCACAAACGTCGAAAGGGTTAAAGTCATAAACAGCTACAAAGAGTTAATGATACGTGAACGGAGGATGTATAAAGTAGTAAATCGTATTGTACATCCTTTTGGCAATTTTCCCATCTTAGAAGTCATGAGGGATGAAAACCTCATAACAACCATTAACTACCTCGTTATACAGGGTGTTTGACGAAAACTATGTCACCTAATGTTGTTAACATCAATGAAGTCACATCTAGAGTAGTTAGTAGGAGTAACTTGAAAGATATGAATGTTCTGAATTTATCAAGCACCTTTGTAGGAGTAAAAGAGTGGAACAATTTTTGTTTCAACTTATTTGCGTATCTTCCATCATACCTAATATGCGCCGACGCAAACAAAACTTTGTATTTTTCTCGAAAGCCGATTTCACCGTTCAACCCAAATTGTTGCACCAATATGAAGTTGGTTCTTAGCTTGCATGAAGTATTCTATTTTTTACACGGAGTTTATTAAAATGAAATACTTATTTTTCTACTCTATTTTCAGTAAAGAAAGAAAGTACAAAATTACAGTTACAAACACCCATCGTCAGAGTCATATCAAACTATCCTCAGACAGTTCATGGATGTATTAGTTTGATGTATAGTAACAACTCAAATAAGACGCAAAAGGAAATCGCCAAACAGCATCTACAATTATGATATGCATTATACGTTACTCGTTGAGTCATATTTTACAATTAGTTGCATTAGTGTATACTCACGTCCATAAATCAGCGGACAATAAATAAAACTAAGATGAATAATTCTTTTATAACACTATGAAATGATCTACGTTGTGCTATAAAACGAATATTTAGTAGTTATCTACAATACAGTGAGCATACAGTTAAAATTACATATCCTGGTAACGTAAACTTCACCAAAATGTAAAAATGAAATTTTAAATTTCATTAATTTATCCACTTCATTTGAATATGATTGCTCCATTTAATAACATATCAATAAAACATCATAACAAGTGGACGAGCAGCTTCAAATTGAGAACATACATCGTCCTTGCGCGAAACAAATACGAAGGACCGCAATCAGAGCAGGACACCTGGCAAGGAAAAGTGGCCGACCCACGGCAGACGCGTCGAAAGTTGCGTAAGGTCGTAAAACAATCTGCAAAATCTGGAGCATATCAGTGCACATGTCGAAGGAGAAAACGGCCCTTCCCAGATTGCACCCAATAACAGCGGCATGTCGATTCGCTCGCAGCTGGCAGCGCCAGCTGGTAGCACAGTGGCGAGAGACACAAAAAGGCACGAAGATGAAGAAACATGGAAAAACGAGCTGGAATGCCATGTAACTGATAGTTTCATTAATCAGAATGACATTGGCCAAGCGAAGAGAAGCAGCTGGCTGCGAGGGCCTTATCACCTGGCAGCATCGAATCACCGCGGCCTTCGAAATGAGCCTGCGAGGCACTGATTCCTCTGCATATTTTCAGAAGAAAGCAAAACGAATGTTCGGCTCGACCGCCTCAAGAGCACAGCTGGTGCAGTATCGTGCTTTCGTTTACTTCGCTCTGGTGAAAGGTCGATGAAGAGTAAGTGGCACCTCTAGTTGGCCTTCTTCTTGCTCTCGTTTGCTCCACGAACAAGGGGTGTTTGTGTCCAATAGATAAGAACCGTTGCATTGCTCCTTGGTTCAACAACCGTTCGTTGTTTGGGATTTGTAACGAGTTACTTGGAATTTCGATGTTGGACTTGTTTCTAGGTGTTTTCGCCGATGTGTATCGACTTTAGATCGTTAGTTTGGTTGCCCGTTGCGATTTATTTCCTCTCGGCTGTACTTTCTATTCTGCAATTATTGTTTTTCCGTGATTTATAATGAATAGATACTATTTACCGTAGGATAGGATTGTAACTTTTACTTGTCCCGATAATATCTCATTTTAATTTCAAATTAGCCGATAATTAGCTAATTTGGAACTCCAATGCGGCGATTTATTTTACACCGTGGAGTTTCAATTTAGTTAATTTCCTGAGACTGGTAAAAGGCGAACACCTGCGACTTTTATTCCAATGGGAAACACACCGATTCTGATTCCCATCATAACTAGAAATTAAATGAACCGTCGTAAAAAATCATGAAAGTTTATTGCAGTGGGACGTTACTAAGTTGTACAGTATGTGTAAGCAATTAGTATTGGTTCATCTACCTGAGCTATTAAGTCAGTTCAGTAAAAGTTCTCCTATTGTGTGTTCTTTTCAAAGTTTAAAATATCTAAAACGTCCTCCGGTGTTTATTAAAAATCTGGAATTGTTTAACATTTCTTTAAATGTTGTCTATTATATTCGGTTTCAATTTAGATCAGAATTTTTATAAAAGGCCTGTAATTATTTACAATAAACATCGATATATAACATATGTGGTCAGTGTTACACTGCTGATAAAATCTGATTTATTATTTAGTGATCATTTATTACAATAAATACAGCACATTAATTAATGAAAAAATTGAGCAAATAAATGGAAATGTTTCACTTCGCAGAACATACTTTGTAATGACGTATCGAGTTATCTCGAAAATGTTACTAATTCTTTGACAAGAAAACGTTTACAAACTGATATTTAACACAATAAGGTCCACAAATGTTGATTTTCATAATCCGTGATTATTACGGTGCTATAAAAGTATAAAGTTTGAAAATTTAATTTATCATTTACTTTTCGTCAAATTGATGCATGTTACAATGATGTACAACAGTCTTCCAAAAACAGTAAACAATTCAGACACCTAATAAAATCGATGCTTGTTGTGATTGCACAAAATTCAATTTATACCCAGGGGGAATAGTCTCAATATCCGTAAACAAAAAAGTAATGAGTTAATCACCTTTCAAAATCACCGGCACGAATAGAGGTCAAAGCCTCTGTATACGAACGATCCCTACTTATACGAAAAATGACATAATCATTAACCCATTGAATAATAGAAAACAAATCCCAATGTATAATTGCCATCGTAAACACTGAATCAAGAAATAAAAGCGATTTAATCGCAGAGGAATCAACACAGTAGGTTATAATAGTTTCAAGGTTTTATACCCTTGTAATAGCTTCAAGCGAAAAGGAAGAAATCATTTCCAGGCTGATCTCCACCTTGAAACCGAGAGACGAATTTCGGGCAGCAGTCGAAAAATCGGGTTGATCGTTTCTTTAGTCCTCTGCAGTGACCGATCGTTAATCATAGCGCTCGGGAGGGAGTGGATAAGCTAATTTCATGGCGCCATTCGATTCCACGCTTCGAACACCAGCATGATCGAGCAGTTTTTCTGCTCCTCAATTCTCGAGATCGGATCGGTGCCCCTTCGCTTTATACCAACGATTCGGTCTCGGCGTATAACCGCATTTGACACGGTGCATATCGGAAGAAAGCACCTTTCGAGGGAAATGCAAGCAGATCGTTGGAATGATCGATCGAGCAGAGATAAGATTTAACGTGAATGGATTTTATAATCCGAAGAAAACCGGCAACAGTATAACTTTACTGTTAAGAAATAGAAATCTATCTTCGTGTCTACCTTCGAATAGGAGATGAAGTTTCGAAAACCGCTATCTGGGCCGTGCGAACGAACGACGTTACAAGTTCTAGATGTCCACTTTGAAATATTACGCCCATTACGATAAAGTATCGTGATAATTATTTCTCTTTTTTTTTGTACGACCGACCGTCCCCGAAATTAGAGGTAAAAGGTAGGGGAGAGGACTTTTTAATTATCGGTTTTTGAAATATGAAAGTGTCGAAAGTATTGATAATTTTAATTGCACACGATTTTAGGAGGGGTATTCTCAAGAGATAAAAATTGGTAAGTCGTAGTACGGCCGATAAGCGAAACTCAATTAAGTGTTCTTCGATATTAACAAAATATATGCTGTTTTATTTGAAAGGTTATTGTGTCAGTCAGTATAACCATAGAGCGCAGTGTTGGATATTCTCCTGCAATTTAAGCGTTTTAATTTTTGCAAAGGCAAATTATTTAAATCCATGAAAACTATTTTACTTTTCTACAGTTATCCGATAGTGAAAAATTAAGATGTGTTACGTTGAAATATTGGACTTATGGATATTTAGTCGTATCTTTATTCTTTGATTGCTTCTGTGTAAGGATATTTAACACTGACTTGCCACCATAAAACTCTAAATCATTTCGTTAACAGTGGGAAACGAGAGGATTCTTGAAACTGCTGTGTATCCATCCATGAAGCTTGTCCTACCGATCTAATTATAATACTAATGATCAGTAATTGCAACATTAATTTGCATGAGAACGATTCATTTGCGACGCACACTTAACAAAAAGTTTAAACGTTTTACGCCCATGACGAACAAAAAAATTAAATACTAAATTACGATCCAACGGAGAAGATAATAAACAATCATAGTTTAACCATGTGTGTTCTGTGCTATGTAGACGAACTATTTTTATATTAACCCTTAGCCAGTGCCGGATTTAGATGAAAAGAGGCCCTAGGCTATTCCACTTATGAGGCCCTTTCATCTCTCATTTTTAAATTTGTAAATTACATGAGAGATAATAAAATACATCATTACTGTGATATATATCAATATATTAAATGAAACATGTTGTTATTGGTACTAACCTATATATATTCAATACATTGAAGATTAAACAGTTTTATGTTTGTATATTAGTCATATGCGTAGAATTTCTCCTTATTTTCGGTCCAGTCTTTTAGTGTTTACTGTTCTTAGAATAGTGTCATTTTAATTTTGCTAACAATTTGAATGTAGGCCCCTCTTGATCTTGAGGCCGTAGGCTGGGGCCTAGTTAACCTATAGGAAAATTCGGCCCTGCCTTTAGCATTCCTATGTCGCGTGTGGCTCGACTTTATACAATGCAATTTCTAAAATAATAGTAATAGTAATACTAATATAATATTGACAATGTCTGTTGAAATGCAACTTTTTACTGAGGCCCTCTTTTTTTATATATTCTGCAAATTAATTAAGAAGTAGTTGGTAGGTAACATAAAATTAAGGAGTGCAAACGGTTAATAGTTATCTAATATTTCCCTTCACTTTTATCAACCGAACCTTGCTATTGTTATTTTTTACTACGATTAAGACCTCGCCCGCAGCTATTATTAGCATATTATAAAATAGTACCACAGTTTAATTGAAAAGAAACCGCGAAACTTTAGATATTTCTAACAATAAATTGCCATTCATATTTCTAAGCCGATCATGGACGAGACGTGTGAAATTGAAAAGACAAAGAAGTAGGGAATATGCAGAAAAAAACATCTTTCTAGGCCGAATCAATGAAGAAAGGCAAACCATTACAACTAAAACGCGTCTGGGTTAATTTTGAGTTACATTCCTGCGTTTATTTCAAGGAGCAGCTGATAACTCTTCCAGTGAGAATCTTGTGAGAACGGCCGTCATAAAAATCATAAAAATTTATTATACCCAGAAAGGTGAAATTTCATGGCTGCTACAACTAACGAGCATGTTTTCATCTATCGAAACTATAAAAAAAAATTAATAAAATCCAAAGTTATCGTTAATTCTTTCCAAGGTTCAAAGCTCTTAAGGCATTAACCTCTTTCGCTGCTTTCAATCTCGAGATACTTCACATTATAATATCTACATTATTGTAACGATAGCCATCGACGGCTCAATTTTGTTAAGATATCATGCAATTATTTCCGTTCAGAGAAATGTAGCTATATTTATTAATAACAGAAACGTATAAAAAATTAATATCTTCACCCATTAAAATTCTTTCGTGAATGGAAAGTTGGCTAAACTTTATGGTGGTGAATACGTTAAATACTATTTCATTTTTACGGTGCTCTATTAAACATAGTTTGAGAGCAAATGAACTAAACATATATATAGTAGGGGGACCGGAAAGTAATGTCGTTTCTCCAAATATTTTGCTCAAGAACCAATTGATTTTTATCGATCCGGCATTGAAAAATTGCACACTAGATGACAAAAGGTTGTTGATAACGAGGGTGATTACATCATTCATTGAAAATGAAAACTTGTTTCAAATTTTTTGTTTGAATTTAATGTAAAAACAGCAACATTACTTTCCCGTCCCCCTAATACAAATATTCAATGTTTTTTACGTAATTGACGTAATTGACGATCGGGAATCGACTTTTTATCGGAAAAGCAATAGGTTACGGTGTACACAGTATAAATTAATTAAATAACTATTGTTCTTTAACCGCATATACATGCGTCGGTAAGATATGTATGTGTCATGAAAAGTACCTCCAGCAAACTAAAGGTATCACATATTTAATAAATGATGAAACTTTATGTGATAGTGGACTCATTTATGTATAAAACGTATGTATTTTTAGATCGTGCCCTAAAACGGTTTTACAAGCTGAAGCCGTCCTTTCCAGAAATGCAAAATTGTCTTTATCGTGAATTATCTCGAGACTGCGAATGGATATCGAAAAACAGTTTCAACAAAAAGTGTATGGTTTTCTGTAGAAGTACTTAAAATTTCTGTCGGTATGTCTATATTTTTTTAGCACATTACATGGAAATGAAGAGTGCCAGCGATACATCGATACATGGAATTTTCAAGTAATACAAATGTGCTCATCATTTTCTTTTCATTCGTTCACAATTAAATTATAAGTCAAGAGGATAAGTTATTCTCGCTGCCAACCCCATAAAAAATTTGCAAAGCAGTTTTTCAAATATGGAAAACAGCAGTACAACCTCCGTTTAAACTTTTTTTCTTTACTCCTTATCATTCACGAAGTGCCTTATTATAGAAAAAATTTTATATTTTTCTTAAGGCGAGACTTCGATCCCTAAAATTGAATTATGTCCTGTTATTCATGAATTATTCTACTTCTGGACCAAGTTATATATTCATTAACAATAATCATTGAAACTCTTTAGAGTACTCACAAAAGTATTTGAAAAAAGAAGTATTTATTTTTTCTTTCAACTGCAACGTAATCTCCCGGTAAAAGATTTTGGTGAGTGATTATAATCACCCTTAGCAGCGATATGGTTAAATATTGTTGTAACTAAATCTGTATTTATTATGATATAAATCAACTTACGATATTCGCACTCGCGTAACTGGTTATTATTTAACAAAAGAACAAGAAAGAAAAATAACTACAATATTAGAACTAAAATAAGTGGACATTAGACCGATGTGAGCGGATATATTCGCAAAGAAAATAAAACGATGTCGGATAACTTACGGAACTACTGAGAGAATGAACCGGAAAAGAAACTAATTAGGCGAATAATCACACTTTCCGCGATAGCGCCACATTTGCGAATCTTCCGGCACCGCGCAATTTTAAACCCTCAACAAATATCACCTGTTTAAACAATTTAAAGAAAAGGAGGCACGAATATAAGATGGGTTCGAAATATAATACATCAAGATTTTCTGTTTTACACGGTACTAACAAGTTTGACAAGAATTCTATATAGGTACGAAATATAACACATCAATATTTTCTGTTTTACACGATACTAACAATTTTGACAAGAATTCTATATAGGTTCGAAATATAACACATCAAGATTTTCTATTTTACACGATACTAACAATTTTGATAAGAATTCTGTTATAATTATTATGATAATTAATACATTGTCCCGTAACAGCCGTTATTGATAGTCCCTGTTCTGTTACGTTGTAAAAGTTTCATATTTTATATCATTTTTTAATTTATGGCCATTCCACTATTATCTGCACTAAGAAATTGAATAGACACATATATGAGCCGTTTACAGCACAATGTGATTAACTCCACTTTTTGAATTTTTTTAAATTTAAGTCTCAAAGCACTTGATTGAAACCTATCTTTTTATGTTTAGAATAAATTTTCGTAATAATAACGATTAATACCATTAAATGACGAAATTTGTTTAGCCATCGAATAATGAATAATTGAATTCAGAAGTCAATCTAATTAATTCCAAGGGTATTCGGCCTTATTCATTTTATACTTCGTTACAGGAAAGCTACTTGCGATTATATATTCTACAATACTTATTTATATTTATATTTTGAAGAGAATTTTGAAAAGGAATGTATACTATTTCATTACGTTTCTCCGCTTTAGGTTTTATGGAGTTAATCGATTTGACAAGTGAATGGCTCATATGAGTCGCTCAGAAGCCAATGCGGTTAAGTCAATTTTTGTTATATTTTCTGATTTTTGTAAATTTTAATAGAATAAATTCTATATTAGAATTAGCGACTCATATGTAATATGACATCCCATAGTCGTGTCACTTTCTCTAGATTAAGTTCTATCAAAATCGATTCCAAGAGCGAATGTTTCTCATACAAGATAGTAAGGGGAAAAAACAGAAAAAAGAAAAACAGTGCACTCACAGTCTCTTCGACACGAGTCTGCAGAAAAAGCGGCTGCAATTTGGGTGAATGATGAGGTCGAACAATTTGCCGCCAAGGGGAGGCCGTTACACGATTGGCCACATGTCTTCTGGGAGTCCTCCATCTGCAGCAAACCTCTCTGCAGCTCAAATCCTCCCCTGAATCTACCTTCTCATACGACCTTGTCCTACCAATATACTGTAAACCCATTGACTTGTTCTGCGGTACACCCTCTCGTGACCGAATTGCTCCGTTTACACCATTTTCCGCACTCCTGTCCAGAAACTGCTCTTCCGGTAGTTTCGAATAAGTTTGGTCATAATTTCCGGCTCTTAGCCTCAACTCCAAAGGATCCAATCTCCTCTGAACATCCAAAGGATTCCTCGAAATCTCCTGATCGTAGCAGCTAGGAATCAAAGTACCTTCCACGCTTTTCTCCGTTAAATCGGCTTCGTCGATTCTCGTGATAGGAACGGGATAATTGCCTCTGCTCTTTTCCCACTGCTCGATTCTTTGAGTTTGCGTGTCTTGACTACTTTGAAATACTGTCGTCGACCAATTGGAATATAAAGAGCCAGCAGGATTGTAACCGAAATTAACGGTTTCCGGAAACGTGCCGAGCTCTCTGGATTCAATGGGATAGATCTCTTTCTTGCTTCCTGGATCATCGCGCAGATTCCCACCGCGGAACCATTCATCGCAGGAGGGATATTGATCGCATCGAAGATACTTGGGGTTGATCTTGACGTCCTTGAAATCTTCCTGCTTGCAATCAGGTTGAGCACAGGTCATTGCCACTGGCACAGGGGGCAACCTTATGCGGAGGGCATCGGCGGCCCTCAGGAAAGCGTTCAGCCGAGGACGTGGCACCGTGGCGCTTCCGGTATACACAAAACCGAGGATGGCGGCTAGTTCTGGTGCTTCCACCTCGGCGAGGATCACTGTGATGGGCTCGCAGTGGGCCGACGTTTTACTGTGAGCCAGCAAGACTTCCTGAAAGCGGAAAGGTCAGCCGGGTTAGTCGAGGACGTTTCTCTTCCTCTCTATCTCCTCCTCTTTCTCTCTATCTTTCACTCACTCTCTCACTCTCTCCTTTTTTCTCTTATTCTCTCTGTCTCTTTGGGATATTTATGACCAACATGGATGCAAGAATGTGTAATCGAATCGGCTTTTTGAGGTCGCTCATTGTCGGTCATTTGAATTCTGTGAGCGTGCATTCCGCGTGTTTCGTTCTTTTCGGAAAGGTCGAGTGCACCAAGTTTGGAAACTTTGGAAATTGGTTCGGTGGGGCGGAGAAACGGTAATCAGGGACCATGCAGCGGAAGGAATTTGAAGGAATTTCGATGAATTCTGAAATATGGGGTAGCGTAAATTGTACTTCTGTGTCAGACAAAAGCAGAGTTCAAGATGATTTGAAGAAAAACTTTACTTCCAATTTAAAACCAGTGATTATACTCGAACTGGGTAATTTTTCATTGACTTAACCCCTTGCCCTACGATTTGTTTTGTGACTGCCTTCGCAATAATTCAAGATTTAATTGCTAAAATAAAAATTGATCAGTGATTCTTGATATATCGTATAATTTTACGTAATATTAATATTACAGGAATAATATTATCGCGTCGCGTCTCATTAATATTTTCCATTTGACACGTTTTGCAAAACTTGAAAATTTCCTATCCCATTTACCTCATTACGAGTGTCACTCGTTATTGTAGGGCAAGGGGTTAATACTAAATTTGGAATTTGATAATGATTATGTATACGCAAGGAAATATCATCAACACTAGCTGTTAGAAATAATATTGAACGAAATTCAATTAATTGACGGAAGATTAGGAATATAATTATAACGGTGAAGATTCGTGCTGTTAAAAAACTCCTTTTTTATATTCGTTACAGCAGTCTATAGTGTTTATTTCTTAAAGTATTATATATATGAACCGTTTATTTTGAAAGTGGCCTAAGTCCATTTTCCAAAAAATCGAGTTAGCTACATTAACAGTTACATTTTACATGATCTTTTCATTCTGAAGCAACTTCTTCCTAATATACTTGAAATCATTAAGATTTTGTAACACGAAAATTTGCTAGTTAATGAAGTGATGAAAAAGTTTATTTTGAAAGTGGCCTAAGTCCCATTGTGAGAGTTTCAAATGGATATGGAAAATATCATGCAATAAAATTTTATGAGGTCACAGCTTTATATTTAATTATCAAAGTAGCAGTTGAATGATCAATGTGCAATGAATTTGTTATAAACAATTTAGTTTCACTTTCGACCCGCTAACAGATTCATACAGGTCTGCGGATGTGCCTTTGTAATTTACAGCAATTTGTTAATGATTAGTTTATAACAAATTAAGTTGCAAGAAAACTGTATAAGAATATTGAATATATTAAAATATACGAAGAGAAAACTTGTGAAACCGCAACGGGGAAAACCGAAAAACTTTAATATTATCAAGTTGGCACCACAATACAATAAAACGAGACCACTAACAACCTAAAATACAAGGACTTAATGGATTTATTATATTACACACCACCTGCACACCATAGTTATTTTAAATCCGTCCCGCATACACAAACTAGAGAAGACTGAGTAATAATTAATAAAACAATATTAATTTTAATGTAAAAATTATTTAACAAAGAATAACAGTTGAAATTCTTTCTGATTTTATAACATAAAAGTGTATACATTTATTTTTATTTCGAGGGAAATTTAATTTTCCTTAGACTTGTGCTTTCTTAAGAATTGGAAACGTCATTTCATTGATTTTGTAAGTGGCGTAAGTCCATTCACATCCATCAAAAACATATTATTTCTTAAATAATGTTAATCATGCTAATTCGGATGATGAATTTGACACCCTTAGAAACCCAAAAGCATTATTCTACTATGTTATCTGTTACTCATATTTTTAAATTTAATCCAATGCAAATTTTTCAATATCTCGAATCGAACATAAATGGACTTACGCTACTTTCAAAATAAACGACACAAATTTTGTTTTTGCAGTGTTGTAGAGATATATAAAATAAATTGAGTATAGGTTCTTTCAATTTGAAGCATTTTAAATGATGTTAAATGGACTTGGGCTCTATCAAAGTTTAAAGCGAATCTGGCTGTTAATTTTAAAAGTGGCTTAACTCCATTCTTGGTAAGAAAACGCATATTATTCACTTAATAATTGTCATTATTTTAATAGGAACTGTAAATTTAACTCTTTTAGATACACGTAAGCAGTATGACTCATTGGTATCCTGTACGTATATTTTTAATTGCATTGAAACACAAACCCTTAAATTTCTCAATTTAAGTATAAATGGACTTAGGCCACTTTCAAAATGAACGGCTCATATATATATATATTTCATTTAAATAGCTTGAACGACAGAAGGGTGATTTCCGCATTATCATAAATTATAATAATTAATGCGTTGAAGCAACAGGTACTTTATAACAAACGCTGTTTTGCGTGCACGGCCTTTCTTTCCCGTTCTGTTATTAACGTTTAATAAAATCGGCTCGGCTATAAACCTAGTCATTTAATTTTGATACACGGATAGGTAAAAGTAAAGTTTCTGCAACAGCAGAGAAAAGTAAACGTCAGAATTTGTAAATTATAAGGTGCATGTTTTCTAACTTCTTTATTTTCTCTGCAATGTTCCACGATGTCAGTTATATTCAAGTACAGAAAAAGTCTAATCGAGTGAAATTTCAACTATTGCGGCCATTCACTTGTTTCGTGTTTGATAACGATAATAAATGTCATCGAGTCGAGAAATTGCCGTTAAAGTATTGAGAATGGAAAAAAAGTTTGCGACAATTCACCCGGAAACAATTTTATTATCGTACATTTTGTGGTTGATCTCGATTGCCAGTATCTAACTATCCCACGGCATTATAGGTAACCATTTTTTTTTTCTTTTAAATTCAATACCACAATCATCACGTCATGTGTATAACTGTAATGATAAAAGGTTGTAGTCCTTCTTTGGCGTTGTTTTAAATATCGTCGGATCGTCGGGAGTGCCTCGCTTAGGGCAACAAATCAGCGCAGGTGCTTCCAGATTACTACCTGGTCAACCAGTAGCGTAACTATAAACTATTCCCAGGGCGCGGTTCTTTCCTATCGGTGTTGAGATCTCGGAATTCTAAGCGAGATCTACAATGTCTGTACTTTAAGCCGAACAAGATAAAATCAACGTGAGATTTTATCGAGGAATAATGGTGGTACTTGTTCGAAAAGTCGAGAATGTTGGCTCGGTTTTGTCTTCTATTAAGAATTTATAAATAGTACAAATTTTCTTACAACGTGTAAAAGAGTTGCCAAAGTGGTATCACTTGAAATGAACTTTATTTGCTATTTGACAGTAACTTACGTGAAAAATAACTTTGGAAATTGTGACTCTTTAGGCAGAATCCATTACGTTCTCAACTATTTATCAAGAAGTAATTAATTTTTTATAGTATTTTGATACTCCGTGTACTGAGAATTAGTACATTTACAAAAATCATTAGAATTTATTAGAATTATTAATAGCGAAAACACCAGAATTTTCTATCGAGGAAGTCTGAAATCTGGGCAAAGATAGTACTCATTGTGGACTAGATGACTATTATAAATATTCATATTTTATACAAAATACAGATAGTAATTTGCACACAACATAGAATTGAAAATTGGAAGATGATATTTTAGAAATAAGCTTTTCAACAACATAGAATAAACAATGCGATTCGCTGCTGCGAATCGTGAAATAATAGTGAGTTTGTTAGTATGACTAAATAGAAGGAGGATATAACAATAAATATACATAGCACAATTTACCCTAATGAAGTAATGTGCTTGCCTTAATTAAACAGTTTATATAAAAATCTAATGAAAAATCGTATTTAGAGACAATCATGGGCTATAGCAATTGATAGAAAAACATCATTTCTGGTTATCTAAGATGTAGTAAAATGTTACGTGGTTGCTAAAATGCAGTACACATGAAACAGAATTATAATCTGCATTTCCATTTCTTCTTTATACTCCTCATTGCTTATCCACTTAAAACATGGAACGCCAGTACAGTATATAGGTAATGCGAAAAGAAATGTTGTTTCTTTACGATGCGAACAAACTTATTTACAAAAAATACGAAATATTTATTTCTTCTAATTGCGCTCAGTAAATCTTGATTGTGATAGACTGACCAGGTTTTAATAATTCATATTGAATCACACCCGAAGTATCCCATCAGACTCATGAAAAAAAACATTTATTTTTGTTTTACCCAATGTATGAGTCGATTATTTTGAGAAAAATATAAGTTTCCAAGAGAACAAGTGCAAGTTAAATCTTCTCGACAATTGGTATCAATCACTTAGCCCTTTTAATAATCACTCGCAATATTAAAATGAAAGATATAAACATTCGACGGCGTACTTACTTCTTGAAAATTATAGGAATACAACATAAAGCATACATATGGTAAACATACATGGTAAATTTATTATTGGCTACGTAACTTAGTTGAAAATTATGTCGGTCGAATAACTCGAATGTGTGTTACATGTAAGCCAAGGTTTGATAAATCTCTAATTAAGTAATGATTACAAACTACAATAATTCGTATAATATTCGATTCTCATTGTTTATTATATATATTTATTTATTTACTTATTCATTCATTTACCACCACATATCATTCAAATCCTCTAATAGGGAACAACGACCATCATACCGCATAAACAATTGTCTTGCCGCACCTAACTTTACAGCTGTTAAGATAATAGATGGGTTCCTCATACATCATAACGCGGAGGTATGAAATCCGTGGAGGATTAAGATTGACAGTGAGTGGATATAAGGTTACGTTGGCAATGTAAAAATACATTATATATACACAATATGCAAAGTGGGATTCAATTTCTAAGCCAATAATACATGAATCATACTCAGATTCTTAAACTTTCTGCATTTTGTTTGAAGAGCTTTTAACGCATGAACACATGCGCAGAAATTAATGAACTCGAAATGGCCATAGGATTTCTGATAAATAGAGAATATGAAGTTTATAGTGTATGATTTATGTGGTTAATGTACGTGCATTAGTAAGCTCTTCTTTGATGTATCATTAATATTCAATTGCGGTTTTACACTAGAAGAACACAAAACGATAATTTCTGCCTTTTGTCTAATTGAAATTATGTGCCTTTTGACTAGTTTTAATATATAATTACGAAAACGGTCTAAGTCAGTTAGTATTTTGCCTAATTGTGAGATATTTCACCTTTTGTTTTGAGTTGCTTATTGAGTTCTGTATAACGTGGCAATTTTTAGCTCCATCAAATGGTTTAAATTTTAATCTTTTGTACAAAGTAGTTCCTCTATATTGTAGTGTACATTGATACAAAAAAAGTGATAAGTTCAATTTTTCAAACTTTTTTCTTACACCACTTTTATATTCCCAGACACCATTATTTCTGTTAACTGCTTAACTTCTTAGGTAGTTATATAACTCAAGTGTTGGATGTCGGTAGTTTTCATTAAAATGAAAAATATTAATACTTGAGCGTCTCTCATTAAACCTTTAACAATTCCAAGTTGGTACGAACATGCTCTTGAAGTTGAAAGTTTTGCATAATATTTTGCAATGCAACCACTTCTCTGAATTTTGGAAGGTAAATACTTTGTAGATATCAAAAAGCAAACCTATTAAAATTATTTGGACTGTCGTTCTAACAGTAATCCCAAATGATAATTATTAATAATTTATGAACACTAATTTAAATGATAGTTAATAAAGTGTGTCAGATCGTTAGTGATTTCAAGTAATACCGATAAGACATAGTAATATAAGTAAAATAATAAATTTCATCCGACAAAAAATGCCTCAATTTTTGCCATAATAAACCGTCATAAATAATTGTCTTGTAAAAGCACATAAAAAGGCAACACTCAACGACGTAATGACCCGAACATAAGGCGTAAATTACCAGCACACGCTATCGCGAACATTTTGCGCTCTTTAATAAAATTTAATTAAATTCCTATTAGTATCCATAAATAATATCTCCGAAAGATTTATATCTAGACCACTATAATTCGCTCCAATTAATTTTCTCCCGTTTTCAGATAATCATATTTTCACTTAACACTTTCAGAAGTCGCTAAACGACTACGGAACAATTCAGTAGGATCACGGCCCTGTATTACGTATCTGTATGCAACTCGAAAGACTCGCCGACGTGAACATTATC
Source organism: Cerceris ruficornis (assembly GCA_963989415.1). Taxonomy (NCBI): domain Eukaryota; kingdom Metazoa; phylum Arthropoda; class Insecta; order Hymenoptera; family Crabronidae; genus Cerceris; species Cerceris ruficornis. The sequence continues at coordinate 53,692,540 of OZ022517.1, forward strand.
TCTGGCTATAAATCTCTCGGAGGAACGCAGAGGAATCGCTTGTACAGTACTCTTCAGTGATTCCACCTGCAATGGAGGATATATATCCACAATATTCTATAGGCAGCTTCTTCGGATGGACCTTCTTTCAATGAGAGATCGGGGTGTGGTTAGCGATAAGCATTCCGTAGACTCACTTGCAAGTTTTCAGGCATTTCGTTTATTATAGACTTTGTAATTTCTTTCGTAGTTAGTTGAATGTTTCCCCGTAATAACCTTAAAGATTTTGTTGTATTTAACAGTCTTGGAAGTCTTGAAATTTAAGCGTAAATCTCTATAAAAATCGAACACGTTATAGTTGAACACCAATGGACGTTGATGCCAAAAATGAATCTTCTTAATGAGATACATACAATGTGCGGTTCTAAAGTAACAGTAAATTGTTGTACGTTCTTGATAAAAGTTGCTGAATTATTATTAACAATATAATATATATATATTGGGTTGGCAAGAAAGTAATTTCGGTTTTCGTCGATAGCTAATGTTACGTTTGTTTTGAAGGACTTCTTACAATCTTATCATTTTTTGCTTCTGAAAATTGAAAGTTGCCACCTTCGGCAGGATTTAGAAACAAATTGTGCTTCATTTTGTTTGCAATTGTTAGTTTAGCGTGGATTTTAATATGGAGTGCAAAAACGAACATTTTCGACATATTTTAATTTGTCATTACTTTTTTATACAAACCACATCGAAAGCCGAATTGTATAAAAAATAAGTTATGCTGTCAATTTGGTGGGATTACAAAGGTGTTGTGTACTTCGAGCTGCTTCCGAGGAACCAAACGATTTATTTAAATGTTAAGCCTAAAATCGCACCTGGTTCAGTTTTTTGTTAATAAAGACCAGAATTTCTATGATAGCGGAATCATAAATTGGTCTAAAAGATGGCAAAAGGTACAGAATGGAAAATGCATATTAAAATTCATTCTTTGTTAAAAAAAAATTGAGTTTCATTTCACATTACAAAACCGAAATTACTTTCTTATCAACCCAGTATTAAATGAGTTGAAAAACGACGCTACGTTCCAGGAATTCCTATTCTAAACAGGAGACTCTCTGCAGTGTAGGGGAGAGTAACATAAACAGTTTATATTACTACTTGTAAGTGGGCCCGAGCTCGTCTTTTGGGCACCCACTGTTAGTTCGTTCTAAACTCCAGCAGTATAAAGACGGTTCTTTCAAAGCCTCATAATAAAAGTAATATTAATATAAAGTATATTGATTTATTTAAACACCCATACTATATTTTTATTATTACAAAAACTGTATATCGTATTTTAGTGTTAAAAGTCTTAGTGTTTAGTGCATTACTATTTAGAGCTTTAGTACTTACAATTAGTGATATAGTATTTAGTGCTCTAGTATTAATAAAAAGGACAATGGAAAACTTAAAAGTGAAAAGAAACATTAAACCTTTCGATGGTGATAGGTATAGTGTGTGGAAGTTAAGAGTACGTGCACTAATGAATGAACTAGACGTGATTAAAGTTATTGACGACGACATTCCCGATATTTTAACCGACGACTGGTTAAAAGCCGATAGAGCTGCCAAGAGTGTACTTGTGGAATACCTCTCGGATTCTTTTTTGGGTTTTGCGCAAAATGGAAGCACAGCGAGGGAAACTTTGAAGAGCTTAGATGCTATATACGAAAGGAAAAGTTTAGCTAGACAGTTAGTTTTGAGGAAGAAACTGCTAAGTTTAAAATTACAAGACGACACAGAATTAATAAAACATTTTACAATATTTGATGATCTAATTACGGAATTGTCAGCAGCTGGAGCGAAATTGGAAGAGATGGACAAAGTGTCACATTTACTGTTATCACTTCCTGCATCGTATGATGGTGTTATCACAGAAATTGAAACCTTATCGGAAGACAATTTAACAATAGCTTTCGTAAAGCCGAGACTTTTAGATCACGAAGTTAAACTAAAAATTGAAGGCAGTTGCACCAGTTCTAAAGTTCTTCATGCTCAAGTTAATAAAAGGAAGTATGAGGAATATAAACAAATATTTAAAAAAAATTATAAAATGAAAAAATCGAATAACAATTATAATAACAACAAGGGGCAGCTTATCAAATGCCATCATTGTGGTAGAAGAGGTCATAGAATTAAGGACTGTTTTTACCATAAAAGAAATCAACAGTATAATGAAGATAGAAACAGAACTGTGCAAACAATTCAAATTACGGAACCAAGTGGATCGCAAAAAGCTACTTCGGGTTTCACCGAAGAAAAATGAAGCTTTCTTTTGGATTCGGGAACCTCAGATCACATTATCAATAAGGACAATATTTTTTCAAGTTCTACAGTATTGCAACCGCCGATAAAAATTTCCATTGCCCCAAATGGATCTTATACATATAACAACAACGAAAAAAAGAAACATCGATGTCACCAGTTTTTCGAAGCCGTAAGAGAAGCTTTATGGTTAAAGTCTTTTGCAGTTAGTATTAATATAGATATTGTAAACCCAATAATAATATATGAAGATAATAATGGCTGTATAAATATTGCAAACAATCCAAACAATCATAAGAAATCGAAACACATAGATATCAAATATCATTTTTCAAGAGAGCAAATAGAGAAAAATGTTATTATACTTGAATTTGTTTCTACAGAAAGCAAGATAGCTGGTGTGCTTACAAAGCCACTGCCAGCACCTACATTTATGGAATTCAGGACAAGGATGGGCTTGAATTAATGAATACATATACGTAAATAAATATATTATATTTTTCATATAAGAGTTTGATATGGTCTGATTAGGTTAAAGAATATAACAGAACCCGATATATCGTTGTTGACGTTCTTGATTGCAATTGTTTGTTTATTTTATATTCATATTCCGCTTAAATGTTGCTTGTAGTTAGTATGAAAAGGAATCAAAGGGCTAAAATGTACTAAGGTATTATATCTATCACAGACGTCTGAAACACTTCCCTACTTGGTAAATATGAAAGAGTTCTGTAGGAACCGCATTCCAACTTGTTCTTCTTAGCTTTAAAGACTTCTTGAATGTTTGTGTTCTTTGGAACTACGATTTGAGTTATAGCCAATGGTAAAATATTTAAGAAAAAAAGAATTTCATCATAGCCACGGAAAATCGTTACAAGATAACTTGGGATAGTTTCAGCGAACGGTTACTTTCAAAGCAGAATCTTTAGTTTTAACATTTTATCCGTGTGAAAAACGATAAAAATAGCACAATGCTGCAAAAAGAATCAAATAATAAAGAGTGATTTAAAGCAGTACCATTAAGCTTTAAAGGGTTAACGTGCATGAGATACGAAGATTATTAACCCTTTGAGTACTACTGACGCATATGCGCTCACAGAAGCAATTTTATCATAGCTTATCGACGCATATATGCACTGTTAATATCGAAATATCGAAATATAATTGTTCAAATATAATGGCGCAAATAGTAGTTTATAGCTTTTGTTGGTTAACCTTCTAGATTTCGGGCAAAAAGCGAGCTTTCTATCATGAAAAAAATTATTATTTTTAATGTGCAAAAAAATATCCGTCTGCAAAGAGTTAATTTCATTAACTTTAAATGCTCCTAACATTTTTCGGGTGTAACATCCAAAATTAGTTTCAGCAAATCATTTTTGAAAGGATATTACATTATTATTAATGTAATACATTATGAATATTTAGATTCAAAAAAGGTTTTAGTAATTTTATTCGTGTGTGATAAATTTGAAAATACGGAAGTACACATAAACCTACATCATATGATTTATAACTCTAATGCATAATGTCAATAGAAGACTATAGTCTCCGGTAGAATCAAAAGGGTTAATACGCAAGTAGAGTAGGCACTGTAATAATGAAAATACGTCTGAAAGAAAAAATAATTGTAGATATTTCTTATATTCTTTTTTTCAACTTATTGTTAGTTGAGAAGTGCAAGCAAATGAAGAAAATCGGACACATCAGGACGAGTATACGTCACATTCAAGGTGATACGTCGACATTCATTAATATAAGGAAAAGTATATGTTGTTGAAAGAGAAGTGCAACTGCACTCTTGTGCATCTTTGAATTGTTGGCATAAAAAAATAGACAGTTAACTTCATGCCATTCAATCATTGCGTATATACAGTTGCGGACAAAAGTTTCCGAACAATATCGATCTTTGTATTTCATGCTATTTCACGTATTTCATTTGGTATTATAAAAAAAATCTAATTACATACATCGATAGAAAATTTAATGATGTATAAGAATTCACCGAAAACATCTTTATAAAGAATATGTTTATTTTCTTATATTTAAATCTTACATATTTGTCTAAAATATAGCCCGACAAAAGTTTCCGAACGATTCATCAATATTTAATTGATTTTCCTTTATTATCGATAATAGTTTGACATCTTCTTGGCATACCTTCAATTAGCATTTGGAGCTACCATTGTGATAAAGAATTCCGAATCTGGTGTACTTTTGCAAATGAATTACCAGAATTTGAAAACTATCTGCCCCTCGTCAATCATTCTACCTCGCTCCATAGATTTTCTATGGTGTTAAGATCGTGCAGGCCAATGCGAAACATTAACTTTTCACGCTGCAATCACGTTTTAACTGTTTTGGCTGTTTTGTTGTATTGAAATGACCAATCACGTTACATGTTGTAAATAGTATACGGCAACATTGTGTTTTGCAATATTTTCAGGGCCTGGTATTTGATCTATCCTGCCATTAACATGTTAACCGGGGAATTAACTTTTGTACAACTTGTTTCAAACTGGAGACTTTTTTCTTCGCAGTGAGAAATAATATTATCACACCTAAAGTACCACGCTAGAATTGAATGGAAAAGAATAACGTAAAACGTAATGCGTTCAACATACCATATTTAAAAATTGCCACGACGAAAAACATCGTCATACGCATTAGAGTTGTCTTCCTGGTATGCCGAAATATTACGTTCCACCCTGTTAACAGGTTAATACGGTGTAGAGGGCTGATACCATACCACGAAAAACAACCTACAACCATTATATTGCCCCTATGAAATTTCACAGTACAGTAAAACCTCGATAAAGACATCATGAGTATCCCTGGATAAATGCATCATGACTATCCCCTCCACATAGGAGGATCCCCCTTGGCAAACCTCTACGCTCAACGAGTGAGCAGTGTAACATGATACCACCCGAATGTATTGGTGAGGCAATACTAATTGGAGGGTCAGCTATTTTCATTTTCGATTTTTTTTGAAACCTTTGCTAACGTATTTGTGAGACTTTTCTGATTAAAATGATACCAAACACGATATGGTTTGAATTATATTTACTTAATATTTGATTACTTACCATTTACATAATTCAAACTATATCGTGTTTGGTATCATTTTAATCAGAAGAATCTCAAAAAAACATTCGGAAAAGTTACATTTAGAAATATTAATAAGTAAACAAGTTTATTGTTGCATTAGCAATGCCTCGCAGGTACTTTCGAGCAGCTCACTTTGTTTGCTTGCTTTCTCTGTCTCTTCTACTGTCTGTCCTTTTCTAAGCTCACGCTCGGCTGGAGCCCTAATGTAAACACAGATTCGACACCGGTACTCGATAAGAGCACTGCTTTGGCCCCGAAATCTCTGCATTTATCGAGGTTTTACTGTACTTGTTCTGTATTATGCTTCTGTAAGATGCAAAACTGTTTTTGATAATAAAGAACCATCGACTAAATCGTTCTGAAACTTTTGTCCGCAACTGTATATGCTATATAATTACACCGTTTCATTTTCTCTCGAGGCTCCGGTTTTTCTACTATAATTTAAAATACTGCTAAAAGGAGAAGGCATTTATTACGTCCTACTTTCGTGAATTAACTGCATATACATACGATTTCTATTAGTTTGAATTTTCCTTGTTGTTCTTAATCCGTCCATCTTTGAACATCATTTTTTTCAAAGTCTGTATGTCTAATAACAATCACCCCTTTTTTAGTGGAATTTTCACGCATGCGTTAATCTTTTACCTGCCAATATGGGATTTCAGCGGGAAAAATTGGAACAAATGTGAAAAAATGTATCGTTTAACAGTATTATTATAAATTTATAGGACTTCCTCCCCGCGTGAAGTCACAAGTAGAATTTTTTCTTTCTATTAATTTAAAACAAGTAACAACACATTTTTCCAAATAACACCCAACGTTTCTTCTACTGTTTGCTTCCTTTATAAAAATCCCTAATGATATTCTATTCGTAACTGACCAATGAGACTATCTCTGAAGACCGTCAGTGCCAGAAAGAACATCGGTGTGGCAAGTCATTCGCAAATTCTTTCACCACCCCCGAAAGGACGTGTGAATTACCGTGCAAAATGTTATGTAAATGCTTACATAAACTGCCGCGTCCGGTTAGCTCGTTTATCCGAAACGGTCCCATCGGTTTCCAAGGCGCAACGATTGCTAAATGACGGCTAATTATTGCCGCAAGGAGTTCCAAGTAAAAAGTTGAAAACCAAGCCGAAGATTACCAGCCGCGACTTAGTAATTACAGTCCTCCTCCCATCTCGCAGAGGCAAAGATTGCTCGAACAATGAGCAAGCAGTAATTCATTGTCAGTGCATACGATCCTTCGGAAGACTTCATTATAATTGCGGAATTTCGCAAGCTTACCCCCCGTCATGTTGCTCGAGGCACGCATTTATCCGATTTACCCCGTAGGGAGAAGAGAATCGTATATATCAGGTATGGTGGCATCGGCCGACGAGTTAATACCAACCTAATAACCAAGTTTGGTTCAGTGTTTTTTTTCCTTCCTTTCCCCGTTATTTTTTCACCATTTAGCGAGTCTGCGGCCGTTAAAATATCGTAACGTAAGCGTCGATTAACGGAGAAATTGTGCCGTTTTAAATTGCAGTCCTGTATGCATGGTATGCATACCAATTTGTGTGCATGAGATTCAGCTTTGAAGATAGAATTCTGTTACTTTATAATTATAGGAATCGTAAAACCGGAGAAAAACGAAAGTATCGGTGTCAATGTGAACATCACGAATCTAGGGACACTCCTAACACTATAAGACGTTAAAAAATGTTGAATTCTTTTCATTAAATTACAACAGATATTAGCAATTTCATGGGAATTGTAGTGCACTCATGGCGTGTTTTTTTTTGCTAACTGGTAGAATTTTTTCAGTGATTCAGCAATTATCGCGAAGCTATGTTTGCTAAACGAAAATTATGGAGAGGTATCATAGAACAATGAAATTGAATTAGCATGTTATAGAAAATAAATGTTTAGTGTAAAATATAAGAAGATGCTGCAGATTTGCATGTATTAGACGGAACAAAATTAGTATTATTTTGGCAATTAAAGGAAACTCCGAAACTCATTGTAATTTATATTGATTCGTGACGTAATTTAAAAAATGCAGTGTATTCTTTGTCTTTGTCGATCTAAACAGATTTTTTGCATCGGCAACGTTGTAAAATAAAGCCGAAAATCGAGACGTTCATTAACATTCTTTTGGTTAGTGTAATCTTTCAGTGTCCAAAAAAGTTTAAGAACGGTCATTTACACTCTTTAAATTACCTGCTGCCATTTTCCGTTTTCACAATGTCCGTATATGCCGCTTGATGGAATGAAGTAATTTTCACCGAAAATTCGGTCGAGAAAGTCGAGGGAGATCCATGAGTGCCGACACGATAATTGCCAACTCGTTTGCAGGATGCAAAAACGTATCAAAATTATTTCAATATCTGATGTAACACATTTTCATTAAAAACGTAGAGAACACTCTTCGAACCTGGTGTCCGATAGAAATTAACATATGGTATATGGGAATAACAATTTTTTTGTGTTAAATATTTATAAAAATTGTCTAAAATTTCGTGAAAAGTATAGCGTAAATAAAGCAGCTTGAAAATACATGACGCATTGCGCTGAACTTCACTGGAATTTTCAGTTATAGTTTTTAAGCTATAATTTGTTATTTCATCGAATTTTTCGACGTAAAGAAAACCGGCAAGCAAACAATCTTATCAAGTGAGTCGAGAATTATACATCTATAAAAAAAGTGTTAAATACGGCTTCATAGTTCAATTTAACACATATAACCCATCATTAGTAAAGGGCGCTAAAGACGTTTAAACATTTTGACATTTGCAAAGATTGGATATAGTAGCGGAACTAATCATAGATTAATGCAAGCTAAGAGAAGTAGCAACAACTACCGGTTATAAGCATATATGACGACCTAAACCTGTACGATCCAGCTGAAATAACCATAGCAATTAAATATGAAATATGCGACAAGCAAGTAACGAACAGTGCAGGAATGTCCTGTCACTCATTTTCGTCAAATGTTAATAAAATAAAAATACTAATAATGAGTTAAAAATAAATCATTCATTTTTTTAAATAAACAACTCACCAAGTATTTATTAATTGTCCACCCACAGACGATATGAGAACCGTGTTGTATAATTTCTAAACACTTCCTCGAATTTCTTGGTTTTTATGATTCATCCATTTCCAATATTCTATTATATATCTAAATTAATTTTGAAATAATCAAATTTGTTAATTCATTTAGCAATGAGTTATTTATCAGACTTAACAAAAACATAGGTAATTATGCATAAAAGGGTCCACCTTATCGATTTCAATGATTTTTCGATGGTTGTCAGAATCATGATCCCGAGCAATTTTTTCTTACACATATAACCCCCGCTCGTCTTTAGTTTTCGAGATATTGGCAAAATACTTCTACTGTCGCTACATTAAATTTTGTCTGCACCAGCACGTCCGTACATCTACTGTTTCTATTGTTACGAGCCGGGCGAGTGGCAGTACGAGACCGAATGCATTAATACAATTTTTGTTGCGAGAGCTAAGAATTGCAACGAGTTGGGGAATAATATCCGGGGAATTAAATCCGGGGACCGGACTAATCTATAGCAGAACTATAGAGTCGCCGTATGCCCGTTAATAACGAAAAACCTTGCGGTATTTTCGCGCTAGTATAGCGGATAAGTCCCGTACCAGAGAATACGGGGGTACCGCCACTAGCTGGTATAAGGGAAAAGAGAAATTGTTGCAATCCGTAGACTCTTTTAACCCCTTGCCTTACGATTTAATTTCCAACTGTGCGTGCCAAAAGCGACACCAAGGTCGGTCACGCGTAGGGGCATACACAACTTGGCTGAGCGTTCGAAATTGTACAAATCGCAAACGTCTTATAATTTGTATATATACGTGCAAGGTACAATTAACTTTGCAATAAGTTTGAAAAATAATTACGATTAGTTGATTATTGAACAAAAAAAAGATTTATTGTTGCAAATTGAATAATACATTAATAATAACATTTTTATTTTAATACAAAAATTTAGTAATCTTCGATGGTGTGGTATCTCTCAAAACACGTTGGTGCATGTAATGCAACTTTGCACTTTTTACATTCCCACGTTGTCTCGCTGCGTTGTTTATGCTTTTTGCAAACTGTACAGCTTCTTGCTGCGTTTAATTTCGACGGCATTGGATCTATATGCTTGGGAAAATGACTCCAATACTGAGCGTGTAATCTTTCTGATAAATCTCCATTTGACAACCGTCCTTTACGATTGTATTCCGGTAATGGTGTATTTTTCAATAATAATTTGGCTATTTCAACCCTATATTCTGCGTATCTCTGTCTTTTTCCAATATTTATTTTGTTATACAAAATGTAAGAGAGATATTTGGCCCGGTAAACTTATCACGTCTCTGAGACGTCTTGTTCATGTTTGGCCCGGTAGACTTCTCACGTCTCTGAGACGTCTTGTTCATATTTGGCCCGGTAGACTTATCACGTCTCTGAGACGTCATTGTAAGCTAAGGAGTTAACGAACACCCGTAACTTTAATTTTAAAGATTTTATTCACTCCGAGCGGTAAGAGTGAACAAGGGAGATCGTTGCTCAGTTACATGAAGATTAACGGAAGTAAAATGAAAATAACTAAACGTTTGAAATATCACAATGTGAATGTAAATGTATATTAACAGTTATAATCAAAAATGGTTCAATAATGCAATTACAAAAGTTGATTCTTAAATCTAAACTTAGCCGAAATTCACGCGTCGGTTCGCGGGGATATTCTACGTCTTATACTTACAACAGTCAACGTTTTATAGAAGTCGGGTATTTCTCCCAATAGTCCCCTATGTGAATACCGGTTTTTTAGTACAAATATCGCGGCATGCCGCCTGTATGGCGGCATTCGATTTTCTTGGAATATTTATACTGTCGCGCATATGGCGGCATTCGTTCGCTAAGGGTTAATTTAAGTGCTTGTAACGAGAAGATAAATTAGTGTTGGTTGGATATAGTTCCAAGAAACGGCCGCCGTTAGGCGACCCGACTAAGCATTGAATTATATTTTTCGCACTCCCTTATGAGGTACCTTTTCAATGAACTCACACACATAAACACAATTTATGCGGATAGAAACAAATGTGTTAAATTGAACTATAATATAACCGTAACTTAACATTTCTTTGTAAATGTACACCGAAATATGACAAATTCAAAGAAAACTAAATGTCTTTCATTAACACTAGAACTACCAAACCAGTCAAAATGACTGGTACACAATCTTTTCCAAAAATTCCCCAAGTTTATAGGACAGCCATAAAATAAATATTCTACGTCCATCTCAAAAAACATAAATCACCGAATCGATCATATTTCCGCCTCTTGATTCCTCTTTTTTCAAAGTATTAATTTAATAAATTGAAATATAATAGATTTAACGTCGGTAGTTCTAGTGTTAATAGAGTTGTAGAAAGGCTGGCCAATTAATTTTTCGGTTATGGATGATTTGAGAAAAATTGATTTCTTGAAATTTTGTAAATTAGAAAATGAAAAAGTTTGTATATTTGAACAACAAAGTATCAAGGCAGTCAAACTGACTGGTGTCAGAATTTCGAAAAAAATTACTCAAATTCCTTCCATTTCCGACGCTTATCTTTCAAAATGTATATTCTTCCACCTCCCGTTTCTTTTGTTTCGACATAACTATTTGTCATTTTAGAATTTACAAAGTGAAACGACGGTATTTCTGGTGTTAAGCTGCTTATATCTGCAACACTTTAAGAACTTCATTTTTCTCAAATTCTCCTGCAACCGGAGAATTAATTGACAAGCCTTTCTGCAATTCTATCGATCCTTCTTGAACCGCCAATGCAATTTCATCAGTCGAGGAAAACGAAATATTCGAAAGGGGCAGGTATGCTAGGTGAAAGGCGACGTATCAATTTCCATCGTAAGGAATTTCACGATCACCAAACTCTTTTGCCTCTTTTCCCTTTGCTTTCTTTTCATCTTCCTCTACCGCTCTTTTCCGGAGGCGCAAGATTTTCCACTATGCTTGCACCTGAGAATTCAACGACGAATATTACAGCGATTCAAGTAGATTTTCATTAATCCTAAGCTTCAGCGGCTATCCATATCCAGCTGCGAAGAATGCATCTGTACAAATGCAACCGATTAAAGCATAGATCGACTTGTACTCGCAATCGACAGCCCACCTTGTTTCTGACTTATAGCACCGATTTTACGTTACAGCTATTAGAGCTTCGTTAGTAGATACGCATTTACAATCGACAATGTTTCGCGCGTATTAACACTTTGCAATTCAATGGATTATTTGTGGAGACTGTTTATTAATTGAATTTGAGTTAGTGATTCATCTTATCGTTGAGTATTCATTTTTATTTGATAATGGCAGCAGCTATAAGACTTGATGCATTCTTTAGTTACAATTAGAAAATTATTATCAAATTATAGTTGAAATGAATTTATTAGAAACCGATGTATTAGAATATAAATACGATATACATATATTTTCTTATTAACATGACAAAATGAAAAGATCATCATCAACAGTTGTACGGTTTTACAGTCGTCAGTGTGTAGCAACAATCGTTTCCTTCTTTTAACATTTATTCGTTCCTGGGACTTTTATTACCCAAATTGAAATTTAACTTAACCCAAATCGAAACAAAAAATGAATAAAATCTTGCTTTTTAAATAGAAAATAGACTACAGTTCAGAAAAGATCTTAGAAAAATCACGAAATTAACGGGTTTCTACTTTTTTATAAACATTTACAAAATGGTGAAGTAATAAAATAGATATTTCACGTGTGTCTTATAATACACAAATTATTTAATTAGTCATCTTCTTTGTCATTTGATCCCCCTTTTTCAGAGTATTTATTTAATACATTTGACTATAAGAGATTTAACGCTCGTAGATCTATTATTAAACAACGCTGGTTTGAAAAACATTACATAATATATTTTATGCAAATAACACAAATACGCTGATATTGTAGTGCAAATTGTCATCTGAAATCCTCTAAATTTTTATTAACAAAGAAGCTGGTTGTTAGTTATTGATAATGCATTAAATTCAATCTTGCAACAGGTGATTTTCGAAACACGCCTATTTCTGAAGCATAAAAAACATCGAAAATTAAAGAATCCAAAATATCTCTTAGATATTTTAGAAATAGTCCGTAATTTTAAACAATATAAACTACAAAAATAGCATCACAAATGGAAATCAAAATAACGAAAACCTATACATACCGAAGGAAACAAGTTTCATGTTCCTTGATAACGCGTATACGAACGGTTTTCAAAATTTTAGGAATTGTATTTACCCATTCCATATTTAACAATGTCAGAGTAACAGTCCTTTTACCTTTCAACCTTCCATCATACAGAATATAACATATTTTGACAATGAAAATGCTTGGAAGAATTCTTCGGAATTACCTCACATTGTCAGACGAAATTCTCCTTGAAAATTTCACTTGGAAAATTTTTGTCCAGAATCGTAGCCGTGTATTTATGGGAAAAGTTAACGACGATGAAATATTACTTACACTTGACACCGAAAATTACTACCTCCGCGAGACGAATGATCGAACATCGCTTTTACGGGAAGTTGCATTTGATTTCACACGACGTGGAATCGCGTTTCACTTTCGGTCTTAACTTACGTAACAGCACAAGTGCCGGGACACTCGCAGATGAACTTAAGACGACTTCACGGCTTAAAGAGAATATTGGATATTAAATAATGTTTCTTGCCTCGCAATCTTCACCTTTGCCTGTCCTTTGTGCAAGTAACATTCGGCAGGATCGCGAAATACGCGCAAACGTGTTTCACCGTACGATAGTATTAACCCTTTCGGTACAGGAGCTTATTGCTCAACAAATATATACTGTCACTTGCTGAAGTTAACCAGTCGCAATAGTACTTTCACAATAAAATTATCATTATGGAAGTATTAGGTACTGGAAAAAGTCTGTGCAGGTTCTTAGATCAGAATTCAAACACTCCGAATTTAAAAAAAAATAGTTTTATTTTACAATCTTGTCATCCTTGACTTCTATGACACTTTCCCATCGTTCCAGAAGCTTATACGTCCCTTTCTTGTAAATATCGGGAGTTTTTATCGAAAAAAAATTAATTTATTGCCGTTTTGACCTCGGCATCGCTTTTGAAATTTTTATTGGCAATAAAATTTGATAAAGATAAAAATAGATAATAATCAAAGGGAGACAGCTAGGGACTGTAAGAAGGATCGGGTAAACTTCCTATCCGATTTCTGCTATTTTCTGTCGAACCGTAGATGCAATGTGAGACCGTGCGTGTCGTGCAGCAGAAGTATCATAGCATAAGTATTTATCATATCAAAATACGTCGACTTCTAACTAAAATTTGATTGATATTCATTGCTACAAAGAAAACTGCACGAACTTTTTCGGTATCTGTTATAATATAAAACTTTTAATGATAATGAAGAATAGAAGACGTAAAAGAAGAGAATAAAAAAATTTATAAAAAAAATAAAAATTCATTAGTTTCGCTGAACAGAGTTAATAAATTACATTGTGAACGTTAATACATTGGTTTTTATTAAACTTTGTGGCACTGTATAGTAATTCGGTGAAAGGGTAACAGTAAATTTTTGATGAAAAATGAGAATTAGAAATTTCTCAAATTTTCTTATGAAAATTATTTAATAACTATCTGTTAAATTATTTTTTGTAGTTTTGTACAAACAAATTTGTAGGCTTGATTATATTATTTAATTTTTTTCTTGAGAATTTTGGTCTGTTTTCTGAAATACTTTTAAGAGCTATAAATGAAAAAACGGCAAAGCGTGTAATATTTTATGTGAAGATTTCTGTTTTTCAAAGAACTATGCAGAAAAATGAAGAACGTCGTTTTTAATTTCTCTTATTGTGGGGCCGTTCTAAAATGTTACAATTCTATTTTCATTGCAAATAAGAGAGGGTTACCAACTCGGAATTCCGAAATTTAATAAAATCTTGTGGAAGTATAGCATATATTAAAAAAAGTGTAGAAACATTGAACTATGTTTTTGCTGAAATTCACTAAATGATGTTAAAATCATCTTCAAACGCTTCCGAATTTGAATTTTTTTTTATTCAGTCATATGCCAAACATTGGATGCCATTTGGATAATAATCGGATTACAAAATTGAAAAGATTGGTCACTTATTATTAGCGTTTTCTTTACCACATGGTTATTAGTATCAAATAAAATCAGAATATTTCAAATTGTATAATAATAACATTGGCTAACACAATTTAATTGTCCAAAAGAATATTTACGTTGATTCTTGTTAGAGGTATATTTTTGTTTTGTGTGCAATTCGCGCGGAAAAAGATGAAGATCACTTCCGGTGTTATAGCGTGAGTGGTGCAGGGACATGAGGCCCCGCTTATGAGTTTATTGAAGCAATGTTAATAAAAGTTTAGTGGAAAGAATAGTCAGTACGCTTTTACCCATATCCCTAACAATTCTTATAGATTTTGTGGAGCTGAACACGAATGTGAAGTCCGTTTGCCTCCATCAGAATCTATTTTTGGGAAAATCAGTTTTGAAAAAAGAATTAAATTTTCAACCTTTAGAAATTGTTGCATTTTAATCGTAAAAGTTATTTAAGTTTTTTTGCATAAAATGATTCTTCAAACCCGCCCAAATATAACGATACATATTACTTTAATGTTATAAACAGTTAAACATGTTTAAACAATGGTCAAATGGAAAACGACGCTCTAAATGCCCCAACTTTTCTGGATATGTTCCTATCTATCTTAAAAACTAGACGCTCAGGAGGAATTTTTATCCTAATATTTCGAAGGGTTTGAAGAACCATTTTATGCAAGAAAAACTTAAATACCTTTCATGATTAAAATGCAAAAAATTGTGAAAGTTGATAAGTTAATGCTTTTCTGAAAACTGTTTTTCTCAAAAATGGAGCCTGAAGGAGACAGACTGATTTCATATTCGTTTTCAACGCCACAAAATATATAAGAATCAGCATAAATATTCTTTGAGTAAAAACTAGCTCAATTTTGTAGACCAGTATAATCATCGCATTTATACAGTTATAGGTAAAATATTCCTAACTTTGAATTTCTGGCTACAGTATTTGTATCTTTTACGTCTTTTTGTGTACGATATTTATATGATCATTTAAATATATCGTTTTAATCGGCGGTAAATCTGGTGCTAATGATCTTTAATTCTTCGGAAGTATTTTACTTTAAAGAGTTAAATTCCTTTCATTAGACTCAAAATGGAGCGCGTTCACGACTTTTACAGGTTAACGTATTTGCCATGAAAGAGTTGCCACAAGAGCCTGTGTTAATCGAGTTTCAGTACAAGTCGATGTGCTCTTTATGCAATGCAGACACAGTTAATCGTGAAATACCGAGTTGCATTTTACCTAAACCTGGAATCAAGAAAAGCCAGTCTTCATGCTACTGTTCAGATAAAAAAGAAACCACTACATATTACTTCGAACTGTCAATGCGTTTCTTTACTTTCGACAACTTTCCTTCTAACACTCTATGTTTTATTTTTCCCTCTTCTCTTTTCCCTTTCTTCCCTCAAGTGAAAATGAGAATTCACGGGTACCAGGAAACTGTCGATCGTTTGAGATTTCCTGTGTTCAAAATAAAATATCTTCTAACACACAGATAGTGGATGCTAAATAATTATGCTTACTAAAAAAAGAAGAATGTAGAAAGATGATTTCTGAACGTAAAACCTCTCTAGTGTCTAATATAGCAATGCCGTTGGTATATTCCATGCAATATTTCAAATTGTAGGATTGTATTTAAAAATAACGTCTATTACATACTTAATTTAGTGCCAAAAATAAGTAAAGATGTTCTCATACCGTATTAATGAATATTAATTTAATATGCAGATATCAGAGTAACTTTAAACTGTCAAATGGGAAAAGTAAAATCTGTTAATCCCTGCATGTATGTTCTTTGCGTTTTTATTAAATAATTCTTATCTTGTGAACGAAAAAAAACATTAAGTCGTATGGCATCCTAGTATTTGATACAAAATCTGTCAAGACAGATAAGATGACCGGCTTTGACTTTTTGAAACATTTTTGGAAGTTCGTAAGGTAGTAATTATTTCTTTTTATTTTACTAAATTCGTCCTGCAGAATATGAAAGCAGTATATTTTTTCTTCTTTAGCCAATGCATTTTTTTTAGTATTAGTTCATGTAGGTAGATCAGGCAAGCCGCTTATTTGATCGCCGCATATGTCCTTGGAAGAGCCCCGCCTGCTACTCCTTCCCGTGCACTCGAGATTTCGCTGATTGACTTCCCTTTCACGTGCCAGGGGCGAAGCTATTGGTACGAGCGGGGTAGCGCATTGGGGCGACATTTGTATCTAACCACTCGCGCTGGAACGACGTGCCACGCGCATCGATAACGGAAATCAAAACCACGTGCGTGGCACGTCAACCAAGGTTATTTGTCGAAGAACAGTTTCAGATCGCACAGCGTCGTGTGTAGGGCAAAACGAAAGTATTATTAGTGGAAAAGTATGCTTAGATATGTTTTAAATCAAAGACGATTAATAGATTTTAATGTTGTTGGACTTCTGTCGATGGTTTTGTTCGAATTCGGCTACTATGTGACGCCTTACGGCGAAATATAGTTTTGCGTTCTAGCACGCACATTCGTAAATTAATTTCAAGCGCGAATAGTTAAAAAACTCCGTGACTGCAGAACACAAGGCTTTTTTGCCTTAACCCATTCGAGACCGATTGCACACCGTGTGTGCAATAATAATAAGGATAAATTATCCGTTATTCTGAGTAAAGTAGTCGTCGAGATAAGACTTTTTTTTGAATTAATAGTATCTGTAAAGTATAGGAAAACAAAATTTGACATTGGTTTTCGCAAAGATCACAATGGTAAATAATAAATAAGAAATAAGATGCTGTCTTATTATACTTGCTCAAGGAGGACATTTACATGGTATGTAAAATTATGGATTGATTTAGTTGAAGCTTTGGTTTTAAATGCGTTCAATTTATACAAAACATACTCACCGACAATAAGAAAATTGTGTTTTTATGACTATCGTGTAGAGTTTTGAAAAAACTTAATTGGAAAACCCCGAGACAGAAAGTCGACAACACCAGAAACAAATGATCACCTACCTGAAATTTTACTAAAAAGTAAAAATAGGTATTGTGGTGGAAAATTTACTTGGCATCTGAGGGGTAATTTGCTCTGATTCGCCCGACAGATAGGGACATCCCTCTCCCTCACGCATTTTCGATTGTGACGCGCTATTGGCAAGAGAGACCGGCACATTCGTTGCGTCGTCATGTGAACGACAAAAGTAGGGTTTTATTTTCGGTTGTCATTCGTCGATCTGAGGTTTCCAGGACCGACATGGTGGGGATAGGCGGTGCGAGAGCAATCTCCCCTTCCGTCTCAGGTGCCAAGTTGCCGTTCCCGCATAATATCGCCAAGACGGCCGCGGGGGCAACAATGTATTCTTTCACGCGAGAAGGCCTTGCGCTTTGCTGTGGCGGAGTTTTTTAACTATTTGTGCTAGAAATTAATTTACAATTGCGTGTGCCAGAACGCAACACTATATTTCACCGTAAGGCATCACGTAGCAGTCGAATTTGACCAGAACCATCGCCATAAGTTCCAAACATTCAAATCTATTAACTGCATTTGATTTAAGACATATCTGAGCATACTTTTTCACTAATAATACTTTTGTTTTATCCTACACGTCACGTGGTGCGATCTGAAACTGTTCTTCGATAAATTACGTTAGTCGACATACCCCGCACGTCGTTTTGATTTCCGTGACGGACGCGCGTGGCATGTCTTTCCAGCGCGAGTGGTTGGATACGAATGTCGCCCCAATACGCCACCACGCTTGTGCCAATAGGTCCGAACCTGGCAAGTGAAAGGTAGATCAATCAGCGAGCTCTCGAGCGCACGGGAAGGAGTAGCAGGCGGAGCTCTTCCAAGGACACATGCGGCGATCAAATAAGCGGCTTACCTGAAGTAGATTATTGTCCGATAATTTTACGCTCATTTACATTTTATATTTTGTGCTTTGAAAAGTGAAAGAAAGTAAATTCTAAGGTTTAAACGACGATCTACTTGTTCAGTCCCTTGGGTACACCCTGTACTCACATGCACTCGACATGTCATCGGTGTTGCATTTTGCTTTTCACAGTTTTTCATAATTACTGTTACATTGATTCGTAATCATAGATTTCTAATAATTCTTTTCATATTTTATTCTTTAGATAAGATTATTGTAATAATGAGAGACTTAATATTGGAAGAAAATTCATTTAATCCCAACGGTTTAATGTTATGAGTCACACTAGGATACATAATAGATTTTACAACTTCTTCGCACTCACTGCAACTTTCACGAGCCGCACGAGCACGATAAAGAACCGTGTTTTTATAACAATTATAATAATCATATAAAGTGAATGTAAAATATGCTATAGAAAACATACTTTTTCAAAATAGAAATACAAAAATTGTGGCTATTTTCTTAGATCTTTATTTTCGACTATTATTGCACTTTCAAAAATGCTATAATGTTTTAAGATTCTTAAAATTTTCGTATTACAAATAGTTTATCGGCTCTACCTATATATTAAGAAAGTTTTATTTTTTAATTAAGCCTTTACATAAGTAAACATTAAATGACAAAACAGAAATTTTCCGATCGATTCTTGGAAAATCGTATATATTGATATCAAATTGATGACAAAAAACTCATTTAATGGTGTTGTACTACCTTGAAATTTTCTATTTCACAGGTTTTATTTATATATATTTTTTTAAATTTATATCTTTATGACAACCTCACAGCTAGCTCAGACGTTTCTTATGACCTCTATGGATAAGAATTGATCCGAAATTGTAACCCTTTATCAATATTACCATAGAAGGTAGCAATGGAGATATGGGTATGTATGCGAAAAAAATCGCAAGGGTTAAAAATTAATAACGAAAATAAAACCACGTACTACGAAACATCCAGTTCTAGATTACCCCTCGTGATTAATTGCATCGCAGAAAGGGTAGAAGATAAAGTATTATAATAATCAACTCACCATATTATATTTGACCATTTCGCTTCCAGTCCGTGCCTTGTTTAAGGAAAGCACAGAAGAACGTAAAGTTTAGTTCACATGTTAAATATAAATTGAAAAAGATTCCCTTTCTTTAATTCATTCTCCGTAATTCTTCATTCATTTTGGCAAAACCGTCTTTATTGTCGTTAATATGCTATCCATGTACAAAGTCAACAATTGCAAACAAATTCTTTCTCATAGCTTAAAAATCTACGTGAACCAGGTATAATAAGAGACTGATGCAGAGTGAAAAGAAATTCAACAAAATTGTATAAATAGCAATGAAAATGGATAGCCGTATAACCGGTTATCAGGACATGAATCAATTGCATTCTAACAATTAAAGATTTGCGTGGTATAATTTCAAGCATCGATGAAAGTTTTCCCCAACGTATCGTGCGAAAAAGTTAGTGAAGCCTGGTATTGCACATTTAATACAGTTATCGTACGGAGCAGTTAATACATGTAATCATTCGTAATCGTTAACGAACATGTAATTGCGGAGGTTTTAAATAACTCAAATGAAACGGAAGAAAAAAAAGGACATATCCAGCGAGAAGATTACGCGCGATATCCCTAGCAGGATTCCAAGTGTACCGAAGTAACCGATCCGTCGAGACCAGTGTTACACTGTTCCGCGTAACAGGCGCTACCGGTTTCGCGTGTCAGGTTTTCCTTTTTGCAAATTCGATGCGCGAACTAGCCGCATGTTATACATTATTCAGGGAAACCTAGCCGATTTGTTACTCGAACACGTAATTATGTGGTATGCATGAGATTAATTGGAAACTGAAAAATCGAAGCGCGCTGGAATAAATGACAATTTTACACAAAAATGTTGTCGCAAAAATTCGCAATAATGTAATACACGTTGCATTTTTTGTTGGCTTTCTATCGTATTATCGATGGAAATTCGGGTATTTCGAAAGAGTTCTGCTTCAATGTAATATGTGATACTTAGCAATGGAAAGTGTGCAATAAAGAGTGACGCTCGTGACGCGGAACATGGGATAAAACATTGTAAAAGATTTCTGAAAATTGGCAAATTCAAGAAATTACTATCATACGACATGATAAAATTAATTCCATGCTATTAACACGTTGAATGCCACCCGTATTTCACTAGTTTCATCACTTTCACCGAATCGAAATTGTTTCTATTAAAATCACATCTTTATGGAATAGAAATTTTAAATGTAAGAATAGCTATGTACTCTGTAATGCTTCACTTTTCTAACAACAATATTTTAATATTGAATATATTAGCATATGCGTGAATATCGAATTTTAAAACTCATAAGAAGTTTCGTCAAATTCAACAGTGCCGGTCACCGGTGACCCTCATGGCATTCAACGCGTTAATATTATGTTACAGTAAGTATACGATATATAAAAAATCACTGATAAATTTTAGTTCAGTAACGGAATAAATCGTAGAGGAACGGGTTAACAGTACTCGTTGCGATTTATCTGAATTTCATACATTTATAATTGATTTTGGATGTGTGAGAATAATTGTTACGAGACTGCGAATTTCAGATGTGTTTGTAAGAAATTTGAAACTGCAAGAAAACATGGAATACATACGATGTGAAAATATTCAATTTATGACCCTTGTCACAATATTTCTGCTGTTTATTTTGAAAGAATTAGCCACTTTGTCTTTAATTCAAGGTATTTACGGGTTTGCGTTTCGATATGCTTAAAAATATTGGACAACTTTCTAGAAGATTTATTTGTATTTCTCATTTCAGGGTACTGATATCTTTCCCGGTATAAATAACTTCATATAGACATTGAAACCTCACCATTTTTTGTTACAGTAAAGTGACTTATGCCACTTTCAAAATAAATGGCTCATTTAGGGAGTGAAGGATATCTCTGTTTAGCTCTTACTTTTTTACTTGCATTTATAAGAATACTTTGTATAAATGTCAGTGATCTATTCATGATAAGGTGTACATCAATAACAGAAAGAAGATTCTATTTATTAATTAATGTATCGAAAAAGGGGACGCACACAAAAACGTTATAATATGAGATACCAACTGCGTAAAAGTAGCTGCAACCAAAAAACTTATTTTCTCTTAAAGAGAAAGTAGAAATGCTTGAATTTTCCGCTCAAAATGACTTTTTTCGTCAAGCATTCATATTCTTTCCATTTGAACATACTCTTTTCGAGTGAGATCATTTATAAGCTCCATTTTGATAATATTCATATCTTTAATTTTTAAAAATTAAGATCTGTTAATGCTGCCTGACAGTCACATTACTCTTTACAAAATTCTATTATTGAAATCTAAACTTACCTGAAGTCACATGAAATAATATTTAACATGTGATATTAAGTTTCTTTTACAATTCGTGAAAAAGTTTCCTCGGATATTCGCAAAAATTCGTAGGAATTTACAACAGTAACCAGCTACAAAACAGAATAAGGAAGTTGATGCTCATGTTGCAGTTATGAAATGGCTGGAAGAATGCATTTTTCGTGTCGATGCGCGCAAAAAAAAGAATGACAATTTAGTTCCGATTTCTTAGCGTGTAGGAACAAAAAGGGGAAAAGGCGCCAACCCACAGAATAAAACCTTCCATTTCCGTTATCTCGGAAGTGCAATTACTTTTGAATCTCCAAGCGAATTTCCTGGAATAGCTTAACGCTCGATTACACGCGTATCTATGCGATCTGGAGGTGTCGATAGCAATTACAAGACCAGGTGTAAATTCGTGACGTCATCGTCTTCTTTTTCTTGTAACGAGAATCGGAGAACATGCTTCAAAAAGGGGCGACACTTTTCACGCTTTTAATGTCTGGTTAGGTTTGTTCTTGCGGGCAGAGACATGCGAGATGATAGTATCACGTAAATTTTAAATAACTACTGATTAAGATAAGGCGGCAAATAGTAGTTTATTTGAGAAT
Organism: Cerceris ruficornis; assembly: GCA_963989415.1. NCBI lineage: Eukaryota > Metazoa > Arthropoda > Insecta > Hymenoptera > Crabronidae > Cerceris > Cerceris ruficornis. The sequence goes on from OZ022517.1 coordinate 53,714,997, forward strand.
GCAAAGTTACATTGACTGATGTGGAATAGAAACTGGTTCAACACCGGGGAAGATTTATTGAAACTACTAAAGTTTCGAACTTGAACTGTAACAGACAGCATCACGGTGAAATAATGTGGTGAAATAAATAAATAAGTAAGTAAAAAAAATAAAGTGGCGAACTATACAGTTTCCAAAAAGTAGTTATGCACCTAATATTTTTTGCAACACCTTTATATTAAATTCGGGCAATGATCAATGCGGTCTTTGTTCTTGAAATTTTAAGTACGGTACTTTATTTTATAAAAAGAATTTTTAATGATAAAAGAAATCGCTTGATTCTACACATTTTTACCAACTCTAAACATGTTTATTGATTTGGGTAGTATAGAATTCTTGACTCTTACAAATGGAGTTGATAAAATCTTCAACTATATTTTCTATTTCGTAAGTAGTTGTTCGAATGTTTCAAGGATTGCGCATCAATCGGAGAAAAATCCGATGAGTAGGCTGATCATCGTCGTGTCATGTCTCATTTAAAAGATTCCGCATTTTGACTGCTGTTTACAAGATATGTTGATGAGCAATACGAAACAATAATTGCCAAACCCTTTTCCTTCAGGAAATAAAACGTAAGCAATTGCAAGTCTTCCAAGTTTATCGAATTGGTTTCTTTCTTCATTATTCTTTATTTTTGTTACATTCTAAATTAAATTTAAAAAGTTTCGCTGTAATCAGAATTTCCGAATGTAGAATTGGTGCTGGGAAAATTGTATCACTTAGATCTGACTAATAATAATATGCATGCATAATAACAGTATCCCACCACTACCAGCATCATGGTATAGCGTTACAAAAGAAAATTGATTTTTAATGGCTGTTGGTAGATATGAGTTTCCTATTATAGAATGGGATACACTTTGATATTTCTGTTTACAATATCAAGGTTTTCCTTGCAAAAGTATGAAGAATATATTTTTTTATCTACTAGGTTGGTAAGAAATTAATGTCGGTTTTCGAGTTTTTAAACTTTGGCGCTTAATTTTAAAATAGCTGTTCATTTGAATCTGTTTGTCTTCTTATATCATTTTAGAAAAAAAAATGTTATTAAAAAACTTGTTTCTGGTTGGGAAAAATGTGTAAATTGTAATGGAATTTATTTTGATTAAAAAATCCTATTCCCATTCTCAACATGTGTATTTACAGATAAAGTTTGAAAACCGACATTAATTTCCTACCAACCTAATAAAATATTTGTAGATTGATACTTTAACCGTTTGCAGTCCTATGTCGAGCTCTACTCGACATAGTTTTTAACTTCATTTTATTTTCCAATGATTTAATATCGACTTTCCAATTTCTTAATGATTTTCTAATATCACCTAAATATCCGTCACTACCTACAGTTATTGATAACATTAAAAAATAATGAATAATCAACGATAGAAAGTGTTGTGAAATTAATTTCATTTAGCTCACTACAAAACTGACGAAATAATTCGGACCGCAGAGGGTTAATATTATAAAAGCAGAAAATTTATGTTGAGCTGGACTCGACATTATGCAACGCAAAATCTAAAATAATAGTAATAATAATAATAATATAATAATAACAATTTTTGTTGCAATGTAACTTTTTACTGAGGCCCCCTTTTTTATATATATTTTGCAAATTAATTAAGGAGTTGTTGGTAGGTGACAAAAAATTAAGGAGTACAAAGGATTAAAAGATGAAAAGATCACTTGGGGCTTTTATGCCTTTCTATATTCATGTCTTTATCAGCTAATAAGAGCCCTTATGATGATTACAAGTACGTACCACCTATACAAGGCCAGTCTGCGTTATAAAAGAACGATTACATAAAATATTGGGTTGGCAAGAAAGTAATTTCGGTTTTGTAATATGAAATGAAACTCAATTTTTTTTTAAACATAGAATGAACTTTGATGTACATTTTCCATTCTGTTCGATGACCTTTTGCCATCTTTTAGACCAATTTATGATTCCGCGCTCATAGAAATTCTGGTCTTTATCAGCAAAAAACTGAACCAGGTGCGATTTTAGACTAAACATTTGAATTAATCGTTTCGTTCCTCGGAAGCAGCTCGAAGTACACAACACCTTTGTAATCCCACCAAATTGATAGCATAACTTAATTTTGATACAATTCAGCATTCGATGTGGTTTTGTATAAAAAAGTAATGGCAACTTAAAATATTTCGAAAATGTTCGTTTTTGCAGTCCATATTAAACTGCATGCTAAACTAACAATTGCAAACAAAATGAAGCACAATTTGTTTCTAAATCCTGCCAAAAGTGACAAATTTCAATTTTCAGAAGCAAAAAATGATAACATTGCCAGAAGTCCTTCAAAACAAACGTAACATTAGCTATCGACGAAAACCGAAATTACTTTCTTGCCAACCCAATACTTATTTCTTTTAAATTGCTTCTTTCGAATCTTGCTCATCGGCTATAATGTAATACCACAGATTGCAAGCGTATCACTGCTAATAATGTAGTAAGTAATATGCAATAAACAATAAACTGATAAATCATACTAATGTTGAAACACTGAAATGAAATAACGTAAGTGATTTTTGCGTTTCTAGTAAATAAGCCGCTGCGCGGCATACATAAATTAATAATTTTTTAGCAATCAAATATTTGGCGGCAGCAATTGAGCCGTTTATTTTGAAAATGGCATAAGTTACTTTACCGTAATGAAAGCTGGCGATTTTTCAATGACTATAAAATTTATATATACTGAGAAAACTATAAGTATCCTGAAATGAGAAATATAAGAAAATCTTCTCGAAAGTTGGCATTAATACTTTTAAATATGAGCCGTTTTCTTTGAAAGTGGTGGAAGTCCATTTTTTACAAAAAGTTAGTGTTATGAGGTTTCGATCTGTAAACAGTTCCTAAAAAAATCCTTAAAAAATTGCATCATTTTGTCAATATAAATTAACGTAGTTAATGAAGTTACAAATATAATTACTCTGAAAGTGGTGTCCATCCACATTGTGCAAAGACATAATATTTAGCTAAAAAATTATACTACATAATTTCTGTACTTCATTTTAAACTAATACTTTAAAAACTATCACATTATAAACTTAAAACAATGTAATATTTAAAAAACATAAAATGAGTGTATTACATATGCCAATATTTATCAGACCATCCAAATACAAATCCTTAAATATCTCCATATAATATAAAACGAACTTGTATTAGTTTCAAAGAAAACGGCTAATATATGTTAAAGTGCAAACCTTTAAATATCTCGATTTAAAGACAAAGTGACTTTTGTCATTTTCAATGTAAACGGCTCAATTAACGAACCAAAAAATTATGCAATTCCATGTAAAATATACACTTAAATACAATAAGTGCAGGTCAAAATGGTGTGTGAACACGTTTACTTCACGTAAAAGTGAAAATCTTAACATAGAAAATAAATAACTATTATGAAGAAATACGCATACGCTGAAACTTCAGATTTCAGAAATATTTATTCTTGAGAGTGAAAGAATCATTATTAACGATCGCGGTTCAACTATCTCGATTGAAATTGCAAAAGAGTGAAGCTACTCCTACGAATTTCCGGAGGCTCCCCTCTTTCTGTTAGCGCTGAGAGAACTCTGATATTTAACCTACCAATTTGAGCATATCGTGTTACGACAATTAGTCTAAATACCACCGTCGTGCTGGGATTTCGACACCGAGTATCACCGACTTTTTATCATCCTACAGTCGGGAAAGCTGACTATCATTCCGATTTAACCATAGTGCATTCCTGCAGTTGTGAGTTGAGAAGGCAAACCACGTAGTTGTCCGATTTCGATGCCAAACCTGTGATCGTTCAGTCGAAGATATTTTCAATCTACGAAACAATTTGATTTCGATTTTCGATACCTCCTCATTTCGTTCATTCTTTGAATTGTAAGCGGCGATAAATATTCGTAGTAAATAAGAAGGAACTTATTGTTATTAATTTTAATTGAAGGTGTTATGGCAGAAAGATACTTTAGCACTATTCCTACCGACACTTCACGTATACCTTTTCCTACCGCAACCGGTGAATTTGTCGAATGATAATTGTTTCCCAGAGAATGAACAGTAAAAAAAGAAGTGAATATTGAAAAATGTATTATAATGTGAATGTATTATACGTATATTTGAGGAAAAGTTGTGAAGTTTAAAGGTGATTCATTTACGTTGTATATAGGAAATTCTAATAGAAATTTTAAAAACGGTCATTTGACCGGTCGTGGTAGGAATAGTGTTAGATAACAATAGTATTTCGAAAGCGATATAAATATATTTTACTACAACTTTAAAACGTTTCTTGTGTCTTGTAACATACACCAGGGGGTGCTTATAGAGTTCTTCGCTCAAAACACGAATTAGCAAATGGATTTTCGAAAAAAAATCGAGTTTATTGTTATTATCCTACACGAAATTGCAAAGAAAACTTCCTGAAATGTACAATAGCAATATTCATCATTCAGGATGTTTCTTATCGTGCTCTTCGTAAAATTTACACTGCATAAAAATCACCAAAAAGCACAATTTTATCTTGTCGACTATAAGGTTGAAGTGGAAACGATAAAAAATAAACAAACAATATTGTAGCTTCGTTTTTATTTTCAAAACATAAAAGTGCGTTCTATAAAAAAATGGCACCCCTTAGAAACTTCCTCATCGTCCAAAAATGTAAGATTTCGCAGTATGGACTATGTCAGTTTTAACAGACAAAATCAATACTCGGAGAGAAATGTGGAAATATGGTTGTAATATATGATAATATACAGGGTGTCCCGTAACTGGTGGTATAACCGAGCAAGGAGTGATTCTACATGAAAAACTGAGTCGAAAATATAGAATAAAATTTTTTGATACAAGACTTTTGTTTCCGAGAAAAATGAGTGAAAAAAGGAGGGGCTGTGATGGAAAAGGAGGAAAGCATTTGGATACTTGGATAATTGTAAGTGTTCTATCCATTCCCGCTATGTCGGTCCTGGAAACCTGAGATCGACGAATGACAACCGAAAATAAAATACTTCTTTCGTCGTTCACATGACGATGCAACGAATGTGCGGGTCTCTCTTGGCAATAGCGCGTTAAAATCGAAAATGTGTGAGGGAGAGGGATGTCCCTAACCGTCGGACGAATCAGAGCAAAATACTCTTCAAGTGCCTTGTTTCTGGTCCCTCAGTATATTAGAGGAGCAAGCTGCTTTTAGTCCAACTGCCGTGAAGTTGTGCCACTTATTAAATCATACGTTAAATGGACCTCGAGAGATACTACATGCTCCTTAGGCTAATAAAACAAGATAAGACAGCCGATGACGGTGGGAATCGAAAATCCAGTCTCAAAGTTGATTTACTATTGCGACTATAAATCACGATGAAGCAGTCTTGTCTATCTTAATATTCATATTGGATTTGTAATGGAGTTGCATTAGAGTAATCTATCTAGGATTAATGCATTACATGTCTATCGTTTCGCCTGTGACTAATACAGTATTAGAATTGAAATAGAAAGCTTTTCGATTCTTATCGTTTGCATAATGATCATGAAAACAAATCGCTTTCATCGCTCGTGCTAATCTGAGAAACGTAACTAAAAACCGTATAGGTTCATATTCAGGCTAGTATGTATAGTTGTACATAGTTATTATTTAGGTTGTTTAGGTGTAAAATGTATTTCTATAACATATATGTATTTTTTTACAGTGAAGTTAATAATTAACATAGAAGTGAGGCTCAATAGAATGTACAAGATTCAACTCTGCTGAGGTTATCGTCGAAATCTTTCGTAATATGAAAGAGTTAGAAAGTGTAATTATGTCGTTAAATTCTTCGATTTTCTATGATTTATTATCCATTTTTGCGTACGTAAATAAGAGTAAAATGTACGATACTTTTCCTTTAAGAAAGGAATCTACACAGTTTTCCACTATACGTAAAGGTAATGATGGATTTTTTAAAAAATTTATAACTTTCCGAGATTTCGTATTTAACAATTTGCACCTTTATTGTCTTACAGAAAACACGCAAACAGTAGACCAACATTCTGAATATTTTACTCATTATGGATTTCGTGCCTTTTGTCGCATCATTAAATGGTGTCTCTTGGAATTGATTAATATTTGCAAACACGATAAAGACCGTACACGCGACTATAAATCTGTTGAGGACAGTGACTCCCAAATATAAAATACTTGTAATCGTACTCTGTATTGAATTGCATTTTATAATTTCTTTTCGTACCTCTAACCAATTTTACAATGCAGTTTTTTCAAGTTGCACGAAACATCCAAAAAAGTATTGTACAAAGAGTAAGAAACTTTAATTGTTAGTACGGAAAACCCTGGAATTGTCTAAGACAGACACAATGGCCATTTGAATTATTGTATATTTCGTAAAAAAAGTCTTTCAATTTTCAAATGTTAAAATATTCAGCAGTGTCTATGAACATTACCGAGACATTAATCTTCATGTCTAGGTATTAAGAGAACATGAATTTCGTTTTCTCTTGAATGCAGCTATAATTGGAATCAGACTTTAAACCAATCGGAAACACGGACGGAGTATAACTGATGAAGTGAACCACGTAGCGGAAGTTCGAGTCACCTCGAAAACCTTGGAAACTCCAATTATAATTAAAGTTCCGTGTGTGTAAACAGCAAATCCTATTTCCGATGGCGTATGACGCAGGAGGTGCAACTATTAAACTGTGATAAGTTACTTCGATATGCCAGCGCATTCTCGTCATATTCCATTTACCATTAGCCGTTTTCGTATCCGGGTTGTTGCAGGGTAAAGGCAATTACTAATCAATTCAATTTTCTATACGTACTTGCTCTAGAAACGTCAAAACGTTTTATGAACAATATGTACCCGATTATTCAAATTAATGGTACTTATCGTTACCGGCGTGAATCGTTCTACCCGAGGTGCGAGACTTTACAACGATTTTTCTTTTTTAAGCACGATTAATAAGAAGTTCTTACATGGAAAGTTCTGTGAAAAGTCGCATTGCAAAGTGTAATTAAACTGTAGTGGAGTCGTTGAAAGTTGCTGAAAGTAGATAGTACAAAAAATCAGGGGTGTATGGTATTTCCTATGGAAACAGTTGACAAAATGCCAGCTTTGTACAGGGTGTTCCATAATTATTTGTCATAGCTTTCAGGGGTTGTTGTACACCTCCGTGTGGATGGAGATTTGTGAAAAAAACCTGCCGAAAAATTCGCGGAAGCGTAGCTGACTTTTTTGACTGGCTCACCGCATTCGTCTTGTTACGTAGGTAAAATGTCTGAGAGGAACCATGGGTCAGAAACGAACCGTTCTCTCGCAAATTAACTTTTAACACTAGAACTACCGGCGTTAAATCTATCATATTTCAAAATATTAAATAAGTACTTTGAACAAGGAGGAATCAAGAGGCGGAAAAGGTAATCGTTTCGGTGATTTATATTTTTTAAGATGGCCGTAGGATATTTATTCTAAGACTCTTTTATAAACTTGGAGAATTTTTGGAAAAAATTGTGTACCAGTCATTTTGACTGGTTTGGTAGTTCTAGTGTTAATGGCGTCTCCGCGATTTAATTTTTGCTGAGTAAGTGAGACTACCCGCCCTTCGGAAAGAAACACACGAGATATCTACCCTTGCTGCCTCGAATAGTTTAAGCAGAAGCGTGCTACACGAAATTAGAAATTGGAGGACTGGGTCACCGAACCACTAACAAGGTAACATCCCGAAGTGTAAATCACCTATTTTGATAAAATTTTAGTATGATATAGTTTTCGTGAAAATATTCGACACGTATTTTTCTGCCGGCAATCATCCAAGGTAATGGGGTGAAAACCTCAAACTTGGGGTTGCGAAACCTATTACAGTAAAAGCTCGATAAGTTCACAGATTTTGGGGGCAAAGCAGTGCTCTTATCGTGTGCCGGTGTCAAATTTGTGTTTACATTGGGATTCGAGCCGAGCGCGAGCTTAGAAAAAGACAGACAGTAGAAAAGACAGAGAGAGTAAGCAAACAAAGTGAGCTACTCGAAAGTATCGGCGTGGCATTCTTAATGCAACAATAAACTTGTTTCTTTATTAATTTTTCTAAATGTAACTTTTCCGAGTGCATTTTTGAGATTCTTCTGATTAAAATGATACCAAACACGATATAGTCAGAATTATGTAAATAGTAAGTAAATTTATTAAATATTAAGTAAATATAATTCAAACTATATCGTGTTTTGTATCATTTTAATCAGAAACATCTCATAAATACGTTAGCAATGGTTTCAACAAAAAAATCGAAAATGAAAACGGGTGCCCCTCCAATTAGTATTACCTCACCGATCATTCGGGTGGTATCATGTTACACTGCTCCTTCGTCGAGCGTCGAGGTTATTAGAGATACGAAAATTTTGTAAACAGTGAAAAGTAACACATTTTGATGGCGAATCCGATGGTGTAAACACTTTTTTAAAACTCCGTTTGTTTAAATAATATGTTAAAAAATACCATTTTTTTTCATCATTTTTCAGTTAAATGTCAATCCATTTTCTTGAATATTTCTTTGTACAAACTGTATAGTCAAACACAAAATACGGACAAATTAGAAATTCGATATTTATATTACAAAAAAGTTATTGTATTTTCGATCGCATTTTTTAACATATTATTTAAGCAAACGGATTTTTTAAAATAATGTTTATACCATCGGCTTCGCCATCAAAAGGCGTTAATTTTCACTCTGTGTCTCTATCTCTGTCTGTATACTCTCCGTATCTCTAATAGTTTCCGAGATATTCGATAAAATAGTTTTCGCAACCCCAAGTTTAACGACGATTTTCACCCCTTTAACGTGGACGATTACCGGTCAAAAAAAAGTAGGTGTCAAGTATTTCCATGAAAACTATATTGCATCATAACTTTCATCAAAACTGGTGATTTACACTTTGCGATGCTCCCTTGTAAAAAAAGTGCAAGTGTTTATGTTCTTCTACCCAGGAGGGTCTTTGAGCGAATCTGACACCGAACACAAATCATTGACATCTTCCTAGCCTCTGAAAAATTACATCGAAAGATTGCGTTCGAAAGGGAGTCATTTTCTCCACCTTAATCAGATAGAGAGGGATAAAAAAAGATGTGTCAAGTATTTCTTCGGGACCTACCTCTCAGGTAAGTTTAACAAAAATCGGCGTTCACATAGTCAACGAAGACGAAGGCATACATATGTGTATTATGAGTAGCGAAAGGGTTAAACCGGACACAGATCGTATGTAGGGTACGCATAACATTTGTAACTCAAAATCTCTGTATTTCTTAATCGTCGAATTTTTCATCGGCATTATTAATGGCACTATACCCGTATTCACTATGAATTTTACTATTTCCCAGGGCATCTCAAATCGACTATTTTAACCATTATCCTTTGAAATGCAACTTCATGGAGTATAACATGAATCAAGTCTAATCCATGTTAATACGCAGCTCGGAGCGTTCTAACGATTCCATTTACCATTTCGTTGGCCAGTAAAAAATAAAATCTTCTGTACATACGTACACTGGTACGCTTAAGTTCAAAAGGAGCAGTATGCGTGCTATGCGAGCTGATGCACGTTAAACGGCACGCTCGATCCGTGAGATAGTGCCTCGAGTATCATTAAAATGCTTGCACGCGGCTATTTTATGGCAGTTGACTCACCACGCACGCCGAGAAATATACGTAGTTTCTTATTTTTTCTGTTTTTCCCTTCGGACTGACTTATACACATACGCGAGCACAGTTTTATTTGCGTAAAGTGGAGGCGCGAATTTCGTTTTGTTTATTTTACACGGAGTCGAAAACTAGTTTGCGTGTATGTAATTCGCAGTGTACCGTATGATTATTTTTTGCACGGGTGTTTGACATTCGGGTGAAGAGCGGAGGAGTGCTTTTTTCCATCCTTTGACGTTTTTTTTTTTTTTTTCGAGATAATACTTTAGCGGTTGATTTTGAAAGACAGAGGAAGTTTTGAATGGCATTAAACTTCAGAGTTGTTATTGTTGAATCTTTTTTGCCGGCGCATAGTTTCAAAATTGCCGATCTTCGTTCGTACAGCTTTTGCCATTTTAAAGTGATTTTTTATTATAGAAAAAACCGTTAAGTTGTTATGCTCTTTTTTTTATCCGATCATCCTCGAGGAGTAAGATTTGTCGTTTCATGTTCATGAGAGCATCATGTATCCGAAATTATACTCTACTAAATATTAACAGACCCCTGAATAAACAAACTAAAGTCTTAAACAAACCATTTTGAAATTCAAGTCTAAAGTCTATACTTTTGAAGTACTGATATATGATAATTTTCTTCCGATACTATTTCCACAATTGCCTTAAAGTTAATTGAATGTAGCTTTTATGTTGTATGCAAATATCAAATGTTTTTATGCGTCATACAACAAAAAATAACGTTTCATTGTACATAAAAGGAATTGTTGATCAAATATACAACAATAAAGAAATAGCTATTTGGGCCGTTTATTTTGAAAGTTGCATGAGTCACTATCTTTTTATATCGAGATATTTAAGGATATGCATTAATGTGTTTAAAAATATTAATTTTAATTTTCGAGAAGATTTACTTATTATTTTGGATACTTACATTTTTCTCAGTATAAATAATTTCGTATAGTCATTGAAAAATCACCATTTATCATTACGGTGAAGTGACTTATGCCACTTTCAAAATAAGGGGCTAATTTGTTTCACAAACAATTGTATACTTATCGATGAAAACTCATTCAGCGTTGCGTTCCTCCGAATTATTAACTAAACGATTCGCAATTTATTCCATGCAATTTATGGCATTTTCTAATGAGAACATTTCCAATTTATTCAAGCACACTCCACATATGTGTCTGAAAAAGGATTTAAGCGCCCAATTAAAAAATCAGTCACCTCTGGTGGTCTCAGTTAGTAAATTGTATCTCATACCTTTTATGGTCTACAATCAGGTTTTTATAACGCTCGCGATATGGTCATTTAGATCAAAAGTACAATAATTCGTTAGATTGTTTTGAGGAAATAATTATCCAGAAAGCGTGATAATAAAAAAATGTTGTTGTGATACGACTGAAGAAAAATAAACACTTGCTGAAACAATAATAACTGTGACAAAGTATCTAATTCGGCAACTGGTAAAGCAGTTAACAATTACGTGCACCAAAATAAGCCACAATTAATCCAAACATGTCGCGATAAGTTTAAACAAGAGGAAAAGGAAAAAAATTTCGTCATTTTTCTCCAATTAAGTAGCCGGGATTTGGTGTTTTGGCTACATAAATTTCACTCAGTGTACGTGCCGGTTGGACAGCTCGGAAATTAATTAACGTAACAGCCTAAGTAATTTACTGGTTTTTCAAAGCTGTTAAAACCTATAAATTTTCGAAGCAGTTTAATCACAGTCTACCTTAGAACACATTAAGAGATAAATGAAGGTTTTCAAAATTTTGAAAATTCTACGTTACTGCAATAATAAACATGTATTTCCAACGTGTATTTTAACAATATTTTAACTGACAAATAACATTTATCTCTTTCAGTGCATTTACAAGTTACAATACAAGAGATGTCATTTAAATCTGTCATAGAATATTTCATTTTTAAATGACAAAATGATCCTAATAGAATTTTGTAGACACGTAAGTTTTTATTGTTTTCTCAACCCCATTTGTTTACATCTTTAAAAATACATTCCTCTTTCTTAACACTAGAACTACCGGCGTTAAATCTGTCATATTTAAATAATTGAATAAGTACTTTGAAAAAAGGAGAATTAAGAGATAGAAAAGATGATCGATTCGGTAATTTATGTTTTATCAGATGGACGTAGAATATTTATTCTATGACTCTCCTATTAACTTGGAGAATTTTCAGAAAGAATTGTGAACCAGTCACTTTAATTGGTTTTGGTAGTTCTAGTGTTCAACTTCAACAAGTGTCAGAGACTCGATTGACGAATTTCTAGAAGAGCTGTCCAACTAACTAATTTCACAAGTTTCGTGTCAAATCAGTGATTCTATCTTATTTTTATGTTCGCTTAAAGCAATTTGGCAATTAGAGAGTAACGCTAACAGGAAACATTTGACGGCCAATTTCTCGAGTATGTCGTAATAAACGACGGACATTTAACAGCAGATATATCACCGGTAAGGAATCTTTCTGGGTAATCGGTTGAAGACATTTGTGTGCCGTTGACCTTACACCGACTAATTTTTCTCACTCGTTGGGAATGTGTTCTCGGTTCCGAGTCAGATACGAATATTGAATTGGAAATGATAAATCTGTTTTTGCAATTTAATATCGTGACAACGTTGAGCTATTAACTGCGATCTGATACGATTTCGTGCATTATGCTATTTGAAACTAGGCCTGTGGCAAATGGAAAAAAAATTGTTTAATTATAAACGCAATTTCACAGATGGTAAATGTTACACAGGACATATATTAAGTAGTTATACGTCAGGTTTTTTTTAATGGAAGTTGTACACATATATAATATCAGATACTTTGGGGATACCAATAAACCGTAGAAGGAAACGTTTCATAAAACGAATTTTTTTATAAAAGAAAGCTCCTTATTGTTATTAAAGAACTCCGAGAGCTGATATTAGCCCTGTAGAATGAATTCCTGAAGAAAAGTTGCTTTTCACTAGGTTTAGGCTCCTAAAAATCTTCACTGATAAAATCAAAGTTCGTTTGTACAGAAATTCTTGCTTGATGACTTAGAACCACGAATTATGTTCCCTTCACAGTGACTTAGCACAAGTGATTTAATCGAACTGCTTGAAAACAATGCATGATATCTGATGTACGATCTCTCTAACCGTTTTGTAAACATTATTTGATATTGTTCAATGATTAATGTCATTTCGTTCACTCGATAAGGCCATTACATATTGAAAATTCTTACTTTAGTGTGCATTTAAGGTTTTCATGGATATCTAAGCACATCAAGATATATATCGGGTTGGGAAAAAAGTTTCTTCGAATTTTCGCACAAAAGTGAATCAAGTTTTTCATATTTTAAATGAAGATTATTAAACCAAACATGAGCCGTTGCGCTCAACCATCTTTCGTCATTTTTTACGTTAAACCATAATCGTCATTGTAAAATTTCTGTGATTTCTGAGAAAAACATTTGCGCCAAAATACGAAGAAACTTTTTCTGCAACCGAATCTTTTAAAAGGATTTGAAAGACTGTAATATGATTATTAGAAACTTGCATACGAGTGTGAGATGGAAAATATTACCTCTTTTTCCATATGCAAAAAGGTACACATTGGCAGAATATAATAGTGACTGTAACTTGAAGTAAACATCGGATAGGACGTTTATGTAAATGTTTTTCATCGGTTTTGTGACCTTTATCCATCACCGAGTCGAATATCATATGCAAAATATCTGATAATATAATAAAATGTCCTTCATTCTTTGCAGTATGTTAACACTAAAATCACCAAGACAGGCAAAATGCCCGGTACCCAATTTTTTCTAAAAATTCCCTAAATTAATAGTAATAATCTTATAAAAGAAAAATTACTTAACTGATCATCTCTTTCACCCCTTGATTCCTCTTTTTCCAAAGTATTTAATTAGTATATTTAAATATAATAGATATAAAGCCGGTAGTTTTAGTGTTAACACTATTACTTTATGCTTCCGCCAATGCATCGCTCACAACGTACTATGTCACTTTGCCTAGAAATGTCTGATTTACTTAATTGGTTATGCGATCAGATTTGTGTGTGATCGTTTAAAAAACAGCATGTTAGTCCCGAAAAAGCATGTGAAAAGGGGCGTGCCCCATTCAATTTGGTTAAGCTGAGCCACATTCCTTCCACGGGACTCCTTTTCAGCACCGCATAATACATTTGGCAGGAATCCAATCGGGCAGAGGTAGAGACACCGTTATGGCAATCGGAAATTTTGATTTGACATAAGCTGCTCGTATTTCGTCGAAGGATCTGTCGAATTGAATGCACTTGTCGGTAAAGAGAAAGTTCGAGTACTCGAGCAGCAAACTTAAATATTATTACACGCCAAGAAAAACACTTCTGTGTGACATACCCGCAGAGTTTTGGTCACGGACGCGTTTGCCGAGAAATAAAACGTGGTTTCTACCTTAGTCGGTCGAGGAAGAAATATAATATTTTTTTTTACTCGAGGAACCTCACTTGTTCTTACGATGACAGCCAACATGAAAGTAAATACGATGACCCCTGCCTCTCTTTGCTTTGCAATGAAATTTTTCCCGCAATCTTCTCGAAGTCCAGGGTAATATTACTTACATTATTGTTTCTATTTTGAACAAATAACCGATGTTGTGTTAAGTTTCGTTAAACTCCGAATTCTACAGACGTTAACTAATATTTTCTGCGAATCATGTACATCTTTAACGGGATTCATGATTTTTTACCCACTTGCAGCTATCTGGCAAAAAAAATTAGAACAAAAGTTGCAGGGTATGGAGTGTACTGTACATATCAGTAAAAATGTTTCAAAAAGAGTTTATTTTGATGGCGAAATTGAAGTCCCTTGGATTTTATAAATAGGAACACATGTTTCTTTTTTACCATATTGTAGAGAACATCGAGAAGAATTCAAAACAAATATTAAATGGTATTTTTACGAACATGTTGCAAGAGTTTCGACCGTTTCTTTCGAATTATAACTAAACGCGTGATTACGTGGATCGAATGGCGTCATTCACGTTTTGACTACTGTAAATTGAGTAATATATTAATAAAAATCTCATTTAATATATATTTTGAATTCGTCTGCATGTTCTCCACAATATGATGAAAAAGAGAATTTTGCTATTTGTAAAACCTCGGTGACCTCGGTTTCGCCATGAAAACAAACAGTTTTTAATTTTTTTTTACTGATGGTACACTCCATACCTTGCCACTTTTGTTCTAAGCTTTTTTTTGCCAGATGACTGCAAGCAGGTGAAAAATCTTACGTTGCATTAGAGAGAACACCCTGTATATTTTAAATCATTTTGAAACATAAACATGAATATTCGGCACATGCATGACATTTTTAAGTAAATTTTAAGTGATTCTACTAATCTTTTGGTTGTTCTATTGAAATTTAATTTTCGTTTGTCGGATTATTTCTTGCCGAAATATATACAGAAAGTAAACTCAAGTGGTTTATATTAGCGAATAAAGATCTTTATACTTTCATGGAACTGTTAGTAAAACAAGAGATCAGGAAGTTTCATTTTATGTAATACAAATTGTAATATTCTACGTAACACGATCTTACTCAGTTTCACTTGCTTTCAGAATTAATTACATCTCGTCGGTGCATTCTTCCTAAATATGTCTTATACTTAACGTAGTACATAGACAAATTATTTACTTCTCAGGTAATTATTTTTGTATGGTGCTTGCAAATATTTTGATATAGAAAGTACTTAAAACTCACAGGCTGCAGTCAAAAGTTGCATACACGAAGGTGCATGATTCTTTATGAAAGAAAATGTGGAAGTAATGTAGAAAAAAATGTTTTCATCTGAACTTTAGTTTTTAGGAAATCAAGTCTGACAATGCACTGCGTATTTATGGGGGTGCAGCCATGACATTTATAAGATACGATTTGTTGAGCAGTGTATCGCATAATGTCATATTCATATTAACGTCTGTGAGACGTTTGCATACTAATAACAAAGGAATGTACCAAATTGCCAAGTAACAAATTTGTTCAAATTCGTTTCTTTTAGCTACAGCCGTTCATATGAAAGAGATAAAAAGCTAATTATTAACTACCCCCTAATTAGGTCTAAGATTCTGCGATATTTTAACTACCATCTTTAAACCTGTTAAAAATAGAGTAGTTGTCTAAATTGATTTTATTTCTTAAACGACAAATTTAACGGTTTAAACGATTTCGTAAATATTTCGTCGGCTTCAAAAACATAAAAAAAGGTGTATCTTAATAAAATTTAACGCACCGCTCTACTCTTAAAAATTTTGTTTGCACTATTTCTCCCCTTCTGAGATTCAAGCAAACAATTTCTTTTATCCTAAAATAACAACCTCTGCGGATAATTCGACTGTTTAGAATTTTTAATCGATGTATGCAATAGTTCCTGAGAAAATAATTTCTGACACTTTGCACAAGATACCGCGTATAATCCGTTTTAGAAAGAATCTATGTACTTACTAAGTAGCCTTGAACAATTAAGAATTTTTAAATTGATAAATAACTATTATTAGATAAAGGAACTGGATCTATTTTCAGTTCAGATTCCGTGTTTTAACGTTAAGTGCAACTTCTAGAAGGCAATTAGTGTTAGAGGGTTGTACTATTAGAACCTTCCATTTTTCTTTATTCTGCTCGAATAATGACAAACTTCTAAGGGGAAAGTGAAAGGCTGGAAAATTCGAAAGTGTTGATAGCCCGCAAGTCAGTCCAGAAAATATATGTAAATACGTTAGCAGGTTTTGCGTTCAGATTTGAAATTCCGTAAGTGTTTACGTCATCTGAAGTGCTAATGGGAAACTGATTGAAATTCTAGTAAATCTAGAAACTCAGATAGTCGAATCCTTCCTTGATGTAAGTGAATACAGCTATCAATAGAGTTAGGGAAATAATTAGCTTCTGATACAACGTCTTTAGTCAACGTATGTACATACGTATATTATTGGATGATTGCATAAGTTCGTGCCCGATTTTCATGGGTGGCGTAAACTTAACTGCAGAGTGGAGTTGTGGTGTTCTTGTTTGATTTTGTTACATGCACTGATTAAGTGATAGTATTATTTGTCAATTTAACATCAAAAAGCGTTCTGGTAACTTTATTTCTGCTTAAGAGAATTCTTCTAAATAGAGGTCGGAAAGGGCGATTTGCGGCATGTAAGCTGTATGAGTTTTGGAGGGGTGTTAGTGTTGGAACTGCATAAAAAAACATTTAGAGCATTTATTTGGACCGTGCTCCTGCTTTTAGGACAATGAAAAAGGTGATTCGACTGATTTCGAAGTTATGATTTCAACTTAGAAGATCAAC
Organism: Cerceris ruficornis; assembly: GCA_963989415.1. Taxonomy (NCBI): domain Eukaryota; kingdom Metazoa; phylum Arthropoda; class Insecta; order Hymenoptera; family Crabronidae; genus Cerceris; species Cerceris ruficornis. The sequence goes on from OZ022517.1 coordinate 53,732,054, forward strand.
CTTGCTTTGGACGGTCTTCCTGAACTTATAACGGCATCGTGTGTGATTTGGCGAAAGAAAATGCAAGGATTACAAGTGAGGAGATTGTTGGGAGAGTGAACATTGATAATTTGACTGCATTTCGGCATTTCAAGAAGCCTAGACACATTTCCAAACCTGATTTATGGGAAGCCGCACTTTTCAATGAGAGGAATAAGCTGCACCGTATAAATGTGGCCATTTCGTTCCTGGCCCGTAATGAAAAGGAGTTCCGATGGGAAATTTTGCAGTACCCCTCATTGTCTCCAAATATGGCGCTTTCAGATTTTCGTCTGTCCGATGTTTGCACAATAATTTGAATGCCAAAAGTCTTAATTTTGAGGAAGCTGTCGAAAATCACCTCATCAGCTCTTTTCAGGGAAAGCCAAGCTCTCTCTTCAAAAATGGAATTGACGAACTTATAGATCGTTGGAAAAGAATTCTAGAGAAGAACGGTTACTACACAATTGGTTAATAAAATTGTTGATCATTTGACTTGGCTTCCGGGTTGGAGCCGCGTCGAGAGTTGGAATGAATCCGACGTTTCGCCAACATTGCAGTTGGCTTCATCAGGGTTTCGTAGGAACTCTGATGAAGCCAACTGCAATGTTGGCGAAACGTCAGATTCATTCCAACTCTCAACGCGGCTCCAACCCGGAAGCCAAGTCAAATGATTACCAATTTGGCCGCGAAAGCCTCAAAAGTAATAAAATTGTATTCCTTAAAATTTAGCAGCTTACTCAATTTTATTCTTCAATCGGGCACGAATTTATGTAATGACCCAATAAATTACGTGGTGATCCAACAATCATAATAAAAAGTGCCTGTAATTTGCTAAAATTGAAAAAGAAATTGAAAGATAAAGTACTAACCTGCAAGTAAGGGCTGGCAGCGGAGAGTACCAAACGGTGAGCCAAAAATCTCTGGCCACCTGGACAGCAGAGAGCAACATCGGCGAACCTTTGAGTCAGCATAGCCTCCCTGAGGAACTCCCCGACATCCGGTGTCCTACCGGAAACCCGAATTACTTCGCCCATCATACTCGAACTCGAACTTATCTCGATCACGCACCGTTCACCAATGTCCCCAAGGGTGAGAAACCTTCTCCATATCACTGTATGCGCGGATTTGTTCACGTATTCACACTAACGGCGAAATCTTCCGGTGTACTTTCTGCTCCTGACTATCAATCGGTACGAAATCGATTAAATATATATGTTCAGCCAGTTTCGTAAATGTCTGTCACTATGAACACTGCACTTTTTTACTGTCCTCCAATCACTGAAGCGGTTTTATCAAGTCAGAGGAAAGATAAATTAGCGAAGAGCAACTTTGTGATGGACGTGTGAGGATGCGGTTGCTAAAAAAGAAAAGAACGTAACGTTTATTTTAAACGAACATTCTTTTATGGGTCTTTAATATCTAGCAACTTTGGAAAACCTAAGCGAACGTATTTTCTTGTTACTTTGTCCAAAAGGTTGATCAGTGTAAGAGATTTATGGGAACTGTCTTTTTTTTTGAAACCGAAATATTTTTTTTCTTTGGAAACGAACGAGAAGTTCTTTCACCGATAATTGAAAGGCTTAATGTCTGATTTTAAAAATAAAAAAAGAACGCAAGTGTCCGATAACACTGTCCAACACGATTATTTTTGCAATATTCACTGGGTGATCCTCGTAGAGTTGCTTATCTCAAACACGAATCCGCTGGCAGAATTGCTTCATCACCCTCAGTTTTCGAAAAAATAAGTTTTAGTAAAAACACCCGATTTTTGTAAAACATGAGGTATTACGCGAAAACTATAAACGCTAGAAAGTTAAAATTTATCTGAAAAGTTAGAGGAAAATACGCAGAATATTTTCGTGTATCTAAATATTAAAATTGGTTGTTTTAAATAGTTGTAAATGACCGTCAAAGTTGAAAAAAGTGCCAATGCGCGAACTTGCTACGTTATATTTTTACATTTTTACGAAAAGTTGTTTATCTAGCACAAATTCTGTAGAATCGTGAGAGACGGAATTTTAGCAAAATTTGGCACTGGAAAATCTCTGCTCTGAACAGCTGTCGGTACTTGATATATCCTATGCAGACCCTTGGGAAAGAGTGGGCCAGCACAGAACATAGTGTCTCACAGAGCATGCATTTTATTCGAAACAAAGGAAAGCCTTTTCAATTGCTTAGCATGAGTAACTTAACTATCAACATAAATCAGAGTTCTAACTAAAACAGAAAAAAACAATTGATTATTTATACTTATGAGATGTCAGCGCCCTTCGGTTGATACTATCGCATCGGCGACTGTAACGCGTAGTTACGGCACTGCCCCCATGCAATGGCCGCATGGCGGCAAAACGCCGATTACGTGTTCCCGACAGATATTTTTTCGACCTGTCGAAATTGAAAACTGTTTTTGAAGTTTTTCTGGGCAGCTTTCTCTTCAAAAATGTCTACAGAATTCGGTCCGGTATAGCAAATTTGTGCTAGATAAACAACTTTTCGTAAAAATGTAAAAATATAACGTAGCAAGTTCGCGCATTGGCACTTTTTTCAACTTTGACGGTCATTTACAACTATTTAAAACAACCAATTTTAATATTTAGATACACGAAAATATTCTGCGTATTTTCCTCGATCTTTTCAGATAAATTTTAACTTCCTGGCGTTTATAGTTTTCGCGTAATACCAAATTTCTTAACAAAATTGGGTGTTTTTACTAAAACTCATTTTTTTCGAAAACTAAGGGTGATGAAGCAATTCTGCCGGTGGATTCGTGTTTTGGATGAGCGACTCTACGAGGATCACCCAGTGGATATTGCAAAAAGTTAAAAGAGTTTAAATTTGTTGGACAATGTAATTTGCAAAGATGAAGATACTAAAAATGTATCCAAAAGCAGGTTGGAATTTAGATTAACCTTGATACTTAACAACCTTGGGTAATCTACAAAAATTTAATCTCTGATTTACATAACGACTTTCTACTACACTTGGCTTACTGGGTATATATTCGTCATGTTTATATAATAAAAATATGCTAGAACAAAAATTAGTTGCGCCATCGAAGTCGGTAAAATTATTCATTTATTTACTCTATTAGATCTCGGAAGTTTCAATGGTTATTTGCATTCCAACAAATACTCAACAATCGCTATGTTCACGTTGTATTCTGTAAAACTCTTTGAATCATTTTGTGAACCTGCGAGAAATACAACTTCAAAAAGAAAAGAATGGCAAGCAATGGACCGAGTTTAAATGTCCGGTCACCTATGGGAAATTTGTCCTATGTGGTATTTAAATATATCATGGCTTTGGTGGTTTTGAACCCACCTAAAACAGTATATCGTAGACGAAATGGCGATAGCAGTTGGAATCGAAAAAATACGAAACAAAACAAATATTCATTTGCATTTTCTATACAGGCAAAACCCATAACGCTTACGGATCTACCCCATTTGAAAAGAGCTTTCAATCTTCTTCACTATCTTCGTCTATCACGGATAAAATTAAACAAAAAAGAAGTAACATGTAAAACCTATCGTTAAAGACTCAAAAACGTTTCACGCTCACATTTTAGAGAATTAATCGTTGCAAGAACAGAACTTTCCGCATATCAAAAATCTTCAAAACCCTAATTTTTTTTATACTTTATTGCACGGGAACGTGAATCGAACGAACTTTTTGTCGGATATAAAAACTCATAAATAGGAGTGATAAAAGTTTTGAAAATTTACTTATAAAATAATATAAATATTATAGTAACATTTTAGTAATATTACACATGAATCGTTTATTTGAAAAGTGGCACAAGTCATTAACCGTAATGAAAAATGGTAATATTTCAGTGATCATACGAAATTGCTTATACTGAGAAGAATATGAGTATCCAAAATAACAAGTACAAGTGAATCTTCTCGAAAATTGCCATCAATATTTTTAAGCACATTGACGCAAATCCTTAAGCATCTCCATTTAAAATGAAAGTGACTTGTGCCAATTTCAAAATAAACGTCTCATATACTACTATATCATATAGTAATATTATATTATATTATACATATTTCGTATATAAAACAATATATACGAAATTCTTTTCAAGCATTCGTAAACATTCAATGCACCTCTCAGAAGGTCAAAGTCTCCTGGACCAAAACACGGCCGCCGCGCCGGCTGTCAACGAGAACTTGTGAGGGTAAATCGGAGATCGTCGCGGTATATCAATTGTAGCACAAAGCGGTGAACACTTTTATTACGCTCTACTGACTCTCGATAGTGGTTTCGCGAATCGAGCTCGGACCGCGGTCGTTTTCCAGCTGTGAAATTGCCTCGTGGCCAGTAATTGATACCCATATGGGAGGTAACACGTCAAACTACTGACGTGTATGTAGAGGATTTTGCCGCCTACAAGCAGCCTAATCGCTGTATTTACTGGAAAATGTCTTCGCTTTAGGAAATCTTTGATCGATTTACTAATTTCATAATTAATTTTTAGAGAAATTTCAGTTTGTATTAGGTTGGTAGGAAATTAATGTCGCTTTTCAAACTTTATCTTTAAATACACATGTTGAGAATGAGAATAATTTTTTTTAATCAAAATAAGTTCCATTACAATTTACACATTTTTCCCAACGCGAAGCAAGTTTTTCAATATATTTTTTTTCTTAAATGATATAAGAAGACAAACAGATTAAAATGAACGGCTATCTCAAAATTAAGCGCCGAAGTTTGAAAACTCGAAAACCGACATTAATTTCTTACCAACCTAATATTTTTCTCTAGAACGCTTTCCAGTTACAGTTAGTCTCTTATCATTTTAGTGTTTCATTAGTTTATTGCAGTTCGTAGATAGACTAGAGTCGCCGTTGCGATTGGATGTTATTAATTGAAAAAGTATAATTCGTGCAAAGTTTTCGATGAAAGTGAAGACCTCGCAATGTTATTATTTGACGGTTTGCCGCTGCTTCGCTTTGATATGAATTTTCAGTTTGCAACGTACATGGCGGAAATTTGTTTTTGCGTTGTTTCATCTTTATTTTGTTTTGTTGCAGTGGTTGGACAAATCGAACCAACACGGTGCCTTTTTAATTTTTTACATTAATTTGTTACCATTTTATCGTGTTTTATTTCTCCAGTGAACGGAAGCATTATTTTAAATTAAGTGATATTATCAGTTATAATTGTTTAAAACTGTAATGTAATGCGGTGCAATAGGCTGGGCAATTTTTGGAAATAAAAGTTTTGAGCGCCAATTCAGAATTTATTGAAAACTGAGAACTATTTTGTATCCTTATAGAAATTTAATAACTTTCTTACCTATTACTTTTTTTCGTTAACAGTGGAAGACTCTTATTTTTAGTGTAATTTATTTAAAACTTTGTGCATAACACATTTTCAAAGTTTACTTGTTTATTTTGAAAGCCATTTTTTTATATATAGACGTAGATTTTTACAAAATAAAGAAATTAATTATTCAGCAGCATGGAAATAGTTAAACTTTTGAAAATTAATTGAGAACATAGATAACTTTTCTCTTATCTTATACTGGAGTTTCAGCTGGGTTAACTTTTTATATTTGTTCTGTTCTTGAAACATTACACGAAATAATTTTCCATCAAAAAGTTTTATTTTTGTCGAAAAGAAACTTTTTTTTATTGAAAACACTCGATATCATTTCTCAGTGCTTCCAGTGTACCAATTTCCCATATCTTTTTAACTTTCGATAAACTGACACCAGGAACCCAGTTTTTAACATTAGTCTCGCTTGCATTTTCCTTTTTTCAGCGGCTTCAATGAACTTGCCGTATGTTTACATTTTTCGTCGTATTCAATCCTATGTTTTGTTTATTTCCGAGACACTCTCTCGACGACACTCTTATGATTTTACGAGTCAGTCAGTTTGCACGGATTATGAGTAAGTACATTTTACTATTTGCCTCCTCGTCAAGCGCGGTTGCAAAAACTTTACGACGTTCCATGGCGCCGCTATTTCAGCGGATCATTAAAGACAAGATGAATGTTATTTTCATCAAATCCATTTCCACCTCATGTATAGAATCCAGCGGCAATTTTATTTATTGATTTTATCGATTCACTGAGTTTATTAATTTCAATCTTTGACCATTCTTTTTTCAAATTTCTTATATTATATTATTTCTTCGGTTATTCCTTCCGTGAAAATATTCTATCCAGCTTTACTCAATTATCGAGCTTTTATTCGAGTTATCGCCAACATCGCATTTTTCTTTTATTTATAATTCCCAGTTTCTCTCAGTCTTTAACGATTAAGTTCTACTTACGCGTTAGCTTACCAACAGTAATTTAATTATCGCGAGTGCATAGACAAAAGCGAGCCCATTAAATTGCAGTTACTCGACACAAGCGGCCAGGTCGATCTGAGAAGACATTACGGATTTCGATCAATTATATTTAAGAGAACAGTCCGAGAAAGAAAAAAAAGGCTGCTCGCAGGAGTTTCGTCACACTCGGCACAATTCTCACACTCCTCCGAATTTTTTCACGGCGCTCTTTCGACTGAGGCCACACACGTGCCTTATTGCCGTAATTAAACATCTCGATTATCTCGATAGCTGTATGATTTATTGCCGGTCGTGTTGAAACAAGTACGATTGTTATCATTGATTTTCTTCTTTTTTTTCATAACTTCGAAACGGCGTAGCTCGGTACACATTCGTTTCTCGATTGCTTCGATGTTTAACGATATTTCGACTCAAATATATCATGACGATCGACAAGCATTCGGCATATTTTTTGTCTTTCAATTACAGAACGTTTCTTCGTACGTTGTTTCGTTTGTGAGAAATTTGATTTCAAGTATTCGTACGTGCACTATGATGTACTAGTAATTCTGATTTTATTGCAAAGTACCAACTTTCGAGATTTACTTATACCTGTCATCTTGGATTCTTCTATTTTTGGCAATATAAATAATTTCGTATAGTCATTAACACTAGATTTACGGGCGTTAAATCGGCCACACTTAAATATATTAAATAAGTGTTTTGAAAAAAGAGGGATCAACGGGTAAAGACGAAGATCGGTTAAGTAATTTGTATATTATAAGATACAAGTGAAATATTGACTGTACCACATCTCTATAAATTTGGAAACCGTTTTTAAAAAAGTAGGAATCCGTCAATTTGACGGCTTCCGTAAATGTAGTGTTAAAAATCATCATTTTTCATTCCGGTAAAGTGACTTATGCCACTTTCAAAATAAATACCTCAAATGTTTCATAAAAAGAAATTGTCTAAAAATTTGAATGCAAATATTCGTCAAGGTTCAATTATTGTAGGCATGTACCAAAAGGAAATGTTTTGTTAGAATCATATATTCAGAGGTTTTAAGTTGCTGTCGTCTGTTCATATATAAAACTTTGTTTTTTTTGTTTGTGCTAACAAAATTCAGGAAAAAATCGACATTCAGCTTGCTGAACCAAAGCGCGTTACATATGTTCAAAGTATTTTTTATCGATAATGTTACGAAATTATGGAAGAGAGCGTCAAACCTTTCTGTCTACGATGTGTTCATTTGTTATAAATAAAATCGAACGAGTTAGTTGTTATAAGTAATTCTACCGGTTATAAATGTTTTCTCATTATGGAAAAAAAATAACTTGTACCGTTACGACGGAAAATTCTATTTTAAACTTCATAAATTGTCGGTTACATTTTCTTTGCTGAAAAACACAAGTGCAAGTGCTTTTTTGAAGAATTTGTTATTTGTTTAAATAAAGAGGAAATAATACCTATGGGATCGTTTATTAGCAGCACTGCATGCATATAAGCGTTAATCTTACAACACATGAATAAGAAATTTTACAGATTTTGTATTTGTACTTCAATACATATAATTATTCTTTTCGCTGATAAATGTGAAAAACAATTGTTGAAATAAATGATTAGTATATATAATCAAGAGGTAATGTTAAATTACACTTTGTCAGTGCAATCTTATTTATTTTCTCGGTGTAATGTAGTTTTTTAATTAGTCAAAGTTAAGTACGTTTTGTTCCTATAAATAATAAACTGGCACCAATATTTTTTGATGGATACTTTTTATTTGTCGAAAAGGAATCTATTATTGTATAATGACAGAATACATAAAAAGTTATAATAAAATGACAGTTTACGATAAATACTGTCTACATATTTAAAGCATCGGCAAAATATGTTTCCAATTGCTTAACCCTTTTAGCGCCGGATGCCGACATATGTCATTAGCAACACTCCTAATGCCGATTATCATGGGATTATTTTTTAGTTTGCTCATATGATATTAGTAATTTTAATGGAAATAAATAAAAATACACAATTTATGTTTTATTTTACGTTATTTTATGTTAAACTATGACCAAATGATGATTCTTCTTATGTCTAGCTACTGTCTACAATCAATAACCAACTTGTTCATTTTTCCCAACAATGTTAGATAAATATTAGCCCTACGACTTTCAACGAATATTGAAATAGATTTCTAATTAATTTAATAATTTTTTCCGGTCAGCACTAAAAGGGTTAAATGAGTATATCGACAATTTTTGTATTAATGACTATAAAGTTGATCACTTATATCACATATTGATAATTTACTACAAATACTATTCATTTATTTGATATATTGATCAAAAGTGTTAAAAAATGCTGACCCAGTAAATAACAGCCTTCCAGTGCTTGAACATTTAAGATCTGTAATTACGATTAGGTACAAATATCAGTTTCTCACTTACCTTTACACAGAATTTACTCGTATGCATTATTAAACCATTTACTACATATCAAAATACTTATATTGATCTTATGAATCAGACATATATGGTACCGCTCTCTAATTAACGATCGTTTATTATATACAAGGTTCGTGCAAAGTCGTGTTCATACAAGGTGCATGCTCATGCAAAAAGTGAGGTGACATTGTAAGACAATTTTCTATTATCATTAGAAGAGGCCTCGTTTTAAAAAATAAAGCTCTGTAATTCAAATTAATGTGCAAGTAATGATATTTCCATTTACATTTGACTTTCGCTATAAATTGCTATTTCGGTTTATGTTTATGTTCTAAATATTAACGTTCAAATGTATGCTTATCTTTAATTTGACTCTGTGACACAAACAATTTATGACGAGACTATCTCCAGAAGTGTTCTTCAAGGAGTTCAGAATTTTTGTTTATGAAACTTTTCACTGCTTACATTAAACTATTTGATTTTTATTTGAAATATTCATTACCTTTAAAAAAATTGGTTGAGGAAAGGAATTATGAGGGGGTCATAATCTGATCTAATTAATTTTCCTACGGATGGACACGTAGAGTACAGAAGAAGGTGATAAGGACTGAAAAATTTCGTAAACAGAAAATCTTAACCCCTGAAAGTATTATGGCCGTTATTTGTTGGTGTCGTAATATCATCATTTGTCGATAAATGATTTTCTAATAACTCTTCAATTTTCTTTTAGATAAGTATTTCTAAATAAACAAACTTAGCGCTGATGGACTAGCACGAGCACCAAAAATTAAATGAAATCCATGCAGAAAGTTTCAACAAATTAAATCGGTAAAGGGGTCGGGAGATTTTTAGTCGTTATTATAAAATTTAACTTTAGTTTATTTGTACCGGTCTATATGAAGATTAGCAAAAGTAGATGTGCCTCCCTCGCTTTGGGGAAGAATATAATTTCTTGAAAGCTGAATGTCGTGAAGTAACAGGTATCATTGTTCTTCATGTCTGTTATCATTCTATAATCTTACAATGTTTCATCGAAACTAATGATTTTAGGAGTATTTTGACTGTGCTGAAATCGGAAAATCGGAGGAAGGAATGAGCGACTTTCTTGTAATGAGTAAAACTACTTTTCTAAATTTCGCTCCTTCGACAGGAACTTAGAAGGTGTTACAATTATGACAAATTTTTTGTGCATAGATTTTACCGTTTTCCAGACAAAATTGCATATGTTATTAATCGTGACATACTTTCAAGAAGCAACAATTCTTAAATTTGGTTTAATTAATTTTACTATAAAAATTATCGACATCGTTGCAAAGCAAAAGATTCAAGCTTGTAGTTTTAATTGACAAAAGTATTTTTATTTTGTTCTTACAAATATTTCGATCACTTAAGAAGAAAAAGTTACAAACTATCTATATCGTAATTTAGAAATTGGACCATACGCGTGGAACTGTAAATTTTTGATCTAACAAATTTTATTGCTTTAATAATAGTTTCCTCTCCCTGTAGCGAGAATTGTAGAACATTAAAGGATAATTAAATTTAAACTATAGATAATAGAATGAACCCCTGGATATTTTTCATAAACTATTATAAATACTTTGCAACTTATATGTAACTTTCAACAATGCAAATGCTAAAATAATTTCTTCTTAATTATTTTTCATACAACGAAGATAAAAATAGTTACAAAGCACAGATGTTCAAACACCAGTTAATTCAAATGTCTCAAAACGACGCTCAAAAAGAAAAATTGGTATTCCTCGTTTTTAACTTACGTTGTCGAAGGACCACAATTTTCACGTTCGTACGACGAATCACTCTATACTTCAACATTATATTGTTAAACTTTTAATACTTTTGCACCGTTTAAACACAAACGAGATATCTTCGACGACAACAGTTACAATTATTTTCATTTCTCTTATTATTCGTCTTATGCAAAATCACACATTAAGACTTTTTCTAAAAGTATTCCTTTTGTAGAGCCTTCCTTGAACCTAAGGTATTCCTCTGAACCCTCTTCCCCTGACAAACGTACAAATACACTTTAGACCACCGGCTAACTGCGTAAAACAATTAAACTTCACAAACGATCGAAACGCCAGATTGTTGAAACGATCCTATCACGCAGTAGGAAGGTGTACGTATCGAAGCATAAAATTCCGGAAAAAATTCGTTGCTGACCAGCAGACGTTTCAACTGTGAATCACTTTTTTTTCACGTGTCGACAGGTCCTCGATCATCGAGCGTTTATCACGCTCCCTGATCGCACGGTACACATCACTCTTCCCCCTATGAAACCTTCACTTTCTTTCGTCCAAATGCGTTCTTCCTAATGTTCTACTTTCTGACCTCCCTTTTCTACGATCCTATCCTATCCACCGAATCTCGTCCTTGTCATCAATTTTCCATCCAATCACGTATACCGAAAAACGTCATCCCTCGTAACAAGACCCAAACGCGGCCCAGGACAATCAAGTTGCTAGATAAGAAAGAACGTCGATGTGATATCGATCGATCGTCAGTTACTCAAAAATAAATTGTGAAAATTCCAAGATACCATTCGATCAAGCCGCGGACAAAGCGCGCATAATTCCGGAAACTTGTGAGTCGTGGATATCCAAGTGCAAAAGAAGAGACGAAAACCGGAAATCGTGCAAAAACGTGGAAATCCGGCATCGTAAGTGAACGACGCTGAATCCAAGGAGACCGTAGATGTTCCCCGTTTCGCGGATCTCGTGGCGCCGCTTACGAGAAGAACCCGTCGCTGAGCGACTCGACAGGGCAACTGAAACACTGCCACCTGAAACGTTCAGGTGAGCAGAGACCACCTCTGCTCCTTGCAGTCTCTCCGCCAAGAGAGAGAACTCCGAGGAGCTCCTCCCATCTCCCGGTCTTCTATCCCCCCCTTGAACTCACCTACCTACGTGATTCTCGATCCTCGATCCTCTAACGCCGATCGTAGTACTCGTTGATTCACGAGGAAGTGACCGGAGGTCTGAATCCTTTGAACTGAGAAACGAAGGAAGTTGATCGGTTATGATTTCAGCAGATCATCTTTGCTTGGTTTATTCGATGGGAAATATTGCATTTGAAACGGGGAAAATGTTTTTTCGTTATTGCAATAGGATTGTCTGTTGGTCAGACACTGTTATGATTTATTATAGGATATTGGAACTAGTGGAAGTGAATGTAGAAATAGCATAACAGGATGGAGATAATTAAGTATTTGAATTAACTGTTACGTTATCGGGTGAATGAGAGTAAAGAAGAAAAAATGACGTGAGGATAAAGTTTGTGGAAGTGAGGTAAAGATTTGACTTTTACAAAATTGAAGTTAACAATAGAACTACCGGCGTTAAATCTATCATATTTCAAAATATTAAATAAGTACTTTGAAAAGGGAGGAATCAAGAGGCGGAAAAGATAATCGATTCTGTGATTTATGTTTTTTAAGATGGTCGTAGGATATTTATTCTAAGACTCTTCTATAAACTTGGAGAATTTTTGGAAAAAATTGTGTACCAGTCATTTTGGCTGGTCTGGTAGTTCTAGTGTTAAGAACTAAGACTTTGAGGGCAACGTACAATGCTGCTTTGGTTAAAATTATAATAAAAATTGATGTAAGAAGAAATAATTGAGGTATTGCGCAGGGGTCTAGGTACATAGATTTATGTTACCAAGGTCTAGATAGCAAAAATTTATTGATTCAGGTAACTAAATTTTTATTATATACCTTTATTTTGTATACATTTTTATTAAAGTTTGTTTATTATTTCTCTTCTACTTTTGACATTTTGCCTACCCAAAGCCTATTAACACTAGAACTAGCGGCGTTAAATCTATTACATTTAAATATATTAAATAATTACTTTGGAAAAAGAAGAATCAAAAGTTGGAAAAGATGATTAATTCAATAATTTATGTTTTATAAGATGGACGTAAAGTATCTACTCTATGGCTGTCCTATAAACTTGGACAATTTTTATAAGAACTGAGGAATGTACCAGTCGTTTTCACTGACTTGGTAGTTCTAGTGTAAATACATTTATCGTTTGTCACTGTTTTGGAGCGATCGCAATCAGACCAACGCAATGAGTATTTTTTCACATTTTAATTTACAAATTACCAAGCTTTACAAATAGGCAATACGCACCCGCGCAATACCCAGAAGAATGAGCGGTACGTAAAGTGTTAAAAGATAATACATTTAGGATGTGTATAATTAATTCCAAATCTGGTATGGTTTATATACAGAAAAATAAAAGAAAACTTGTTGTGCTGTAGTAATCTTTCCTGGTGGGATCATATAGGACCACAGTGGCCAACTTCTGCATATACAGGGTATTTCACCTAACTTGACCACCTTAACACTAGAACAACCAAACCAGTCAAAATGACTGGTACACAATTCTTTCCAAAAATTCTCCAAGCTTATAGAAGAGTCTTAGAATAAATATTCTATGTCAATCTTAAAAAACAAATCACCGAATCGAGAACCTTTTCCGCCTCTTGATTCCTCCTTTTTCAAAGTACTTATTTCATATTTTGAAATATGATAGATTTAACGCCAGTAGTTCTAGTGTTAAATATATCGCTTATTTTGTATGAAAAAAAAATGTCAGAGCTAGAAAATATTCTGTTTGAGAGCGCCAATACGGTGATGGCTTTCTCGGTAATAATAACAATAATAAACCTTTCTTGCAAAAGAATACAGTGGTTTATCTAACATTCAAACGTTACAGAGCACTTAAGGACTAATAAATCTAACATAGAAATAAATGTAGTGGAAAAATTAGAATTGAAAAAAACCTCAACCAAGTTCTCAATAATATGTTACGATCTACGTCCCAAAATTCTGACATTTAACGCAATCAGACTTGCGTGTTTTGCACTGATAAGTGACAATGGGGGAGGTGGTCTGAAATCGTCTCCTGCCATTGGTCTCCTGACCAAAAATCGCTTTGCGATCGACCACTCGATGAAATCGGAACGAAGTCTCACGAGATTGTATACTACACATACATATATGTATAGTATGCCATCTATGCAGCGTATTTTTATCGTTGCAGTACACAATTTTACAATGTAACGTAGTTAAAATTGTTACGAAAACATTTTATAAAGCCGAGAGTCTTAAGTACAATAGATGTAACATTATAAAACTGTGGCGCACATCTAATTCTATGTCAGATTGAGCAAGAATTAAAGAAAGTAGTAAGGAGGATAAGACCGAGAGAACCTCATTACGTAACAATTTTATAAATTTAACGATAAATCATTCTTGTTGCATCGAGTTACTGGCTTGCAAAGATCCGATTGCAGAGCAAGGCAATCTGCATAGGAGTTGATTCTATTACAGATTTTGAGGTCATCAGCAATGAGAAACGGTTAGTAAAATTATATTGCCATGTTACATCATTAGCAAATTTAATTTTGGAATTTATTGGAGATTTCAGTAAATACTAATATTATTACAATTTTTAGGAGTCACTTAAAACTTTAATTTATCATAATCTTTGAAAGGATTGACCCATTCACTATGGTCAGGGTTAGTTCGTGCCGAAATAAAAAAGGATTGCAAAGTTTAATAATCTTCGAATTTAACATGATTCCTGTTAGGAATACTTAACACTAGATTTACGGAAGCCGTCAAATTGACGGGTTCCTACTTGTTTTATAAATATTTCTCAAATTTACAGAGAAGCTGTACAGTAGATATTTCACGTGTATTTTATAATACAACAATGACTAAACAAATTATCATCTTTGCCGCCTGATCCCTCTTTTTCCAGAGTCCTTATTTAATATATTGCAATGTAACTGATTTCACGCCCGTAAATCTAGTGTTAAAGAAAGAGATAAGTTGAGTTAGAAATAATGCCAGTAATATGGAACTTTGTCTTATAACAACTTATCCAGAACGTTGAAAGAATGGATTTGCGGGTCCGACTACAATCATATATAACATTTTCTTATTGGTGTCATTAATACAATGTGTTGATTAATTTGACCGCACATTGTAGAAGCATTCTGGATACAGTAAATTAAAAATTCTGTCTCAAACGTACTATTAATTCTACTGCCACGAAGTTTTTCTTTCTACTTCGTTATCAATTGAGATCACAGACGGAAGAAGAAAGTAAAAAAAATCAAAGTACACGGACAGTAGAACAGAACGTGGCAGGAATACTAATAGATAATAGCGCATAGAGTAAGGGTGTGGACGAGAAGATTGCAAAAGTAAGAGCATTAGTAAGCGAGAAAGGAAAGAAACGCAGAGGTAAAAAGAAATAGAGATAAATGGAGATAGATAGATAGGCAGAGATAGAAATAGGAATAAAGATAGGCAGAGATAGGCGTAGAGATAAATAGAGATAGAGATGTGAAAACAAAGATAGATATGTAAATAAACATAGAGAGACCGAGTATAAGCACATGGAAATATATAAAATATAACAGGAACGGCGAATCTGCAACATTCTGACATTTTCATTGCGACCTTTCCCATACCTTGTCATAGATGTATCTTGAAAATCATAATACGTATTGTACATGGTATGTCAATTATGAATTTTTATAGAATCCACAAGAAGGCATTCATTTTTATTTGATGGGTATCTACATACTTATAATTTTGGTCATATTTGATTATCTGTATAATCAGCTTGATTAACCCTTTCGCTCCAAAGGGCGTATATATACGCCCTCGAAGAATGAACATTCATATACGAAGAGCGTATATATACGCCCTCGAAAAGTGGGCGCTCGGGTACGAAGAGCGTATATATACGTCCATACCATATATACTATTGTTTCATATTTGACATATAAGATACTTTCGTTCATATATTCGAATAAGGCGGCAAAAAAGAAAAATAGAGTTCGAAAATCTAAAGTAAACTAGGAGAAAGACGCGAGTCCAGATGCTATTGTTCACAATGTTGGTTTATTTGTGGCTCCATGTTTTTTAGCTTTATCATACCAAAGTTGATTATTGATTATGTGTTCGCCTTTAAATACTTTAGCAATTTGGTTATATTGTAATAAGAAATATTATATGAAAATTATAATATAATATCTAAAAAATAAATTATTATTATAAATTTTTATATTTTAGAAAGTAAAATGATATTACTAAATATAATAAATATCATTGTAAAATTTAGAGAGCAAGAAACGACTTTTGATTACTTCATAACATTCCGTACCTCAGTGTCAACTATTAGGTGTAGAAATTAATACGGTGCCTTTTTAAAAGAAGTTTAGTATTTATTTATAAAGTAATCGTACATCTGTTATTCTTCGAAATATTCTCCATCATTTTCGATGACTTTGGTCCATCTGTCAGGCAACTGTCGAATTCCTTGGCGAAAAAAGATGGCGATTTTGATTCAATGAATTCGTCAATACTTTTTTGCACTTCTTCCAATGTTTGGAAATTTGTATCAGTTAAATGATGTTGGAGTGATCGGAATAAATGAAAATCCGATGGAGCCAGGTCAGGAGAGTATGCCGGATGTGGGAGGATTTCCCAGCCCAAAGAACAAATGGCATCCTTTGTTGCTTTTGCAACGTGTGGCCGAGCGTTATCTTGTTGCAAGATGACGGGCCGTGTTCCATTACCTGTAAATGGTCTTTTTTTTTCGAGTTCGTCACTCATGCATAACTATAAGTGTTGGTACTTAAACGTTATAAAATGGCGGGCGATTATTTACATTCAAACCAGAGTTATAAACAAATTAATATCAAGGCACCGAATCAATTTCTACACCTAATACTCACAATCAGTAATGCGCTCCGTACATAGCGGTCACATTTTGTCACAAGCGCTCCGTAGCGAAAGGGTTAATATAAAGTACTATAGATAACGTACGCCTACCCTGATGTGACTACCATGATAATAGACTGATGATAAAAATGAAGTAAAAGTGCATACACAAAAGTATGTACCCTCTGTTCCTACAATAACCACAATGAGATTTTACAATTTAACGGGAATCATACGTAAAGTGGCTGTTTCTATTGTTTTTATTTGTTTTGCATTCTTCGGCTTTAATTGCTATGGTTATATCATCTGGGACCTACTAGGTTAGGGGGATTCCGAAACACTGAGACTGTGATACAAATATTACATAGGAAAAAAGTCTGAGATGTGACCGTGGAGGACTTGAATTTAGTCTAACTGATTGCGAATCCAAATCTTTGCCTTCTTAGGGAGAATTTGAACTTGAGCCTACTAATCGTGAGTCCAAGCCTTTGCCTCCGTAGATAAGATTTAAACTTACAATTAGCCCTATTGATCATGAATCAAAACCTTTGGCTCGATTCGTAAAATACAATGTAACAGGTCGTACATAAAGCAACCCTTATTATAGCAGATACGTTCTCCAGCATCAGAATGACACGCAACTAATTATTACATGTGAACAGAAAAATGTAACGTCTATACCAGCACAAATACGGAAAATAAATAAAAATATCAACTTTCTCCTTTTACGTCACATTAGATTTCCTCAACGCAGGACGTACTTTTCGCTTATTTTGTATATTTTGTAACTTACTCCGGTCCCCGTTTATTTTACCTTTTACATAACACATTATTCTTCCGCAGAAGAGAATCGGTCGGTTACACTTAAAAGGTAAGAGGCGAAAGCAAAGGTTTTTACTTTGGATAAAACGGTCGAACCTTCTCCGGCTAGGAAAATGTAAATTGCCCTCGAACCAAATGAACGGGGAGTGTTCAGGATAGAAATGACGTATCATTGGTCATCATTAACTCGATTTCCTTGATTCTAAAATTACACGCGTTGTTACCGCCACGTTGACGTTCAGTCATACGCGAAATGATCGATTACAGGAAGATATTCGGTTACAGACAGAAACCTCTGGATTTTTACACAAAATTGCAAATTGACTTTCACGAAAATGACGCGTTGGCAATCGTAGAATTGAACCCCTCTGGCTAACGACAGTTAACGCCTCTTTTGTATTTGGTCGACTCTTAATTTGTCTATAGAAACGAAAGGTAAGTACAGAAGATTGCTCTTCTGCATCGACGGGCGCGTTGATCATTTGCAATTTGTAATATTTCTAAACGGCGATAGACACCACTTATTACTATTATTTTCGTTTAATACGTCTTAACAACGATAGATCCCACTTATTATTTTTTTTTCGTTTAATACTTTTTAACGGTGATACATCCCACTTATTGTTACTTTTTCCAACTTTCGTCAGTCTATTGAAATTAATTTAAAATATCTCCTGTGTCATTAAATATCTATTTTTAATTGTGGAGAATCACAAGTATTGACAACATTTTATTTGTGTGGGCGTAGCCCATTTAATAGAAGTAGAAAATTCAATAGGAAAAAATTATGTCTGGTTTATTTCAACGTGCATTTTGTATGGAATTTGTAATTATGTACTTCACGTTGCGTATCCATTATTAAATATCTATACACAAATAGCATATCATATTCGTACGTAATTATATATCCCGTATGTAAAGAATTGGTTCATTACTATTAAACAAGTATTTCATGAATCTAACACAACGAAAATTTTCATCTTTCATTAACACGTTCAATGCCATGGGGGTCACCAGTGACCGGCACTGTTGAATTCGATGGAATTTTTTATGATTTTAAAATGAATATTCACGGATATGCTAATATATTCAATATTAAAATATTGCTGTTAGAAAAGTGAAGTATTACTGAGTACATAACTGTTCTTACTTTTAACATTTTTATTCTATAATGATGTAACTTTAATAGAAACAGTTTGGGTTCGGTGGAAATGATGAAACTAGAGAAATACGAGTGGCATTCAACGTGTTAATAAATTTACATTTGTTCTTCCTTTTCTATATTTAGTTTCAGAAAACAAATTATGCACGAGAAAATTCGATTTACAAAACATTGCATTATTTACATTATAGAACCGCATAGAGTCAAACGAATTTCAAATACCTATACTCGATGCATGTTTCATAATGAAAGTAATTAATGCAATTTTTTCGGAATATTTTGTGTTTCAATAAAATGCAAATAAAAGGTATACAGAGTAACATTGTAAACGGCATTTGGTAAATTGTGTCTGAAATTCGTTGCATAAATCGTGCGCAGAGATAATGAAAGCTTCATGAAAAACTCAAACATTATTTATTTCGCGATTTTTATTGAACAAAATGAAAATTACAGGCGCGCGCGCACACACACACACACACACACACACACAAACGCATATATGTGGACATACAAAAATGAAAGTGGGAATTTTTATATTTTAACCACCTTCATATTCACGACCTTAAGTGACCTTCAATAATTAGGATCATTAAAACTATCTTGAGAACAGTTATATTGCGAGTATTTATAAATGAGCCGTTTATTTTGAAAGTGGTATGAGTTACTTTCTTTTCAAATCGATCTATGTACTTAGATTTTGCGTTTTAACGTGTTTACAAATATTGATGCCAATTTTCGAGGAGATTCACTTACAATTAGACTTATTATCTTGAATACTTATATTTTTTCCTGTACAAATACTTTCGAATAGTCAAAAGCATAAGGTGCAATAAAGAATTGCAAGAAAAGCCAAAGATAGGATAATATGGATGTGGATGGGATAAGAACGGAGGGAATGGACGAATGTGCAATATATGTAAGATATTAAATATAAGGAAATGTAAACTGTTGTACCTTTTTATGGCGGGGAGGCTAAAAATAAACTAACTAACTAACTACTTTCGAATAGTCGTGGAAAAATCACCATTTTTCAGTCCGGTAAAATGACCAATACCACAAATATACAATTCTTCAAGTTTTTTAACGCTAATGTTTAAAGACGGTCAGAATGATTGGCTCGCCATTCTTCAGAAAATTGTACTTCTACGTATATCCTATCAGATACATGGCGATAAAATCGGTGACCTTTATTTCCCTCTTATTTTTCTTTCTAAATATACTAAATTATTCGTTAGTAGTTGTACTATTAACACTGGAACTACCAAGCCAGTCAAAATGATTGGTTCCCTACTTTTTCCAAAAAATCCCCAACTTTGTGGGAGACTCATATCGAAAACATTCTACGTTGTTTTCATAAAGCATAAATTACCAAATCAATCATCTTTTCCACCTCTCGATTCTTCTTTTTCCAAACTACTTAATAACATATTTAAATATAACACATTCAACGCCGGCAGTTATAGTGTTAAACACCACTACATAGGAAAACTGTTATACAAAAGTTTCAAACGTCAAAACCACCGTTATTTCACACATTCCTTCGTATCAATAAAAATTTTGCTAACTACTTAAATAGTTTGCTTTAAGCGATCACCCTGGTATAACACATTAAACGACATATTACTGATATTTAACATACGTGTCATAAATCGAGCACGAAAATGATGAAACATATTTGGAATATTTAATACCTTTAAGTTTTTCCATTTACATAAAAGATAAATATGCAATATATGAAGTGGTGTATTAATTGATATTTGATAAATCATTCTTAAGAGACGTGTTTCACAAATCGTGCATGAAAGTAATTAATGAGTATTCCTTAAAATATTGACCGTCGTGTGTTTACTTTTAAATCGACGGTGTTCTCCCTACAGCCGCTCGTTTCCCTTCACGGAGAGGTTTCTCGTGTTTGAAGACGCTCCGGTATATTTGATAAGGTATTGGCGCACGATCTTACACTTATATCGGGAAAAATGTTTAAGTACAAGCTCACCTGTCGTCGTATTCAAATATTTATACGTGAACTGACAGCTATCTCTTGGATAATGCGATCCCTACGCATGTAACCTCTAGCATATTAAACAGGGCCTTTGAATAGGCCCCAATAGGCGCACACTTATGTATTGTACACGTACACTTACTAATAGTGACTCAGAACCGTTAACACTTAAGCGGCCAACTATTTTAGTGCAAACTGTAATCACACAGCCGGCAAAATGGACTGAATTTTAAGAATTTCACATTTCGTTAAAAACAAACGAATATAACTTCCATAAATAGCAGCGATTTTCATTAGAACTTTCAGAATCAGTTAAGAGGGCATTACAATTGAAGAAGATGTAACAGTTTATCTGCATAGCTTTTGTTCATTTATATTAATGTCGAAACACGCATTTATGTGTTGTTGGCCAATTAAGTGTTAACCCTTTGCGCTCCGAATTATTTTATTACCTTTTCGTCTAATACGCAAATATAGTCTCGGAAAATTGTTTACCGTTGATTATTCATTTTTACTTGACACTAGGAACAATTGTTGGTATCGCGGAATATTTATGTTAAGATGCAAAATTATCGTTGATTTCGAAAAGTCGATAATTAGTAGATGAAACAAAAGTTGTCATAGTAAACTGTGTCGAGTGTAGATCGACATAGGAGTGCAAAGGGTTAACACGTTACTTTTTCGTTTTTAATCAATGTTTACAATCATAAAGTGTAATTCATTGAAAATTTCAGTCGGTGAAAATATGCGCGGGAATTTATAAAAATAAGTAATTCGTAAAATTAATTTATTGCGATATAATAAATAATGCTATTGCAGGAGGTAGGGAAATTGAAGGGCTTTATTAAAATAGTAATAATAATAGTTATAAAAATATAGAAGAAATTATCTAGAAACAACGAAAAAAAATATACATTTTAAATAATAAACCAAGGACAAGGGGTGCTATGATGTTTAAGAAATTAAGACTTATGCTTGCAATCAGTGGGCTTGAATTCAAATCTTGCGCCGTTGATGACATTTTTTTTATGTGATATAACATTACTTCATTAACAGTGTTATGTAACACTACTTCGATAACAGTACCTCAAGATGTTATTGGGCTAGTTAAAGTTAAATATAAATAGTAAATATGTTACAAAATGGTAAATTATTAATTCGGGAAAGGACATGTTAACGACATCTTGGCATAAAACCGAAAAGTGTTTTTACTTCTCATATGAGCCGTTTATCGTGAAAGTGGCATAAGTGACTTTACCGTAATGAAAAATGGTGATTCTTAATAACTGTACGAAATTATTTATACTGAAAAAATAGAAGTATCCAAGGTAACAAGTTCAAGCACTTAAAGCTTCTCGAAAATGAGCATGAATATTTTTAACCCTTAGGGCTCTATGGACGCATATATGGGTTTGACGAAAGTCATCCGTGTGGCCTATGGCCGCATATATGTGTTTTCTCTAAGTCATCGGCCTGGACTAAGGGCGCATATATGCGTTTGTCGATTTTTTCAATCAATATGCAGTCATTTTCGTGTAAAATTAATACAGGGACACTCGTTAGTAATCTGCCTTCCTTAGGTAGCGGTTGGACAGTATTAGGGTCATAAAAATCTCCGGGAATTATAATATATAATTAATTATTTATAGATAATTGTTTTGAAATTTTTCACACACAATTAAATTATTAATTTCGGTTGTAAGTAAATGTCAAATTAAGTTTTTTAGTTGATTGTAAAATTTAATGTTTTAAAATTTTAATGTTTATAATAAATAATTTTAATAATCAAAAATAACAGTCATTAATTAATTAACCTTCTGCAAAAGAATTACTATAATTTATTACTGTTTGCGCCTTGAATAGTCACATCAGTGTGGCGAAAAAGTATTCCGGCCCCAGCGATGGTCAGCGCTAGCCGCGCTCCGTCCCTACGGACCGTTTCGGCCGGGAGTATTTAGAGCTCAAAGGGTTAAACACGTTAACCCCTTGCCCTATAACAACGAGTGACACTCGTGATGCGGTTGCAGTAACAGGAAATTTTGAAGCTTCTCCAAAATTGTCAAATTGAAAATATCAGTGGAACACGACACGATAATATTATCCCTATGTTGTTAATAGTGCTTTAAATTCTAAGATATATCAGGAATGCCATATTTTTATTTTACCAATTTAATTCTCCATTATTGCGGATGCAGTCACAAAATAATTCGTAGGGCAAGGAGTTAAAACGTATACTCTAAATATCTCGATTTAAAAAGAAAGTGACTTATACCACTTTGAAAATAAACAGCTCATATGCATCATAGATTCAATGGTTTGGCCCCCACCTAAAATAATGTAAGAAATTATTTATTTCATGGGGAGTAAATGATGCCCTCGCAGAGTCAATGTAAAGTGAAGTAGAATGCTCTTTATTGCTCTTCACGCAAAGGAATCTCGCAACTCATCAAGTATTCTCTTCAAACTCTTCGTTCTCTCTGTTGCACTCACAATCAGGTCATTAGGTCAAACGTACACTTGATCACATCTATATACGGCCTTCTACTTCATAATTATAAAATCATCCACTCATTCTTCGCATATATATTATCGGTGATGTACACACCCCCTATTCATGTTAACGCTGTACACATAACATTCACACCTTTAACTATTCCTATTCCCTACAATAACACTGCTCAATACCTTTTTTGTTTTGTAACATCCACTGGGTGATTCTTATAGAACTGCTCGTCGCAAACGCGAATCTACAAACGGAATTTCTCCGCCACCCACAGATTGAGGCCCAATGTAATTAATCCTGTTCTAAATCACCATAGCAGTTAAAGTCGAAAAAAGACAAGAACAACCATTCGCAATTGATAAAAAGATAAATAGAGCTTGTTAAATGGATGAAGGAAACACCAGAGACAAGATGCTTTTCTCCTGAACGAAGTATTAGGTAAAGCTAAAAGAAATGTCGTTTTTTTTACAATGCAAAAACAATTATTGCCAAAAAATATACACAATATTTATTCTTCGTAGTTGTGCATAGTAAACCTCGACTGTTATAGACTGAATAGATTTTAGTAATTAATAATATAATATTCATGTAATAATAATAATCATATCCGATAATAAACATCCGAAGTATCCCACCGGTCGCACAAAAAAACGACATTTCTTTTCGCTTTGCCTAATATATTTAAATATAGAACCAAGCCATTTTTTCTAACACATTTTATCCATTGTATTGTGATACTGTATCCTAATTTCTACACAAATTCTACAGTCTTAAAAATGTCGAGATTAAGATCGCAATATGGTCTGCAATTATATAGTAAAAGAAAATCTCCAACAGGTAAAGACTCGAAATACCGGTAAGTTGCGTATCTCGTGCTGGTTTGATTAACAGCAGAGTAAAAGTAATTTGCAACGTGCAAAAAGAGAAAGGTACGAATCTCAACGTTAAAGATCACCCATTTAACTCTTTCCTTGTAACATCGAGTCACACTCATGGCATGCATTATGATTTAACCCTTTCACTATGATAGGGCGCAAACGGAAAACATTATCTGTTAGATAAGAATATGTATATAATAATAGTTAATAAACAGTATGATTCTGCTCAGGGAAATGTTCAGAAAAAGCTTTTCTTTATAATTATTTTTGTTTTCAAAACTCACGGATTGTTATACCAATTTCGACCAAAGATGTCTTCTGACGCCTTTGCGCTTCAATACAAATATTTTGCGAATACCTGTTAAAAACTAATTTGTGGCTAATATTTCTTATTTGATCAAAACGTTAATTCAACATTGTAACATTATTAACTAAAAAATTGCTTTATAAAAGAAATATATCAAGGTGTCTTTTGACACCTTCGGTAGAAATAGTGTTAAGAATGAGAAAGGATTGCTGGGTTTGGATCGGATTTGGCGAGAAGTCCATCCGGCTTCTATCTCAAAGCCCCAAATATTATAGAGATTTGTGAGTGTCAAAGTAGTATGAGTAACAGAATATCACAGCAGGAATAAGGGTATCATATCAGTTGTTAGTTGTAACTTATCCATTGTCTTTCTTTGTCCTCCTTTCTCCTTTTGTATTTTTTCGGCTTAAGCTGCTTTGGTCACTTTGCCTAGGACCCAGAGTGTTAGATGGGTCCCAAACCACCGAATTTATAATATACATATAACATAGGACAAATTTCGCAGAGGTTACGGGACTGGATTTGAACTCGGATTCACTACTTATGAATTCGAGCTTTTACATTTCCCACAATGATTGCTGACGTTTCCTTGACGGTAGCAGTTATTCTATATGTTAACAAATATCTGATAAAGGCGGTAGAAAATCATTATAATAGTAATTAAGTTGTTTTTAAGAACGATAAACAACTATGTCAATTAATGCCCAAGATAAGTATGGTGAAAGGTCAAACTGTACTATAATGCTGGGACGGTAAGAAGGCAGCTGAGGGGTAATTTGCTCTGATTCGCCCGACGGAAAGGGACATCCCTCTCCCTCACGCATTTTCGATTTTGACGCGCTACTGGTAAGAGAGACCCGCACATTCGTTGCGTCGTCATGTGAACGACGAAAGTAGTGTTTTATTTTCGGTTGTCATTCGTCGATCTCAGGTTTCCAAGACCGACATGGCGGGGATAGGCAGTGCGAGAGCAATCTCCCCTTCTGTCTCAGCTGCCTTCTTACCGTTCCACCACTTTATCTCTTGTGTGCACGTCTCGTTCGATTTCTCGAAGTCTGACGTGTCGGCTACGGTATAAGTTAACACTAAACCTACCGGCTTCATATCTGTTATATTGAAATATACGAAATAAGTAAATAGTTTGGAAAAAGAGATTTGAAGAGGTGAAAAAGATGATCAGTTCAGTAATTTTTGTTTTATACGATAGACCTAAAATATTTACTGAATGGCTGCCCAATGAATTTGGGGAGTTTTTAGAAAAAATCAGAAAGCGGTCATTTGACCGCCCATGGTAGGTTTAGTGTTAATATAACGTAGCCTGGTTGTTTTGGGCCTTCCGCGGTCAGATGATAAGCTCACTTGAACTTAGGTGTAATTTATTTACACTTAAAAACGAAGTAACATTAACACAACAACACTTAAGCTACTTATATCTCTTGGACGAGATGTTCGAATATATGAATGTTCCTCAGTTGAGGATGAGATTTTAACGATGTGATAATAATCCTCAGTCGAGGATTATCTGTTCCTCAGTCAAGGATTTGAAAGCAACTGATTTTGACGGAGGATCCTGGATCGATCATCCCTCCTTCCGATGGCGCTGAGCTCAAGGAATTCTTCTTCCAGGAATTGAGGGCAATCGGAAGTCACGCGGAAAAGTGGTAAAAATTAATTTTGCCGCATGATTGGATTTTTTATTCGCCCGCCCCCACTTGACCGCCCGCCCCCTTTTGGGACCGGAGGGTCTTCGGCAGAGGGGCTGAGGTCCGTGGATGGCAAAAGAGGGTGGCTCGTCGGCGCAGGCGAAGGTTTATGATACGGCTATTCCTATTGAGGAAGAGAGAAGTGACAGTGCGAAGCTTAAGATTAACATTTGCACTCCTCTTTTTGCTAAAGGACTGGAAGGCACATGTTGATTTGAATATTATTGAAATCCTCACCAATAGCCTTGTCGCTCGTACCCTAAGCCTATTGTTTACACGGAACCGGTCATCTGCATGCCACAGAAAACTTTGAATTGTTGTACGGAAAAAGCTATTGATTGAAAAGGTGAGAAGGATAATGGAGACTGACCGGGTCCATGGGCCTGTGTGCCTTAACGCTATGATTTCCTGGACATGCATTTTCTATGGTAACAGTAATATTCCGTGAAACAATTAGACTCCTGCGCTCGACGCCTTAATGATACTAAGCTCGTTCAGGGGTGGGAATAACGCGTCAAAACTATCATTTTCATTTTAAGCCACAACCGGTGTTGGGGTGAATAGTAAAATCGCGGAAAGTGATTTTAAATGAGAGTAGGTATTATAAAAACGAAGAATATAAAGCTATTTTGAAGCTTTATTATTCGCTGAGTTCGCATATATGCAGTTAACGTATGAGGTACTCTACTTTTACACGAAGTTTTATAAAATTATTAAATTCGGCTGCTTCGGGATTTCTCTTGTAAGAAATTACCAAATGAGACACGAACGAGTAAGAATCTTTTATAAAGCGGTTTTCTCGATGTACATTAATTACAAACCGATTTCATGTTGCTGTCTCTCTGCATTATGGAACAAATAAAGAAATTACAATTTTAAAATAACGAGTTTGACGTTTGCATTTAGATCTAAGCCATGCGCTTAGACAACAGTTCCTTATTTTCTCTAATTGTAAGTGGGTTGCAAACAGCTCACGTTAAGAAAGGAAAATAAGGAAAAAATGTCCCTGAAAAATGAACAAACCCAGCTGAACTCAGTCGAGCAAACGGAATTACGATTCTCATTTCGTAAGGCGAAAACACATAAGAGAATCGATCAGGAGTGAAAGCGACATCACCATATTCTACTACTTCACCAGCGGCCGTTTTAGCCACTGCCTTATCAGGGTCGTGATAATTAAATGAACGGTACAAGTCTTTGCTTCCGATCCAAGTCCTTCGACCAGGAAAAAGAGACCAGAGAATTCACAATTAACTCGTTCCCGATCCTGTTTCTGTATTGGAAAATGACACAATCCTTTCTTTTACGTAATCGAGGTTTCTGTCGGTAATTGACTCAATTGTAATTATTTTTGCAATCGACAACCTACCCTACCGATCAGCTTTCAAATGCCTGATACACTTGATGTAAAGTAATTATTTAACGCAGCAGGAGAGGTGCGATGGACTTAAATAACCGTAAGTAAATATTATTCTGTCATTATAAATATGCAGACAGAGGAATTTGATCCTTTCGATAAATGAAAGTTTAAATCTATTTGCTTTTGAGTAGTGATAAAAATGATTGCGTCGATATAGTTGTCAAATTTAAGTTAGTAACTTAACCAAGGAATGTTCCAAGGAAGCAATTATAAACTCTGTATGGTAATAATTGAAATTTATTTACTGCACAGCAGACAAAAGTCAATATAAATGTATAATAAAGTGAAATCAAATTTCTTACTCGATTTAAAGAGACGTGGAAAAATTATATTATCAATTTGTGAACATTTTTTTAGGGAGAATTCTTAAATTAAAATCATTATTAAAATACGTTAGTATTTTATAGTGATTCAATCCATCTACTAAACTTTAAGAGTTTTGGATTATTATTTATTTACTCTGTAAATAGTATATTTTTCTCTATTTACCCACTTTGCGACGTAAACACAAATTATTTTAACGATATTTATAACAGACAGTGACCTGATGAATTTCAGTTTGTTTCTAAAATTTATTTGTGTTTTCATTCAAGCTTAGGCTGGTATCGTTGTTACGCGTAAAGCATGCTTTTTCATGCATTTCTCGAAAATATACTAACAGCAGAAACCGCCAGAAAATACCTGCACCAAACAATTGCAGCGGAAGTCTGCAAAGAAATAGGAGGTTTGTAGAACGCGTTCATATGGTAGATGCACGTGGTTGCTGCTAAATCCATTAGCACGAGGAGAGAACGTTTTCCAGGCTGATTATCGTGCAAATATTATTTCGTGTCGGTTACCGTTTTACCCAGATAATCAACCCCGCGTGTTGGCAGTGCCTGGCGACGTCGGTGCTCATCTTACACAGTGAAAATTTCGAGCGTTTGTAATTAACGAGTTAGGTAAAAACCGTGGACGATCTCTTAAGTGTCGTTAATTTTTAACGGCTGTTAAAGTCTCCACTTGTTTTCGTAACGAGGCCTTTATTTGCTGTAACGCATAAAGCTTTGACGGATCAGTGTTGATGATCCTATCAATGATAGTGTATGTTTCACTGATCACAAGAATGAAAAAGAATTATCAAAATATCAGGATGCAAATGTGTTCTCCCTTAATTTTAAACATTTTTTATTAATGATGCGGGAAATATAAATGGTTTTTCTTAAATACAGTTTATTAATACTTAATAACACAGATATAATTTTAAATACTCTATAACCTTCGATCGCTCTTTACACTTTTGCTTAACTCACATGTCTCTTTTAATGCTTGTTCTCAACTATCTCGCGCCCCAATCTCACTCGCTTATAGCCTCGCTCATTTAACCCTTTGCACTCGAATGTCCCGTCTAATGGGACATCGTAAGTCTAGCATATCACTCGGTTACCCCCTCTGAGGGGACATTCGAGTTTATTAGTGATTACGTAGGATGACCTTATTGTACCGCAACATTTTAATAACCCAAGTATCCTTAAAGTGTTCTATTGAAATGGCAGAAGACAGAAAATCGTAAAATACCGCCGAGTTACTAATATTAGGTTGTAACATATGAAATGTTCGATTTTTAAGATTAATTTTAAACGAACACAACTTTTTTACTAATAAATATATTTAATCGGAATAACAACCATTAGATTCTACACAGTTTTTCCAACAAGTTTCTAGTTTTTTAATTCCATTTTCATAAAAATCTGGCATTCTGGAGATAATAAATTCTTAAACGGTGTCTTCAACGTTCGCTTGACTTTTAAAGGTTTTTTCTTTGAGGAACTGGTTTAAATGTTTAAAAAAATGAAAATCCCTCGGTGATAGATCCGGGGAGTAAGGAGGATGAGGTATATTTCATAATTTAAAGCATTCAGCTTTTGCACGGTGATCCGTGACACATGCGGTCAAGCATTGCCATGCAGCAAGATTGGACCCTTTCGATTGGCCAATATCGCTGATTTGTCGTTTAATTTTTGATGCATTCGTTAAATTTCAATGCAGTAGTTCTCGGCTGTGATAGATTCTCCCGGGTTTAAGAAATTGTGATGGATCACACCGGCCATTGACCACCAAACTGTGAACATTATCTTCTTTAGATGCAACGCTGCCTTCGGCATTTGTCGTGGCTGTTTATTTGCATCTAACCATTGAGCAGAACGTCGTCTATTGTCATATAAAATCCATTTTTCGTCACATGTGACAATGCGATCCAAAAACGGATCATTTTGATTACGGATCAATAACGAATTGCATGTTTCGCAACGATGAAACTTTTGTCGATCGTTCAATTCGTATGGTACCCACCTTATCCAACTCCTTTTTTTTAACAATCAAATTTAAGTGGCGTGAAATTGTCATGGCACTTACATTGCATTCTTGAGCAAGTTCTCTAACTGTTGTTCGAGGATTTTTTTCAACTGCGAGCTTCAAATGATTGTTATCAATGCTGAACTCCGGCCTTCCGCGAGCTTCAATTTCTAGGCTTTCATCTCCGGCTTCGAATTTTTGGTACCATCGACGAATTGTACGATCATTAACTGCATCATTGCCAAATGCAGCATTAATTTTTCGAGTAGCTGCTGATGCGTTATTACCACTTTTCCACTCGTAAAAGAAAGGGACGCGAAAATCACGTTGATTCACGTTGGAAATCAATGCATAATATTGTAACGTTAGATGCACAAGCGAAACAAGTGAAGATCATGTTTCACAGAGGAAACTCTACTCTTAACGCCAGATGTAAAATATCCCCGAAAAGTTTAGTATTTTTTTGTCAGAATAGAATTTAAAATACATGATAAGCCAAAATCGGACATTTCATATGTTACAACCTAATAGGTAACGTCAGGGATGGCTCCGGGTGCAAACGGTTGAACAGTGTTGCCCGATCCCTAGGATCAGGGGTTGAAAACAGTTATGATATCGATTCCGGCTCTTGACACAGAGTTGAGAACCGTAAAAAAGTTATAACTGTTATTGATATATCGGTTTCGCTTTCGGCTGTGCAGAACCGATATTATATCAGTTCCGTATCGCTTCTATAACTGTTATTTTTCGGTTCTTGTATCGGTTTTGGATATTTTATGGTTCTGTATCGACTATAGTTCAGTTCTACGTATGTATATTTTACCATTACGACGTATAATTTAGTTATTTCATAAAATAACTAGGTATTAAGTTGGTAAGAAATTAATGTCTGTTTTCGAGCTTTCAAACTTTGGCGCTTATTTTTAAGATAGCCGTTCATTTTAACGGTTTGTCTGCTTATATCATTTTAGAAAAAAAAGTTTTATTAAAAAACCTGTTTCTCGTTGGGAAAAATGTGTAAATTGTAATGGAACTTTATTTTGATTAAAAAAAGTTATTCCCATTCTCAACATGTGTATTTAAAGATAAAGTTTGAAACTCGACATTAATTTTCTACCAACCTAATATTTCATGAAATAACTGACCATTGCTACCTAGTTATTTTAGGAACTAACGGATTTGATACTAGTTATTTTATGAAATAACGGATTCCACGCTTAAATGGTAACATATATAATAAATAATATGTATCAGTGGCTTACTGCACAAAAATTGTATATCCACATTTAGTGTTTCTAAAAAAGATGCACCGAAGTGATAGAATCCAATTACCGACCTTTTCGTTTTTCAGAAAAGGTAAATGCTACCGAAATTCATCGTTTTCGAAAGAAGGGGTTCCGATTGAAACAATATTAGCGTAACGTGCACATTTGCCGCTGCTGTGGTCGACGACTATCGTGATATGCTTTTGTTTTTATAAAAGCAGACCAGAAAAATCACTTTTATTTCGATCTTCGTGGACACATTAATTATAAGATTAAATTATGACAAAGTTATGCAAACTTAAACTTCCAATTCTCAGTGATACATATTATTTATTATATACATACGTTGAACCGAACTACATAAAATCGATGCAGAACCAAAAAATATTGGTTGCAGCATTATAGAACCGATACGGGACTAATATATTGTGGGTTTTGAGTTTTGAAGAACCGAAACCGAAACTGAAACCGGTATAGGATAGAATAGGACATACCCATAAAAGTTATAACATTTTTTTGGCTCTCGTAAGTGTTTCAGTCAGAACCGATATGTAACAGTTTCAAATAGTTATTTTCAACTATACAACTATACTAATATTCGGTTACATTTTTAATAATTGCAATAGCAACTGAACAAATTACTTTTTCTATTCTATTACTGAAAAATTGCAAGTAAGAATAAAGAAAACCATCGTGGAGGATCGTCGAGAATGAATAAATACTTTTATAATGAAGACTTACCGCACGACAACGTTTGAGGAAAACCGAAAAGTTGTGTAAATGCGATGAAAAATGCATGACCAGGAATGCAAATGTAATTTGCATGTTCAAATGCCTCGATATTAATGACTGCCGTACAATTTTCTATTACAACGATGGACCACGGTAATCGATCAATTATGCATATCCAAAGTGGAAAAGCCGCTTGAATGCTACAATGTCGTATTTATTGCCTTTCCTTCGAGTTTACAGTTATGTACTCGGAAATATCGCTGGGACATAGATTGAAATCAATTTCATTCTAACCTCGTGCTCGCCATTCATTTTCTCTTTAAAAAACGTAAATCTAGCAGAACTTGATTTTGAGAAATGATTAATTTATTTAAAATACGGATGATATGTATATTCGACGAGAAATGAATATTAATTCCATGTTGGATTTCGAATTTTTTCAATAAAGAAGATTAATGTATCAAAATGAAATATAGTTTAACTGTTCGGTCTCCACATAATTTTTTCACTGCATTATTAGTTAGGTGAGATGAATTTGATCATTTGCTCTACGTTTGACTATTTAACTTTCTTTATCGAGAAGAGTACATTAAGATATTATTGGGCTAATTAAAGTTAAATATAAAAAATTATTAAATTAAATTGGAAAATTAGTTAAAGTTATTAATTGGGGAAAATACATGTTAACGATTTCTTGACATAAAACCGAAAAAAACTAACTTTTTCACTCATATAAGCCATTTATTGTGAAAGTGGCATAAGTCTCTTTACCGCTATCAAAAATGATGATTTTTCAATGAATATATAGAATTATTTATACTGGGAAAACTATTCTGAAGTAAGAAATGCAAGTAAATCTTCTCAAAAGTTGGCATCAATACTTTGAAGAATGTCGAAATGCAAACCCTTAAATATCTCAATTTAAAGGCAAAGTAACTTATGCCAATTTCAAAACTAACGGCTCATATATGCATTAATTTAAATTTACTCGAAAATGACCGCATCAACGTTAGTTATTGCTATTGCCAAAAGAGAATAAATATCTACCATTAAATTAATTTTAATTAGCCGCTAACGCATTAAACAAATGATTTGTACCACAAAGATTCACACACTGTATAAAGTTTTAAACAACATACATTTGAAACAAGAGACATTCAAATACTTTTGTTCAAAACGATGCACAGACTTGTTTTCACGGTAGCAGCACCAATTTGATAGTCGATATGCGTCTCCTTCCTCGGTTTCATCATGTTTGTTCGACAGTTAATAGTAATGACGACCTGACTGGCATAATTCAGCACGTGCGGAATGGACAATAACGTGGTTCACCGAGAACTGGTCTGTCAAGCTTTCAGCTCTCCATAAAACTTCATTGTGTCCTTTGTGCGCATTATGGTCATTGTCACACTTTTAACAGCGATGGTCGTCCTTTCCATACCAAAGAGAAACCGCCGAGTGTAAGTACTTATAGTGCTAACTCCTAACGTATTCAATGGAATTCCAAGGAAAATTTATAGCTGATTGTTCGAAACTTACGTGTTCCAAATCTTGTGAAGCTACGAGTCGTCATTGAGAAATGATAGATCGGAAAGATGAAACGGTACTACACAAAAAGGAAATATATATTTGATTTATGTTGCTTTGTTGTACAACATAGTTCTTCTTTTATTGGGCCAATTTTAGGTGCTTAGTCAAACTCAATATATAATCTGACAATACTGTATTATTCGCATATTGGTTAATTTTTAGTGTTCTACGTTTTTGTTAGAATTTCGTAACGTTTTCCTTGGATATTACCTATTAATTTTATGGAGATTGCATCGACGCTGGCTTTGTTCACTTATCATATTATTATATTCATTCCTCTATTTAATTTTCTTTTAGTTTCTAATCAATTTAATTCGTCAATGCCACCCTGTTTTGTCTTATACGTAAAGCAGTACATACGAATATTGTTATCTGCCGATCAATTTCTTCTGCATACTTACGATGAATAATTCTTAAGCGGGGCACCGCCGAGACGTGGTTAAGATAACTTATTCAATTTTACATTCTTTCAGATTAAATTCCACGATATCTCGCGCAATTTTAAGTTGGTACACAAATTCAGGGAAGCATGCATATAAAAATTCCAAAGACGTACTTAACTCTAATATGGACAGTTTCAAATGATAACTTATTGCATAATCTTATGTAAGAAAACAATTGATCACATTGATATTGGAGAATTTAAGTGTTATGCTTCTTTATACAGGAACACCTTAACGTTCCTGGATATATCAAACTTTAATTCGACTGTAGCATTCGGTCAGCAACATTTTTGTGCCGAATGCTAACATTCGAGGATAATGCAAAGTGTAATATATGAGCTATTTATTTTGAAAGTGGTATAAGTCACTTTTTTTTAATCGAGATAGTTAAGGGCTTGCATTTTAACGTGTTCAAAAATATTGTTGCCAATTTTTGAGAATGATTTACTTGTACTCGTTATCTTGAATCTTTATATTTTCCTTAGTATAATTGATTTTGTATAACCACTGCAAAATCACCATTTTTCATTACGGCAAAGTAACTTATGGCACTTTCAAAATAAACATCTTTGTTATACCGTTAACTAGCAAAATTTCTCGCCAACTAAGTTTAAATTATTTTCATCATATTGATTGCAAATATTATGAAAATAAAGAGACGCCGTTAAAATGTAATTGATGGTATCGTCAACTCTATTTTTTTGAAAAAGTGACTTATGCTACTTCCAATATAAACGGCTCATATATGGATCACCGAAACTGAAAATAATTGTTATTTTCACAAAAATTCACTTAGATACAAAAGGTATAATAATCTTGTATAATATAATATATCGCAAACTGTTACTATAAGCGAAGAACTACTACAGATAAGCGAAGAACTTTAACAATTAGTCGGTGTTTAATGAATTTACTCCACAACATTCATCTTGAGGACGCATTTTAAATAATGATGTATAAAAGTTAGATATTTTTTATTATATAAATTAAACTTATTTTACTGTAGGATTCAGACGGTAGGGAAAACCAAGGCATTCACACAAATAGATCACTGAGTTATATATTTGTTGCCAATGCATATATATATAAAAAAATATTAAGTTTCTCATTATAAAGAAGTACTATTTAGTTGTAACCTTAAAAATGTAATTCAATAGTTTACAAGTTCATGATATTTAGTTTGGTACATTCGAAGTACGAAATTTGATAATATAAATGTGAATGTATGGCATGGAAACCTGTAAACTGAAATGGACGCGATATCACTCGAGAAGCGACCGCGTAGTGTAACCTTCTCGCACTTTGTTTTGATACGGGTCGCTCGAGCTCGTCCATTTCAGTGATAGTCAGTCGGGAACGGGACAGCGACCGAGTAGGATCGTGGTCTGGTGTGGTGACTCTCGCTTTTGTCGGATCCTGGCTGTCCTGGAACTTTCGGGCCTGACTGCGGTGTGGGTCCTTCATCTTGTTAAATGGACAGTCCGCGACAGTGCACACGCTGGGTTAACCAGGTGTATTACGGGCCCGAGAGTTAGCGGCTTGTTCATTACTGATCGAGTTCGGTTAATGTTCATGTGTCCGCGCCCCGGTCCCCAGGATCGACTTAATTGCGAGATGACCTTGGAGCCTTAGCCCGATCATTGCTCGGTCGTTGTCGAAAACGAACGAATGTATACAGCATGATGAAAATATAAAGTCGAGTCAGATACCCGATTCTCTGTCGTCTTTTTCCGACTGCTCCGACAGCGCCGCGTAGCGGGCTTTATCTTTTCACACACCGTACGTAAAGTGAGGGACCAGAAACAAGGCACTTGCAACGGAAGGGGAGATTGCTCTCGCACTGCCTATCCTCGCCATGTCGGTCCTGGAAACCTGAGATCGACGAGTGACAACCGAAAATAAAACACTACTTTCGTCGTTCACATACGACGCAATACTACTTTCGTCGTTCACATGACGACGCAATACTCCTTTCGTCGTTCACATGACGACGCAACGAATTTGCGGGTGTCTCTTGCCAAGATTGCGTCAAAATCGAAAATGCGTGAGGGAGAGGGATGTCCCTATTCGTCGGGCGAATCAGAGCAAATTACCCGTCAAATGCCTTGATTCTGATCCCTCAGTATACATACTCACATACAAACATACATACACACCCAGTTACATACGGTAGCACGGTAAGTCACTAAACACTATTACTACAATACAGACTGCAAAATGTATTTATTTGCTTATAATATGTAAATGTAATAATTATAATAAGAATACAGATTCCGAAAATTGATTCTGCTGTTTACGACTTGGCAATTTTATTGAAAAAAATTGAAACAACTTTAACAAATCTCGAAGAAAAAGAAACTTTTTTCAAAGATTCTTACTGGTTATAAAATATATAGATGTAATATAAATATCCGAAAAGTTGAAACAAAATGAAAAAATTATATTTAATAAGAAAATCTGTATAACTAACAATAAGATCTTTAACCCCTTGCCTTATGATTTCTATTTTGACAGCGTGCGTAATACCCCAGAATTAATTCCAGAAATTAAAATTTCTCTCTGATCTTTAACATTTGGCACAACTGACTGCAATATTAATGCTATAAAAATAATTTTACCGTCCCGTGATCGACTGATATTTTCAATTTAATAGTTATTGGTAAACTTCAAAATTCCGTATGCCATTTATCGACTCACGTGTGTCACACGTTATTGTAAGCTAAGGGGTTAAATAAAACGCTGAACGTGGAGATCTTCATAAGTTCCCACTATTTATTAACACTGGAACTACCGGCGTTGAATCTATTATATTTCAAAATATGAAATAAGTGCTTTGAAAACAGAAGAATCAAAAGGTAGAAAAGCTGATCGATTCGATAATTTGTGATTTATGACATGGCTTTAGAATATGTACTCTATGACTCTCCTATAAACTTGAAGAATTTTTTAAAAAAAATTTGAACAAGTCATTTTGACTGGCTTGGTAGTTCTAATGTTAAAAGTATAGAAGTGTAATATAAATATCTGGAAACATTAAAATAATGTAAAGTAATTCTCTTTAATAAGAAAATCTGTAGAACCGAGTACTTCGACTGAAACCCCAAACGCTGATCATTTCAAGGGTTCTCACTATTATAATAAATTGAAAACGTTCCTAATAAGTCCTTGTTATCAGTACAAAACGCATTCGTGCAACCATTACCGATACGCAGTTAATATCAAGTTTGAACGATGTAATTTTCTCGCTGCATTCATGGGCTTATAAACTTGTTGCATTCCGGTTTGCGCAGGATGTTGCGATAAACTCGGACTGTGTTAAACAGCCCCAAAGCAGGAAGATATGCTACAGGTCAAGCGTGATTAGATGACCGCAACATTCCGCAGGAAAAAAAGGCTTTGGAACGTTTTGATCGACAGGAAGTATTCAGATAGTACGAATAAGTACGTCTAATCGGTCGACATGGTATCGCGGATGAAGCTTCAGGAGATTGATTATTATAGGCCTGGTATACCACGTGCTATTGCCGATTGGTTGGAGGATGGTTAAGTCTTGGCGAAGTGCGAACAACATTGTTAAACGTGCAAAAAAAGTTTAGATTGGAAATTTAACAGTGTAAAATCTTATATAGTTGGTTTATCGATATTAATCAAATCTTCAAATTACTATAATTAATAATTGATGTTATTACTAACCACTTGGATCATCGTACTAAGCAAACACGCCCTCAATTAACGTTGTAGAATAATTTCTTTAATCTAAATATATAACGAAAAAAATATGTAGGTGTTAGCATATACTTACGTAAACACATGTGATAACATAGAACAAAGTATTATATAATATCTACATACATTTATAGAGTGAGAGATCGTTTAGAATTTCAAGAAAACTTAATATTCTCCTCTCCATTAACATTATTTACGTTGAGTCCGTCTGCGTTATCAGATATTTTATAAATACGTGGATGTAAAGTTAAAAAAACAGGGAATAGAAATAATACAATAAATACAAAAATATGAATGACACACAAACATTATTGAAAGAGGCTGCTATTACACTGGGAAATAATCATCTGGTTATTTATGAGTATCTTTTAACCTTAGTTTTGGTAAAAAACATACTCAGCTATTTCTTAACTATCTTCGCTACAGAACAATTACAATTGTCCAACTTTATAACTTTTTTCTGTTCTCCAATAGCCATAGAGTGATTCTTATAGTGTTGGTCATCCTGAACACGAATCCGCCAACGAAATTTCTCTGTCACTCTCTGTTTTCGACAAACCTCAGTTTTTGTAAAAACGGTTCAATTCGGAAAAGAAGCTGGTATTTACATCTAACTTTAAAAGCATGGACCGTCGCGTCCTAGTGTTCTCCGTAAAACCCGTACTTTGTAAAAATCGTGTCACGCCGACGCGTCGCCATGCTTCGTTCAAAAAAGTCTATTCGTTTCATTTTCGTCGTATCTATACAGTCCTTAACCCTTTCGCTACGGAGCGCTTGTGACAAAATGTGACCGCTGTGTACGGAGCGCATTACTGAGTAGTTGACACTGAGGTACGGAATGTTACGAAGTAATTAGAAGTCGTTTCTTGCTCTCTGAATTTTACAATGATATTTATTATACTTAGTAATATCATTTTACTTTCTAAAATATAAAAATTTATAATAATAATTTATTTTTTAAATATTATATTATAATGTTCATATAATATTTCTTATTACAATATAACCAAATTGCTAAAATATTTAAAGGCGAACACATAATCAATAATCAACTTTGGTATGATAAAGCTAAAAAACATGGAGCCACACATAAACCAACATTGTGAGCAATAGTATCTGGACTCACGTCTTTTTCCTTATTTACTGCAGATGACACATTTTCGAACTTCATTTTTCTTTTTTGCCGCCTTATTCGAATATATGAACGACAGTATCTCATATGTCAAACATGAAACAATAGTATATATGGTATGAACGTATATATACGCTCTTCGTATCCGAGCGCCCACTTTTCAAGGGCGCATATATACGCTCTTCGTATATGAATGTTCATTCTTCGAGGGCGTATATATACGCCCTTCGGAGCGAAAGGGTTAATCCCGTTCGTTCGCCTTTGTCTTTCTTGTCTGTTAGCGTCACTCGAGGGAAAAACGGTACTCCCACCCTAGCCGGCGTGCACTCCGACGGCTGGGCCTGACCCCGAGGATTCCCGGACCAGCCAGTGACGCGCACTTCCCTTTATGTACTGTTTCCCCTCAAGACGTCCGTTTTTATCCTTATATCTATCCATCGCCGTGCGTCATATCGTCACGTCGTTCTGCCATAAATAAAGTTGTAAACGTCCCGTCCTTCGTCCTTAACCCTTCGCAGTCCTATGTCGAGCTATACTCGACATACCTTTTCACTTCATTTCATTTTCTAACGATTTAATATCGACTTTCCAAATTCATAATGACTTTGCAATATCACCTAAATGTCCGACAGTACCTACGGTTATTGCTAGCATTAAAAAAAAAGGAATAACCAACGACAGAGAATGTTGTGCAATTAATTGCATTTAGCTCGCTACAAACTTGAGAAAATAATTCGGACCGCAAAGGGTTAACCCTTTGAGTGCGGCGAAGCGCGACAGCGCTTCTCTTGTGTTGTGCCAATAATGCGTAGAAACGCGATCGCGCTGCTGTATGTTACTACGATATAATTTTCGCATTTATTGAGAGCAGGACGAGACGATTTGCGACAGTATGAGGTATGCAGTAAAAAAAATGGTAATGGAATTAAACGATCCAACTTAATTTGCGCTATATATGAAAAAGGAATTCATGGAATTTGTGCAGCAAAACACTCTTGTAATAAGTGAGAATAAAAAATATTATTGTTGGTAAAAATTACTTTTTATGTAATAATTAGAGTTAATTATAACCGTTTCTATTAATTTCCAAAAAGAATAACTACGCATTTCGTTCCGTACTCTTAGCATATATACAAGAAAATTCTTCAGCACTCAAAAGGTTAAGTTCATACATCCTATTCTATCTTATTTCTAGCCTATACTACGGGTCCCTAGCCGCAGCAACCTCCACGAAAATCTGAGAAACTTGTTTGTACAGAATTTTTTTTAAATTCTACGATTAATTAAAAAAGTCCTGGTGATTTGGTTAATGTATATTCAGGCAGGCATTGTTAGAAGTTGCGATATTTATACTAGGCAAAGAAGTACGTTCACAAATCTGACGGAATAAGATGTGTTTATAATAGTTCAGCCAAGGCGTAAATCGCAGTACCGTTAGATCGTTACTATCAGCCGGAATATCGAGAAATATTTTATTACAATTTTATACCAGAATGTTTTAGACGTTTATATCTCGCCAGTACAATTTTTTATTTTGATCAATTAAGTATTTTAATACCTGGCAACCAGTTACCGTTTACTCTTAGATCCGATATATAGTGAGGGACCAGAAAGAAGGCACTTGGGACGGAAGGGGAGATTGCTCTCGCACCGGCTATCCCTGCCATGTCGGTCCTGGAAACCTGGGATCGACGAATGACAACCGAAAATAAAACACTCCTTTCGTCGTTGCGGGTCTCTCTTGCAAATAGCGCATCCAAATCGAAAATGCGTGAGGGAGAGGGATGTCCCTATCTGTCGGACGAATCAGAGCAAATTACCCCTCAAGTGCCTTGTTTCTGGTTACATTAACAGTGTTAACTATTACGTTAACTATTGCAATCATGATTTTTATAATGCAGCCAACAAACGTAAAACAGATAAAAAAGATTTCGTCCGTCACAAAAACAATCTACTTAAATAAATTTCAACTTGTGCATATTTAAAGTAAATAATTGAATTCATTGCAGTTCGAAGTAGTTTTGAAATTGCTTTTTATGCGATATGAATTAAATTGGCAAAATTCGATGGATACAGATATTTATTTTTATTTAAGAGCAGCAATAAATAAGGTCATTCATAAATAATATAATTGTATATATACAACTTAAGTAATGAGAAGGGTATATCGGATGTGTTTCGATATAAGATTACAAAAATTGAATAATTCCACATATGTACATTAAATTTTTGGACAAAACCTTTATTCCTTACGTTGGAATAAAAATCCATTATTAATAATTGAATTATTAACAATAGTTCAATTGCTATTGAAATTCAATCACAGTGCAGTCATGAATTACGTGGCAAATTATTTCCTATTAATAAAAAATTACACTGTAGATGTAATTTGATTCCCCCAATAGCGATTAGTTGAAATGCTTCTGCAATTTCTGTAATCACTATGATCCGCAACAATGATTCGATGAATAGAGTTGATTTAATTGTTTATTGACGACAATTATAAAATTCCAAGCCTAGAAGGAGCGGTGTAAAAGTGATGGGGGAGAATTACTGCAGGGCGCTCAGAAATTGGCACATGAGAAATTATTATTAAGGAAAGAGAAACAATGAAATCAGTGATCTTTTGTTCGGTAATTCTGAAAATTCTGTAATTTCTGTAAAAAAAAATTCTGTAAATCTATAGAGGATTTTATACCTCTTGATGCCTCCTTCGCCAAAGTATTTATTTAATATATTTAAATATAACAGATTTAACGCCGGTAGTGCTAGTGATCATATATTTAAATATAACATAATATATCTAACGCCGGTAGTTCTAGCGTTAACACTAGAACTACGACGGCAGTCA
Source organism: Cerceris ruficornis (assembly GCA_963989415.1). Classification (NCBI taxonomy): domain Eukaryota; kingdom Metazoa; phylum Arthropoda; class Insecta; order Hymenoptera; family Crabronidae; genus Cerceris; species Cerceris ruficornis. Next base: position 53,773,453 of record OZ022517.1, read on the forward strand.
AAATGACTGGTTCATCATTTTTTATAAAAATTCTTCAATTTTGTAGAGAAGTCACAGAGTAGATACTCTGCGCAAACCATAAATTATTGTATTAACCATCTTTTCCACCTTTTGATTCACTCTATTTCTAAGGTACTTATTTAACATTTTTAAATATAATATACTTAACGCCGGTAGTTCTAGGGTTAATGACGTATTCCGTTCCACGAGGTTAAACTGTCATCGTTACTGACATTACACATGTGACTTTTTGCCAACTCTCAGCAGTACTGAAGAAGAGAATGAGGCAAAGCAAAAATAGAAGCAGCCATTCTCCAGGAAAAGAAAGTTCAAATTCTACCGCGTATTTCGTATCGATACTTCGATGTAAGAAATTCCCTTTGGGCACTCAATCCATTTCGCTTCAATATCACGAGGAAACCTTGGAAAAAATAAGAAACCCGATCCTGTATTACTCGTTTGATTCCTTTCTTCGTTTCATTTGACAAAAGGGATCGAAATTAAAATACGAGATCAAGTGACGACAAGAAATTCCGGGAGAAAGTATAAATATACAGGAACTTATATTATGTAAATTAATACGGAATTGTGGATGTGAATAAATAACTGGACTTTAATTGGTCTGGTTGAAATTGTGAATCGGACCATAAAAAGTTAATTCATTTTTTTTCTTGTGGTAATTGCAAATAAAAATGTCCTAAAAGCGTTTTTTTCTGGGATTTTAAATACCCAGGTAAAAATTGTTATATAAATTGTGCCAAATAATTTTTTGTTAAATATCTTTAATCTAATACATATATCGAAAGCTACAAGGTTTTAATTACAGTAAAATATAAATACATTTCTAATGGAGATATGTTTTTAAAAAATGATGATATTTAACGCGAAGAAGCGGAAGCATCATAAAAGTTTTATAATTTGGAATAACCATATTATAATCAATTATTTGGCTACTTTCTTTGGCGAAGTTATCATGGTATTTTCAGGTAGCATTACACTTGCAATTAGGGCAAATACATTTTTTTTATTGAAGATTAAACATAGGAATGTTATTCGGTATAAATTAATTTGACAAAATTTAAATTAAAAGCAACAAGAAGACCGTATGCAATAAATTAGTCATTTTCCCAAACCCTCTTCTCTCTGTCATTTGGCTACGATAAAAATATCAAAATACTTGCACAGAATTTGATAAGCTAATCTTACATTAGTCATAGTGGGCCTGTAAAATTTGTGTGCTAAGGAAAAATTATTTGTAAACATTTAGACAAGGCGCATCGGATACCAGGATTGTACAAGATTCCAGTAGCATCAATCCGGATGATTGTTCTTTTATCTAAGTTTGTTAAAAGTAAATTGTTTGCAAAATCTAATTGTAACATATCCGACTCTTTTTCACTGAGAATACACTTTGGTTTTACGATTTAGAAAGTTTAATGTTTAGTTGCTGTAGCTGTACGCCATCCCTAACGACGATTACGTGAAAGTGATTGCACGTTAACTTCAACGTGAAACTTCAAGCACGGTACCTATATGTTCAATTTTTAAAGCCCTAAGCAAGTCTAGGCAATTTACCAGGCAATCTTTTTTTCGAAGCGATTGTTTCGACAAACGGTTTACATGCTTTCCAGTCTTGAGTACAGCATAAATGTGTGCGTCTAATTGTTTAAACGGCTAGCAATAAGTATTTAAGAGGAAGTAATTTTTCTTTCACAACAAATTTTGACACAAAAATGTTATTAGAAAAATGGTTTCTGAGAGCCTTCACTTATATCACAGTATTTAGTATTATACGATTATTCAGCATTATTATTTACTATGTTGCAATAAGTTAGTTGTTAGTAGTTATATATTTTTAAGACACAGGTCTTGTGTCTTTTTTGTTGAGAATGCAAATTTCAATTTTTGTTTCAATTTCATGGACATTAGTAAGAAAGTTAATAAATATTTATTTATAAAAAATATTAAAGTGCAGAGGGTAATGTTCACTGGGGGAACATTAATTCGAAATAAGAGTATTTTATTTCGTTCGATGACTTGAAGATATGCGAGCACAAATTCTGTGCACGGATTTCGATATTTCTATCATAGCCAAATAACAGGACAAGAGATTTTAGGAAAATGACTAATTTATTGCACACGTTCTTCCTCTAGTTTCTAATTTAAATTTTGTCAAATTAATTTTTATTGAAATAACATTTGCATGATATGTCTTCAATCAAATGTTTGTATTTACCCTAATTGCAAGTGTAATGCAAGCTAATAATACCATCATAACTTCACCAAAGAGAGACGACAAAGAATAGTTTATAAATATTAATCTGTAAAAGTATTTTCTCATTGTGGCAATATCCCTTTGCAACTTATGTTTGCAGTTTTATTAGTATTGTTTGAAAATGTTTAAAGCAGCAATTACTTTTTTGCATTTCGAAATATTTATTGGAATCTTTATATTTCTAGAAATAATATTAAGGTAATTATACAGATGAGGACTCCAATCACCGATTTCAATGATATTTTGATATCTTGTCAGGATTATTATGTTGAGCATTTTTTCCCTATACGTAGAACCCCCGCAACAAACACTAATTTATTTGTTTGTTATAAAAACCTAACTTAAAGCAGACCCTTCGGGGACAGGTATGTACCCAGGTGAGGTGAGCATAACAGACTACCTGCGTTCGATTTCGTTTAATTTAATTTAGGTGTTCGTAACGAAAAGATAAATCAGTGTCGGTTGGGCACAGTTCTACCACTAGGTTTACCGACATTTCTCATATACCTATCACTATCGACACGGGCCATTGGGTGAACTACATAGAGAAGTTGAAAATTAGAAGGCTTTGAAGAAAGTAAATTTCAATATATACTCGTCTCACTGAATTGATAAAAATCAGTACAAGTGATAGAAAACGAATGTAAACGATTTCTGCAAATTCCCTCACAAACTTCGAAATGGATCAAAGTGACATGCCCCGGTAAACCTAGTGTTAACCCTTTGCGGTCCGAATTATTTTCTCAATTTTGTAGCGAGCTAAATGAAATTAATTTAGCAACATTTTCTATCATTGGTTATTCATTTTTTTTAAATTATAACAATAACTATAGACCCTGGCGGATATTTAGGTGATATTACAAAGTCATTATGAAATTGGAAAGTCGATATTAAATTGCTGGAAAATAAAATGAAGTGAAAAGCTATGTCGAGTATAGCTCGACATAGGACTGCAAAGAGTTAAAGGAAGGCCGTCGTCCGACGATCCGACAAATGGTAAGCATTGGACGTATATTTTGCGCCTATCTTTATGAGGTGCCTTTCAACGAGTTCACCCGTTATATACTCTCTTTGTCGAGCGCCGGAGAAACAGTAGATAAACGGTCGCACACGCTGACTCTTGCGTTGCCACAGGCATGCACGTATAGTCAAAATTCAATGTGTAGTAGCAGCAGTTTTTCGCAAATATCTCGAAAATTAAAGCCGAGCGAGGATTACATGTATAAGTAAAAATTGCTTAGACTCATAATCGTGACAACATATCCAAAAATTATTGAAATCGGTCAAGTAGATCTGCATCTGTATAAGTACCAATATTAATTGCTGCTAATTGTAAGATTCATTGGAAAGCTGTTTTTTGATTGCCGGAAATTCAATCCATTTTCCTTGCGGTTAAAATTAGATAGAATTACATACATTAACTGGACGTATTCTGCTATAGAAATTTGAAACTAGAAATACATTTTTTCAACGTTATTATTTTACTATTAAAAATTGTAATCATTTGGCGATTTACATTTGTTTCAACTTCACCTTTTTTCAGTATACAATTAGTCGTTTGTACGTGTTCCGTTTAACAGGGAGGTGAAATGTCAACCTAAAACCTCAGCTAATAGAAACGGATAATTTATAAGAAGCGAGCTAAATAAGATCCTGTAATTTTGCGAAAATGAGTGCAGTGGGATATGAAACAAAAGTAAAAACGTGGACACCCGCTGTGCCTTGCAAAATTCCGGACAACATCGTTTCCTCGCAATTTACGGCGGCGAAAGTATTCGTACCTTCCTATGAGAAGTAGGTCCTGATATATAGTACATTCTTACGAAATAAGAAATTAAAATATACCACAAAATTATAAATATGAGACGTATTAATATTCTCCCATTACTTTCATATTTTTATAATCATTAACACTAGATCTACCAAGGTGATAAACATGACTTGTTCCGAATTTCTTACAAATGTTCCTGAAATGTTCAGTGTTATATCTTGCTTAATTTCCTATATCTATCTTGTAAAGTATAAAAAATTAAATCCATTAAGTTTCTTGCGACTTGTATTCCTATTCTCCTCAAGTATCTATGTAGCATTAGGTGTACAAATAAGTTCGGTGCCTTTTTATCATATTTTCGATGTTTATTTATAAAAAGAAGGAATGCACTTTAAGTTTCAAAGTAATCGCCGTTACTTTCTACACAGTTCTTCCACTTTTTGGGTAGTTGGTCAATTCCATTTCTATAAAAAGATGGTGGTTTCGATTGAGCAAAGTCTTTAATTCTTTTTTGGATATCTTCGAGAGTTTCGAAGTGGGAATCAGCTAAGTGATGTGGCAGCCTTAATCTTAGGTGGCTTGATGTGGTGAATATGCCGCATTAGGGAGAATCTCCCAGCCCAAAGAAGAAATGACTTCCAATCAGAGCTGGGCATTATTTCAGATACAATATTTCAAAACTTATTTAAAATATTATTTGAAATAAAAAGTTATTTCATAAAAATATTTCACTATTTGAAATAAATTATGTTATATTTTGTCCAACAAAATAATTTTAGGAAATGATTATCTATTCTTTTATTTCGTGAAATACATCAGTTCAAATAATAAAATAACAAGTTATTTTCTTATTTGAGATATGTATTTCAAATGTCAAATAACATGTTATTTTATTATTTCAAGTAATTTAAGGTACGTGAAATAATGAAAAGACAAATAATTACTGCATACATTTATGCTTACACAATGCTTAACGATTACCCAGTAATAAAAAAAATATTTCTGAAGTACAACACGCCCCTTCCTTCATCAGCACCCGTCGAACGTTTATTTTCCTTCGCCACAATGTTTGATGCCCCAAGAATGAAATCTCTTTGCGATGAACTGTTCGAAAAAAGGGTTTTATTGAAAGCAAATGGTGTAAAATCTTTCATGAAGTAATTAATTTTGTTCTGCTTTCAGTCAGTATTTTGGTCTGTTTCAATTATTTTATTTTTGTTTATTAATTAGTTGTTATACAAATGTGTCAATAAATATTTTGTCGATTTTCTAATTTATTTACCAAAAAAGTATTATCTATGGTAATTTTGTTAAATAATTACGATTATAAGTATTAATTTGGTATAGAGTAATGTATAATACTCGTAGTCATATATTGTTGTATAATACATAAATATACAATAAATATGAAAAATATATTATAAATGAAAATATGGTTTTAGTTCTTTTAAATCTTTATTGCTACTCATCAATAGTTTATTTTCCAAACTAAACATATATAAGGCGAAATTTCAACTTACAATTAGTATCATACATTTCTCTTAATTATTTCAAATAAGTTTATTTCAAATGCCTACGCCGAAATAAATTATAATAAAGTTATTATTTAAAATAAATGTACTCAAATAAATTCCTCTCAAATAGTTATTTCATAGAGTTTATTTGAAATAATGTTATTTTCAATAATTAACTTATTATTTTTATTTGAAATAAAATTTGCCCAGCCCTGCTTCCAATGTTGTTTTCGTCGTATGTGGGCGTGCGTTGTCATGCAGCAGTATTACCTGCCTGATTCCACCACCAGTAAAAGGCCTCTTCTGTTCAATTGCGTCGCTTAAATGTGTTATTTGTTGCTGGTAACTCTCAGCAGTAATCGTTTCTCCAGGTTTCAGCAACTCAAAATAGAGGACACCTTTGAAATCCCACCAAATAATACTCAGTAACACTTTTTCAGCGTTAATGTTGAGCTTAGCCGTAGATATTGCTGGTTGACTTGGATAAACCCATGACTTTCGTCGTTTAGGATTGTCGTACAACACCCATTTTTCATTCCCGGTTGCCATTTTGTGCAGAAAATCTTTTTGATTGAATCGTGACAGCAGGGACGTTGCAGTGTCACAGCATCTCATTTTGTTTTCGGGGCTGAGTACTTGAGGAACCCAACGGCCTAACTTTTGTATTCTCCCAAGCTTCTTCGAATGAACGGAAATTGCTTGTTGAGTTACACCAAGTTCCTCAGGAAGTTCCTGCTGCGCTTGGCAAGGATCATCGTTCAACAGTTGCTCTAATTCCTTGTGCTCCACTTTTTCGGCGTTCCACTGCGTTCACCATCATTAATATTAAAATTTCCACTATGAAACTTTTGGAACCACTTTTTGCACGTCTTATGGGTTGCAGCATTTTCAGCCAATGCTGAACAAATCATTTTCGTAGCCTTAGCAGCATTTTTCTTCAATTCGAATGCAAAAAGAATACAGTGTCTAATGTGCCCTTTCTGAAACACCGTGGTGTAAGGTCTTGTCTTTTGAGGTAATGTTATAATTAGTGTAAAGTTATATCATGCATTTCGTAAGGTGAGGTTAGTACATTAAGATGCCGATGCGGCGGCAAATTTTTTTAATTTGAAACATAATTGCAGTTGAACGTATATAAAGGCACCGAACATATTTGTACACCTAATATCTTTAAATATACTGAATTAATAGTCGGTAGTTCTAGTTTGAAAAGGAGATAAATATAAGTAGCAGTATAAATTGATTTTTATTCATTTATTGTAGAAATTATATACGAATTTATTTAAAATCTCAAATACACGTCAAAACTATCAAATACTTTCAAATAACAAATGTATACACACTTTCATTCTCAGACAATTATTCGATATTGGCAGCTAATGGTATATATGTATAATATAAGATATTGCACTTTAATTTGAACGTAACTTCAAAGTCTGTTCGAAGGAAAGATATATTAACACGCACCTAACATTATTTCTCCCACGGTTTTGTGTTTACCGATTTCAACCAAAGGTGTCTTCTGACATCTCTTCGCTTCAATGTAAATATCTTGGGAATAATTGTTATAAACTAATTTTTGTTTAATATTTTTCTTTACCAGAAGATTAATTCAACATTGTAATATTATTAACTAAAAAATAGCGTTACACATGAAATATATCAAGGTGCCTTTCAACACCTTCGGTAAAATGAGTGTTCAGTTATTCTTGCTGAGAAAAACGAAAGACACAATCGATTCATTGTGAAGAAAGGATAGTTACTATAATTAGTAACATTATTTTTAGTGATATTTGAAGTAATATTATTTTTAGAGAAAAACGCCCATGTATGAATCATCTACTGACAAATGAATACCAACGCATCTGGTGGCAAGAAAAAGAAACCTGGGACAAGATGTTCGCCAGAAAAATAACAACAAAGCAGTTGTTGCAACGCATGGTAAGAAAATATGTATCATCAGCCATTTTGAAACAGCTATGTTTTTCGCCACTATATAAAATCTGTTCAGGTGCACGAATCGCGGGCACCATGCTATGCCAGAAATAGCGTAATGTTTGATACTTCATAACGTAATGAAAATTACTTTATATTGAAATAATTACAAGACATAAGATATCGGAAGTCATGGAGATAAAAATATTGTGCTATTTTCGACTAGAATTACAAAATAACGCAAAATTTTAACGGGACATTACAGTCGCCAGTAAAATGCAGGAGAGTTTCCAATGATGGGTGACTATGGTTATCAGTAATATTGAAAGTGTTAATGTTAGACATTTTGTCTCATTTGCCGTAAGTTTGTCGGTGTTTATCGACCGTTAATATTTGGTTCTTAGTGGTAAATATGTTTCAGAATCAGCTGTCCTTAAAATTACATTCTTCATCAAGCTATCAAGTTCACCTACCGCGTTCAAACTCCCTATCAACCGTTAATTCATATATTGTCATTGTCTTTTACTCTTGTACATTCCTTCTATTGTTAAACTATTCGAAGATTATTACGTACAATGTTTTCCCAACGAATAAGACTAAATTTCTTACGATCACCAATTTTAAAGTGCTGGTGTCAAGCAGTTTAATTTTCTAAGTAATTGGAGTTTTATTTTTCAAACACAATCTTTTTTCACTGTAACATTGTAAATCTCAATTCTTTTTTAAACATTGCAATTTAACTTGTGTATCCGGATATACGTAAATTGACTGCGAGTGAAAATGTTGTGATGAAAGTTTTAAACTTTAGTCGCGCAAAGTGCAGTATATTTTTTTTTAATTTACTCATTTGATTGTTAAATTACCGCATGCAATTCGACAGCTACCGTTTTGAAACGATAGATGTTATAAATTTCGATTTGATCATATTTAGCTATTTATACTTCAAATTATTCTAGCTATTCATGCCTCATATTAAACATTTGCATTTTTCGATTTGAAAGTAGTACACTCATCATTTTTAATCTAAAAAATTGAGCACTGAGATTTCAGTACCTTAACAAAAAATGAATTTATACAAATACATTGAGAAACTATCATTTGCAAGATGTTGTTTTTAACACTATAAGATTTTATTATTTTAATATTGTTCAACAAAGATAATTAGACGGCAACCTCCAACACCCGCGGCCAAACAATATTCCACAAAAAGTAAGAAGCCGAAGAAGAAAAAGCAACCGAAAAGACTTGAAGAAACTGCCGATATCAAAATCAACGAGCAATCTAATGATTCAAAAACGGAAGGAAACGTGGAAGGAAAAACGGAAGCACTATTGAAACAAAACGATACTGATTGTTAAAAATTTTAATGTAAAATTGTCATTGAAAAAGTATTAATGTCTTTCAAGTAAATTGTATTTGAAGTCAGCGAATAAGTATCTGTCTTTATGACATTACACTGTGTTGTGTGGATTGTCTACTGAACAATTCCACGAGAAGAAATTAAAATGAAAATATGAAATAAAATTTCTTTATGGTGTTAAACTCCATTCAATAACCGATACAGTGACCATTTGGACCGTTAACAGTTAATATTGGTCATCGTAAGAACCTCCTAATCCGTGGAGACGATCGATGCTCACCGTTTATCCTACCCGTTGCATCGTACTGCACGATGCAATAAAACATGTAGCGAACAGACCGCTAAAGTTTTAATATCGCTGGCTACCAACAATATCCAAAACATAAACGGCTTTGAGGATTTCCTACGACTTCAAGTTTCCAAGAGTTCGTGTCAATAAAGGTGCGGATCAGACCCACCTCTCCAAACATTTCTGAAATGAGGATCAATCAAAACATTACAGCATCGATCGTCCCCGCAGGACGAACGTCCGAGTACGCCTTGAAGCACTGCGAAAGTTGCCAGTACCAATTCGACCGTCAGCCAGCGAACTTCGAGTTGGAAATACTGAAGACATGCAACCAGATTCATCATTTTTCTACGTGTGGATCGGCAGATTAACCCTTTCGCTATTTGCTAATGGGATATATGAGCCACTCACTTGCCAAATCGATTAACTCCATAAAGCCTAAAGTGGAGAAATGTGATGAAATAGTATACACTCTTTTTCGAAATTTCCTTCAAAATATAAATACAAATAAATATTGTAAAATACATAATCACATGTAGCTTTTCTCTAACGAAGTATAAAACGAATAAGGTGTTTAGAGATCGCGTTCTTGATTGTAGCAAGACGTAATGACTTATTTTCTCGATGTACAGGGTGTTTCAAAAGGTTTTGTCATGGCTTCGGGGGGTTGTTCTAGAGCTCGGATTGGATGGAGATTTGTGAAAATTACCTGCCGCAAAATTATTTGAGGAATCCCCGATTTAATCTGGCTGGGCCATCTTATTCGTATTGTTACGTAGGTAAAATGTAAAGGTAGGTAAAATGACTTTTCATTGGGCCTCCGCGATCAAATTTTCGCTTAGTAAGTGAGAGAGTCAGCTGTTCCTTCGGAAAGAAACACACAAGATATCCTTGTCCTTGTACAAACTTTGTGTTTTTATACGTAATCAAGTCGCTAGTCTTATGTTCGCTCTCACTGAATCTCGGTCCTCCCTACTCTTTCATGTAATTTTTCTCTCCCTACTTTCGAACAATGAGAGTAAGGGAAAGTCCTTTTATCCCTGTCTAGGCGGGTTCCGAAAAATTGTTATGGTTGCGTCGAGACGTCCGCAATCATGGGGGTGTCTCGGTATGGAAAATTCCACATCTGGTGGACACCCCTCAAGGCCCCAACCGCTTCGAGGCAAAGCACCCACCTAGACAATAAGACTTCTCTTTACCGACGGCCCACGACCCGGCCCCTATTCTCCGCGGACGGCCCCAAACCCGCGGGACCAGAAGCATCAGAAATTCGCTAAATTAAAAATAGCTATAATGCTGGAACGGTAAGAAGGCAGCTGATATGAAAGGGGAGATTGCTCTCGCACCGTCTATCCCCGCCATTTTGGTCCTGGAAATCTGAGATCGACGAATGACAACCGAAAATAAAACACTACTTTCGTCGTTCACATACGACGCAACAAAACTTTCGTCGTTCACACGACGACGCAACGAATGTCCGGGTCTCTCTTGCCAATAGCGCGTTAAAACCGAAAATGCGTGAGGGAGAGGGATGTCCCTATTCGTCGGGCGAATCAGAGCAAATTACCCTTCAAATGCCTTGATTCTGATCCCTCAGTATACATACTCACATACAAACATACATACACACCCAGTTACATACGGTAGCACAGTAAGTCACTAAACACTATTACTACAATACAGACTGCAAAATGTATTTATTTGCTTATAATATGTAAATGTAATATAGGGTCCTATTCAAGTTTAATCTTAGACGAGCAATGAAAGAATATCGATGCTCGTCTTTGAATAAACGGAACAGATTCCCTTAGAACTAATTAACAATAACGTAGCCTAGAAACTAAACTGAACGCGTGTAATTAAAAACAAATGATTAACTTTATTAAATATATGAAAATACAATACTCTAAACAATACTAAAATAACTCTAACGCTCTAAATCTCCACTCTGTATATCTCCACTCAACTTGACTCTATGAACTCAACTCAACAACTCTGTGTCTTGAACTCAACTGACTCTTCCCAAAAATCCTCGCTCGCATCCACCCTCGATCCTCTTTCTCACAGCATGCATTCTTCGTCTTTCTCACAGCATGCGTTCTCTATTGCACTCACTCATTTTCTCTTCCTCTACAGACTAAACATTCATGCTAGCCCTGACATCCGTCGCCTTCCAAATCACGCACTCTAAACAGCCACTCTCGCCTATATACAAACCATCCACACTCACTAATTCCAAAATTAATACTATTTGAGCGTAGGAAAAATTCCGTTCCTACAGTAATAATTATAATAAGAATACAGATTCCGAAAATTGCTTCTGCTGTTTACGACTTGGCAATTTTATTGAAAAAAGTTGAAACAACTTTAACAAATCTCGAAGAAAAAGAAACTTTTTTCAAAGATTCTTACTGGTTATAAAATATATAGATGTAAAATAAATATCCAAAAAGTTGGAATAAAATGAAAAAGTTATATTTAATAAGAAAATCTGTATAACTAACAATAAGATCTTTAAATAAAACGCTGAACGTGGAGATCTTCATAGGTTCGCACTATTTATTAACATTGGAACTACCGGCGTTGAATCGATTATATTTCAAAATATGAAATAAGTGCTTTGAAAACAGAAGAATCAAAAGGTAGAAAAGCTGATCGATTCGATAATTTGTGTTTTATGACATGGCTTTAGAATATCTACTCTATGACTTTTCTATAAACTTGAAGAATTTTTTAAAAAAATTTGTACAAGTCATTTTGAGTGGCTTGGTAGTTAGTTTGGTACATTCGAAGTACGAAATTTGATAATATAAATGTGAATGTATGGCATGGAAACCTGTAAACTGAAATGGACGCGATATCACTCGAGAAGCGACCGCGTAGTGTAACCTTCTCGCACTTTGTTTTGATACGGGTCGCTCGAGCTCGTCCATTTCAGTGATAGTCAGTCGGGAACGGGACAGCGACCGAGTAGGATCGTGGTCTGGTGTGGTGACTCTCGCTTTTGTCGGATCCTGGCTGTCCTGGAACTTTCGGGCCTGACTGCGGTGTGGGTCCTTCATCTTGTTAAATGGACAGTCCGCGACAGTGCACACACTGGGTTAACCAGGTGTATTACGGGCCCGAGAGTTAGCGGCTTGTTCATTACTGATCGAGTTCGGTTAATGGTCATCTGTCCGCTCCCCGGTCCCCAGGATCGACTTAATTGCGAGATGACCTTGGAGCCTTAGCCCGATCATTGCTCGGTCGTTGTCGAAAACGTACGAATGTATACCGCGTGATGAAAATATAAAGTCGTGTCAGATACCCGATTCTCTGTCGTCTTTTTCCGACTGCTCCGACAGCGCCGCGTAGCGGGCTTTATCTTTTCACACACCGTACGTAAAGTGAGGGACCAGAAACAAGGCACTTGCAACTGAAGGGGAGATTGCTCTCGCACTGCCTATCCCCGCCATGTCGGTCCTGGAAACCTGAGATCGACGAGTGATAACCGAAAATAAAACACTACTTTCGTCGTTCACATACGACGCAATACTACTTTCGTCGTTCACATGACGACGCAATACTCCTTTCGTCGTTCACATGACGACGCAACGAATTTGCGGGTGTCTCTTGCCAAGAACGCGTCAAAATCGAAAATGCGTGAGGGAGAGGGATGTCCCTATTCGTCGGGCGAATCAGAGCAAATTACCCCTCAGCTGCCTTCTTACCGTTCCAGCATTATAACAGGTCCAGCGCAGAGTCGGTCGCCCGAAGTCGAACAATGACGGAGACCGGATCGTAAACCGTCGTCCCTACAGGTGGAATGACCTTGGAAATAATTAGATTAACTTCTGAAATCAATTATTTATTATTCGATGGTCAAACAAACTTCGTCATTTAATCCTGCTAATCGTTATTATTACGTAAATTTATTCTAAACATAAGAAGTTAGCATTCTAACAAGTGCTTTGAGACATAAATTTTGAAAAATTCAAAAAGTGGAGTCAATCGATTTGGCTTGTGAACGGCTGATATAAGTCTCAAGGAAAGAATGGTGCAAAAAATGGACTTTACAAATTATGAGAGAAATTATTTTTTATTAGTAACAATAAGAGAAAGTGATTGAGTAGTAAGAAGATATTTTTTATGTAGAATTATTTTCTACACAAACTGCATTTTTTAAATTTTGTTGGAACAAATATTACCCAATAGTACTTTATGGGTGATAATTTTCGAATTGAAGTCGTAACGAAAGGGTTAACTTCACCAGAGTAGCAAAGGACAAAGTTCAAAGGACTATGCAGGTCATCCACATCACCAGCGTTTTACGAGCATGCGCTGCAGCACATATGATTACTTAAACCTTTGAGTGTTGAACACAGCTGGCAGAAGCGTTTTGCGTGGACGACACGTTGCGACACACATCTAATGATGAGGATTGCTAATAAGAGGTTTGTATCAATCACTGCACATTACAAGTATCATACTTTAGAAATTTCCTACATTTTACTATATGAGCAATTATGTTTGAAAGTGGTACAAGTCCCATTCTTCTCATGTTGAGATATGCATTTGAAAGTTCGTGCGTGCAAAAACTTTTGTGCTATAACATCTAACAATCGAACCTTGTTAGACGAAATCATGAGGATATTTCATTCTACTTACTTTCCCATCTGAAATGTGAAAAGAAGATATCTGTGTTTAGCTAAAAGTAACTTAAACACACTTTTCTTAAAAATAGAGTTACAATACCACTTTCAAAAATAACAGTTCATATAATACACACTGTGGGTAAAAGAAGTCTTGGCACACCCAGTTTTCTTGGAGTACCTTTAAACTATAAAGTCAACTATTAATCCATTCCCTGCCAATTTTTTCTTGGTTTGATTGTTTCTGGAAGAAGTATTGTTGTAGTGTAAAGGTAAAAATAATTCGTGATAATTACTGTTTAAAAGTACATTTAAAACAGACTGTCTTGAACACATTTAATCGCAAAAGCATATCAAATATCTAAATTAAATGCTAAACGCGTAGAAAATGAATAAATCCCCAAATGGGGATAATGAAAGGTAATGGGTCACTATTAACCACGTTTATTAGTATCTTCTGACAAACATAAATAGTATGCTTACTGTAGTAATATAGCAAACGTTACCACCTCCAAAGTTACTGTAATAGTATAGTATGTTTAATGTAATTCTTCTCATTAATGAACGGTTTTTTTCCCGCTGCTCTACCATACATTTCCGCAAAATGTAAAACATTTCGGACTGTTTGGGAACTCACTTCTTTTCTCCAATATGTTACGATGTCACCAGCTAAACTTTTGGCACTTACAAAAGGGTTTTTTTACTGCTTCTTTGACGATACCTTTTCGTTCTTTAATTGCAAGTACTTGCGTGACAACCTGTTCGTGGTTTGTTCTGGAAGATAGCAGTTGCCTTACATTTTCTAATACATTTCTCACTGTGGAGAAACTTAAATTTAATGAATTACCGATTGTTCGGTAACTTTCACCGCTTTCAGATAATGAAATAATTTCATTTCGCACGCACAATGACAACTTGCTCTTCTTTGTAGCCATGATTCTTGTTCAAAGGGTAAATACAATCTGATTGTGTTAACTGAGAGGAGCGATTCATAACGGCAAATTTTGTTTATGTGTATGACCTTAGAACCGAATTTGTCACGTTCGAAAGTGAGTAACACTTATCCTTATAGTAAAACCGTACGTCTGTGAATACTTTTGTGACTATGGAATTTTCGTTTTCTTTAATTTACTGTCTTATAACATATAACTCAGAATTCTCAGTCAACATACTATTTATATGTGCCAAAAGTCACTAATAAACATAGTTAATATTAATAGACCACTTTATATTTTAAAGATGTTCTAAGAAAACTACGTGTGCTGATACTTTTTTTTAAACACTATATGTATTAAATTCATAAAAATCCGAAGTCTATTGTGTAAGCGTAGCGTTTAGAAAGTCTGGAAGCTTCTAGAATGATGATTGTCTCCTGTGACGTCATAACTAATGACTGTTATACATAGAATCGTATATGCGACTTATCCGTAAAGGCAATTCGGTGTAAAAGGTGATAGGTGTACCTTAACACCAACCGTATTGACAATTTATGGATACTTATTCTGGCCATAGCTGATCTTTTGACCTGTTATGAAGTAACGATAATATGTTTTTGAAAGAAATGCAGGAGACTGCCAATTTAATGCAGGAAACAACGTACGAAACAATCTTTACTGAATCATAACAAAAATGACATATTTTTATTCCATTGAACTGGTCATTTGACCGCTTACGGTACGGTTAGTGTTAAAGAACAGATCTCTCACTTTTCACTCTGTACTCCGGCTTTTAAATTATAGTTAATTTGTTTTTCAAACCTTTTTGCAGAAATTATTGGGTAAAATATGTTCCAGGCAAAAACGTAAAACATTACTATTTGCTGGAAAGGTGAAAGTAAGTATCCGTTAATCAAACGTTCGTTTGTTAAATCCCTTCTATTCGAAAACACGGTAAAACGAAACCTCTATAAGTCGGAGATTTTTTCCCTTCCCTTGAGATTCGTTCGTTATCAAGGTTTGACTGTATAATAGTTATATAACAAGTTCGTACTCATTAGAAAAACTGGATAAGAAAAATAAAGTGCATTGCATGACTAACAAATGCAATTTTCATGTTAGTAGACTTATATATTATATATTATATCTACGTTTCATAATCAGTAATAATATTTTTATCAACTGCAATCGGCGCACGTCAAAATATTCTATGTATTCTATAATAAATTTATCGTAGTCGATAAGAGTCGACACCATCCGAATATTATTTTGTTTGGAGATTCATTCAGTTACGTAAATAGAGCGCAAAATACGCTTTACAATATGTCGCTCGATTCTCGAGAAACTTTCTATTCACATCACACGGATTATCAAACTGTAATGCTATGGACCTTCATGTACAACATGAAAGATAATTAAAACTGTTAAAATATTATTATCATAAAGGTGGAAATGAAATCATATGATTTACAAACTTTTACGACAAATATCTTCATTATAATAAAAGTTATAAATAGAAACTATTGAAAATCAATACAAGAACAAAGTTGATATTAGACAGTACTTTCATTATTATGAAAGTCATATAATGAAGTATAATTAAACATTTGAGAGTTGCAAATGCCACATGGGCATGGTGAACGCTTGGAAACTGTTAGCATAATTTGCAACATTGCCACAGCTATGAATCAGTCTGAATCGCTTGAATTGAAATGAAATAGAATTTTTTTGCGCAAGCAACGTAAATTTGAAGACCACCGTACGCTACAGATGTTTTATGTACCATAAAATGGACCCTGTAATTGAAAATCAAGGAACTGTCGTACACTTTCTCTCTCTCATACACTCTATTACTCTCGCTATTTTTATTTCACATTGTCCCTTTCTCCATTTCACCCTGTTTCTGTCTCATTCGCACTTTCCCATTCTCTTTGCAGCCTCTTACACAAAGCACCAATTATAGAAATATATTACCGTGTTTCCCTGAAAATAAGACCCTGTCTTATATTAATATAGCACTCAGAAAACGCAATAGGGTTTATTTTCGTGGGGCTTACATGTTAGCGAGAAATAATCCAAGAAGACAAAACAAAGTTTTATGTTCTTATGTAAAAGAAAATAATTTTAGAAATTCATGTTTTACAACTTCATACAACGTTACTGTATTCAATTTTTCACTAGGTCTTATTTTAGGGTAGGGCTTATATTAGAACCATCCTTAAAAATCGTAGTAGGGTTTATTTTCAGAGCAGGTCTTATTTTCGGGGAAACACGGTATACTATTGTATTCGAATATGTGGTTACGAAAACGCAACAATATTAACCCTTTGCACTCAGACTTTTACTCGCCTAAAACTTTCAGCAGATCGGACTTTTTTTCCTGTATCTGGTTATGTAATGTGTAATTTATTTGAAGGTAAAAACATATAAAATTTAAAAGGCTAGATATTTGTCTATCACATTACTTTTAAAAAATAAACTAAAGTCTTGAAAGGGTTCATTCAAATTATTTATCTGTGGGCCACATGTTTTTTATCCAGTTGAAAAATCAAAGCGTTCAAGAGTAGTGTCTTCTTCAATGATTTGGTGCCAATTACTAAATGGACGATTTTCGCTAAGACAACCTAAATTTTCTGACACGTTTTCATCACTTTCACTAGAAATCACTATATTGCAATACTTTTCTTGTTTTCTTCACTGGTGGAATAATGTTGCTGTGATCAGTATCACTTTCATATTGATCCACACTAAATTTGTCATCACTGCTATCTTGAAACAACGCTTCTTCCATCACATTTTCCGCTGTGATGAATATTGTTTTATTATTTTTATCCGCCAAAGAAATGATTAAATACTGAAATCATCGAAACAATAAATCACATGCAACTAAAATTTAACTGTAAATTACAATCGCTTGATCTTCAGTGTAGTATTGGGTTGGCAAGAAAGTAATTTCGGTTTTCGTCGATAGCTAATGTTACGTTTGTTTTGAAGGACTTCTGACAATGTTATCATTTTTTGCTTCTGAAAATTGAAAGTTGTCACTTTTGGCAGGATTTAGAAGCAAATTGTGCTTCATTTTGTTTGCAATTGTTAGTTTAGCGTGAATTTTAATATGGAGTGCAAATACCAACATTTTCGACATATTTTAATTTGTCATTACTTTTTTATACAAACCACATCGAAAGCTGAATTGTATCAAAAATAAGTTATGCTGTCAATTTGGTGGGATTACAAAGGTGTTGTGTACTTCGAGCTGCTTCCGAGGAACCAAACGATTAATTCAAATGTTTAGCCTAAAATCGCACCTGGTTCAGTTTTTTGCTGATAAAGACCAGAATTTCTATGAGAGCAGAATCATAAATTGGTCTAAAAGATGGGAAAAGGTCATCGAACAGAATGGAAAATGTATATTAAAGTTCATTCTTTGTTTAAAAAAAATTGAGTTTCAGTTCATATTACAAAACCGAAATTACTTTCTTGCCAACCCAATATATTGTTGGTGTGCCTAAGAAGTACTTCGAGTGCAAAGAGTTAACGTCAGAAACTGTAAGTACACTACATATTACATTCTTCAAAACGATGCCATTTATCTACTATAATATCGTTGCGGCGCACCATAAAATATTAATAACTTAGGGTTTATAAAAACAGCAATTATTGTACACGTCCGGCCGATCTCACAGATCACAGCAACTCTCTGACATATTATTAATAAAAAGCGCATCTTGTTGCTAAATATCCCTCTAGCAATCGATATTATATAGAGGGGAAACAATTTCATATTATATAATTCGTAACAATATATAATATTACCATAGCATATTAACCGTTTATTTTGAAAGTGGCGTAAGTCAGATTGCTGCAATGGAAAGTGGTGCTTTTTCAATAATTATACGAAATTACTCGTATTGAGGAAAATTGAAGTGCCCCAAATAACACGTACAAATAAATGTTCTTGAAAATTGGCGTGAATATTTTTAAACACGTAAACGCAAATCTATAAATATCTCGATTTAACACTAACTGTACCACGAACGGTCAAATGACCGGTCCAACGGAAGAAAAATTTGTAATTTTTTGTATTATTAAGTAAAGGCTGTTTTCATGTTATTTCTAATATTAAATCGACAATCTCCTGCGTATCTTTCGCAAAAATATTATCATTACTTTATAACAGTCGAATGGTTGACCCCGGTAAGAATAGATACAAGTGAAGTGCAGGTACGGTTAGCATTAAAAAGAAAGGGATTCATGCTGCTTTGAAAATGAACGGTCCGTATACTTGTAATGTGCTACACAACGTAGAAAATACATTTACAATGACCACGTCAAATCTCCCATTATTTTTACTTCACATCGACTTCATTTGATACATCGTCAATGTTACTTTCACATATTTCCAAAAGTTCTGCTTTCCATCGCCAATTATTACAACTTGATTCGTAAATATCAATATTGTCCTCAGAAACATAACCACTTCTGTGTTCTCATGAGCACCAAAGGCCCACAAAATATAAAAATGCATAGTATCTCAAAATTGTTAACGTAGTTATCCTGCAATTCAGACGCATCCCTAGCGATCATCGATTGTCGATGTTTATCGCTTCGCAACACGGAAAGAATGCAATCCTTTTCCTTCCACGCTGCTTTCATTGTTCAATTATCTTTTCAGATAGGTGAATTACGAGCGGTCTACTAGAAACTTAATGTCTAGATATTATCATGCTAATTATAGAAACGCGTGCCAAACGCATTAGTCGCGGTAACAAGAAGAACGAGAGCTAGATTCGTTCGCATGTCCGTATGTGTGTACAAGTTTCCACCGTCGACCGTGAACACCTATAATTCTTGGGTTTAATGCCTTCACGCATGAATGTACTTCTTGCACTTGCAATATCTATATTTGTATGTCTGCGAGGAATCAATAATATCGTATGTACGATGTGTCCTTTCAGGTGTCGTATTCGGTCAGATCGTAAATCGATCATGAATTTTGAGCGAGTTGGCTACCAGATAAGCCACATTGGTGAAAATCGTTAAAATCCATGCTAAGAAAGGTATTTTATCTTGCATTTCCTACTTGGTAGGATTTTTTACGCAAGTTAATAACAGAAATTATAGCTCGCTGTTGGAGACAACTTCTATTGTATTATACGGTTAACCTTGAGGGCTCTGGTAACAACGAGGATAAAGAACGATGTCTTGGACTTGTGAAATAGAGATCAGGGTTCGAGACGATATCACGGCAGGAAAGTTAATCCTTTATAATGTTTATATCATAGACTCGTTAAAGCTGTCAATGGAAAATTACAGGAAAAGCATTAACAGCTTCTTTTAAATGGATTAATTTTTTACGGGCCTTTTCGTGTCACCGTGTAAGGGCATGATTTATGCTCTAATTCCGCGTGTTCTTTCTTCATACTTTTTCGCAACTCTATTGGAAATACATTTTGTAAAATCTATTAGGTTGGTACATATGAAATGTCGGATTGTATACGGCGAAATTAAAATGCCACAGTTTTTGCAAAATGAATGTTTATAAATGAAAATAATTTCCATCGACATCAATACACTTCTACCAAAGATCCACAAGGGCTTTTATACGATTTTTAATAAAATCAGAGTTTTTAGAAAGAATAAAATTAGAGGCGACTTTTTTAAGGTCACCTTCATTATTGATTTTTTTTTCTGTAATGAAGGGGCTAAGTGTTTATAAATGTGATAATCCATTAAAGGAAGATCAAGTGAATAAGATGGGTACCGTAAAATTTCATATTTTAATTCACGAAATTTTTTTGAGCTCACTTTTCACGGATATGGTCTTGCATTGTCGTGCAAGAAAGTAGGCCCCCGTCGATTAATTGAAACCGAACGCAGTATTTTCAATTCTACGAGCATCTGTTCAATTTTTTTACAGTATCTGTCAGTAATAATGCTTTCAACGCCTTGGAAAAAAGGAAGTTCAGCTTTCCATGTATAGATAGGGCATCATTATGGCATACGGTTGTGGGTTTACCACGAGCTGCATTTTGAAGATACTTATATCCACAACGACACTTTTTGAACCAACATTTTACGATTTTTTTATTGACAATTGCCTCCTATATGCTCTGTTTATGTTGAGACTAGCAGCTGAAGCATTATTACCCAGTTTAAATTCATATCGGTTTACCACTCGTATTTCACTACTATTCGCATTGCTCAAAAAAGTATATTTTTTTAAAGAAATTATGTGTCTACCAAAAAAAATACATCTCAATATGGGGCATATAGACCAAACAACCTGTTTCAACTGTAAAATTATTAATTTTACGGCTGCCTATTTATAAAATATGGCCAAAATGTAGTGTATAGACCTAATCCGACATTTCATATGCACCAACCTAATACAAAGGATTTGGTGAAATTAAACTTTGACATCTATCGAGGGCATACATATGTATGTCCGTAATACAGTAATACTAAAAAAATTGCACTAGCGAATGTGTATTTTTGCAATCAGTAGTCTTTGTTTTGAATCGTGAGATTGAAATGATTTCTCGCATGCAGTTGGTATGTGTATAAATAATTCATTAATACAAACAATGGCATTAATTATTTACGCAAACGTTACGTAAGCTGAGTAATGCGATAAAGTCTACTTTAGTACTCCGAAATGTATTGAAGTTAATGAACGTGACGGAAACTAACTTATTACTTCTAAATGTAGTGAAATTAATGAAAAGTAAGATAAGCATCCTGGAGTGCAACGAAAACTCGAATTAGTATCCTAAAGCAGTGCTCCGCAACCTTTTATCTTCCACGACGCCACAACGTCGTTTCGATAATTCCACGGCACACCACGATTAAAAACTTGCAAATACATAAATTACAACAATACGTATATGATTTTATTAGATAAAAAATGCAATAAAATAGGTCTATGTATGTAGACAGTTACTCGACAAAATCATTCCGGCATAGCCAAGATCACACTAGTGTACCGTGGCACAGCCGTTGCGGAGCACTGCCCTAAGTTTTCTGAAATTAATGAATTGTAAGGAAGACTAAGAATAAGTTTAATTCTTCGAAGCGTATTGTATTATCATCAACTTCTATTATTGTAAGTGTGTCATTTGTGACTGAAAGTACACGAATGTGTCGACTTTTCTGCAATTCTCCATGTATGTAGGGTGTATGTCATGTGCTATTGTTATAAATGTGTAAGTGTCACTGCTCGAGCGATTATTTCTTTTTATAATTGGAAAACGTCGCTGCCATCCCCCAATTTTCCCTTCAACACATTCTTAGACGGTATTATCGTAGGTAGGGGCATATAATTCCGCAATATAGGGGAGAGTTGCCGAATGCGTACCACTTAATTTTGAAGGCAGTTTATATATTCTTTAGTAGGAATTTTAGCAAATATTATGTTTTGCATCTATGCATTAACTATTGAAGTTGCAATTTAATATGATTTTTTAAATATTTATTGATAGATCATTGTGATATGAACACTTTTATAAGATCATGCAAACAGTACGATTTCGACAACCGGTATCCTAAATGGTACCACCCGGTTTCCAAAATCGTACCTCATGTGTTGGATTAAAAAGACACAAAAAAATCATAAGAGAAACTGCATTTTGAGTTTAATTTAAGTTTAATATACAATACAACATAAAAAGAAAATGTAATATTACACTACTTTACGCAAATACAATTAGGACAATAATAAATATTGTCTTCTTTCGAAACTGCTCCACAAGCTTCATGTACCCACTTTTGGCACTTTAAGCATTGGATCATGTTTTCTAAATAAGAATTATTGCAAAGAAAACAGAACCAATCGTTTTCATTCTCCACTTCTATGTGAACTGGAGCAGCGGTGTTGGTTGACGGCGTGAAATACTGGTACGATTTCGGAAACCACGATGTGGTACGATTTAGGAAAAAGTCGTCCCGCCAAATAATTGAATCTAACTTTAAAACATTATCAGCATATTTTATAAACTAAATAGAAATAAATAATATAACATAGCTAGTATTCAAAAATATATAAGACTACCTCAGAAACTGTAGATTTATATTAAATTCAGCCGATTAAAATCGTTTAAAATTAACATCAGACTTACCTGATTTCTTTGTGCTTCTGTTATTCACAAAACAACACTTGATGCGAATGACTTTTTGGTCCAACTTTATTGACATAAATAAAAGTTCATATCTTTACCCCCAGGAGCCATCAAAATGCATTAATTTTTAAATAAAAGAGCTGGTACGATTTAGGTGACCAGTACGCATTTGACAACTCTCCCCTATATCCTAAAAATCCTAGAAAATTCCTGAAATCTGGTTTCACCCTCAACTAAATATCGATAGCAGAAACGGAGGTCGAGGAATATCCCGATTTATTTGGCAATTACTATTGAAAACTGCTTATAAATAAGGAAATTTAAAGAATAAATAAAATTTAATGAAACTCGTGAGCGAGGATTTGTCAATGGATTAGGCACATTGAAGGTCCGAAAGAGAAGTTCATTGTGCTAGAAAATTAATTAAGTTTTCAAAAATTCATGCCTCTCAATCCGTATAATAAACCTCGATATATTGACACTCCTCAACAATATACCTATATAGGTACCTAGTGCGAATGAATATTAAGTTTATACATACTAAATGCGATACAAGTGCATTATTAATAATTAAAGAAAGGTAATTTCTTTGGTTTTTGGTAAGAAACGAAACATGAGCTTGCTGGTACCTTGGGCAATCAAATTTATTTTCCCACCGACATGTCGCGACATAAGAAAATTATGATTTATGATGGAGTATTTACGGCAATTAATCGCGATTACGTTTACGAGATACTTATATGTTTGAGTAATTATTTCGCTAGCTTTAATAAAGATGTAACATAACACCTGTTTTATCGAGATGGAAGTATCGCGGAATATTAATTCCCCAATAAAGACGTAAATTTTCGTAGTCGATAATAAATGCGCAAGCATACGGAAATCAGATTGAGAAATGGAAAAATCTATCTCTCGATTTGTAAGATACATTTGAAAGTAAGATAAAGTTGTTTGAAACGTCGGTGAAATAATGCATCGTTCCGTAACGTGGAAGTTTCGAACATAATTATTTTTATGAGAAAGGAAAATACAGGAAATGTAATACATACGATACGAAAACAAAATTGTACAATCGCGGAAAGAAAGAAAATATATCGAGTAATAATAGCTTACATTCTTATTTGAGATAAAATATCGGTACGATAAAAATCTATGGTAATAAAATCAAAACGCGCTGCGATAGTATAACTTGTACTGTTGCTGAGTAAACCAGCATTAAATCATTCAAAAGTACTCTTAACTTATCGCTTTAATAACTTGTACAAATATTTTTAATACAATCAATAGTTGCTTAACGTCTATCCAATCATGTAGAGCCTGTTGAAAAAGAAACAAAAGCATTTCTCGCCTCTCCGTTAAAGTAGACGGTTTTCTTCAAACGCAAGACATAAACATAGACGCATGTCTTATATACTGACAATTACGAAATCACGCGAAACGGAAAGCTAATAAAGTCATTAAGAGAACGGTATTATTCTGTATATCAGCGTCAAAGAAATAAGCTCAGAAGTTGCCAATTAACAACTGTGCGTGGAAACTCCTGTAGACTGTATATTACAGTGAACCGGTTGCAGTAATGCATCCCCTTGTTCGGTTGACAATAGGAAATGTAAAATTCGATTAAATTAAGAGAAGCAGTAGATTTACTATATGTGTTTACAGTGTTAGAATAATCAAACCACTTTCGTGTTTTCAGCGTATATTACTATTAAATTTTTATCATATTAAAAAGGAAGGAAATCATTTTCAATTAGGCAGCAATCGTAACTGTTGTAGACTTCGTTTCTCTGAAACTTTACATCCCTCTTTCGAAACGTGGAAGACCCTTAGGCATATATATGAAATAATGGAGAGCGACATTTATGCAAATTGATGACAAATAAAAAATATGTTGCCCGAAGTAGATATTTCTGTCAGAAATATTAATTTTTGTAGGAATACATTTAACTAATTGTAAAAATACTTAATGGCTTACTGTGTAATTTTTCCAACGTTTTATCTTCCTTTCTGAAAACTTAAAAAATTTGAATGCAAATAGCATTTTGCAGAAGTTAAATATTTCTGTAAAAAGTTATCTATTTCTTAGAAAAATATTTCATTTCGAATATTATTAAAACAATATCTTCTTCGGGACTCTATAATCCTCCATTGCAGCTTGACAAATTTATGTACGTATCTGAAAAATATCGATACGTACGTAAACATCCTTTCAGTGAGTACTCGAGTCTTCCGTGTGAACAAGTTTTCCGCGGCTTTCATTGAGAAATTCAACCGTAAAATCTGCGTAGAAACCGGATTCTGGATTTTTTAAAAGCATTTTCCATCTGTTATACTAGATATAATGTAATACCGATATTGGAATCTTTAATAAGACCAAATGAATTTATATGACGTCATTTTGCGATAATAGTACTCAACGCTTAGAAAGTAAAATAGTAATATACGACCATGATTCTACCATAGTTTTATCGTTCTAACGTAATCCATGAAGAAAATATTACATTTCCATGGCGAACATGCGCCTCAATTTGTTCGTGTAATTAATTTGCATTTCCGTATTAATTGCAACTTTGTGAATAGAATTAACGGGAACTTCTTGAAATAAATACCATTAAATTCTTATTCGCTCGATTACCTCTAATGCATTTCAATTATTTGGAATTTAACGATTTTCGAAATGCTAGCTTCTAAGAATCCTCGACCGAAGTAAACGCGCATACGTTGAGCAACTTCAGATTTTTCTGGGTGTGAATAGTGATGAGCATTTTTGATACTCTCTCTTCTAAACTGCCAGGCAATTTAATCACTTTAGAATTCGAATCTCACTGGCAATAATTACACTATATTTTGAGATACTTAATACAGTTTCAAAGTTTTACAACATTAGTGACTCTTCATACATCTTCATACTAACCGTACTATGCACGATCAAATGACCAGTTTCGATTGAAGAAAAGTTTGTAATTTTTGTGCTATTAATTAAAGACTATTTCTGCGTTACTTCCTATATAAAGTGTCCAATCTCCTGCAATTATTTCGGAAAAAATATTATCGTTATTTCATAACCGATCGAAGGGCTTGTTACGATAAGAATAGGTATACATAAAGTGCCGTTATGATTAATATTAACCCATTCCCTGCCAAATTTTTCTTGGTTTGATTGTGTCTAGAAGAAGTATTGTCGTAGTGTAAAGATACAAATAAATCATGAAAATTCGTGCTTAAGAGTACATCTAAAAGAGACTGTCTTGAATACATTTAATCTCAAAAGCATGTCAAATATCTCTTAGGTTGGTAAGAAATTAATGTCGGCTTTCGAATTTTCAAACTTCGGCGCTTCATTTTGAGATAGCCGTTCATTTTAATCTGTTTGTCTTCTTATATCATTTAAGAAAAAAGAATATATTAAGAAACTTGTTTCTCGTTGGGAAAAATGTGTAAATTGTAATAGAACTTATTTTGATTAAAAAAAATTATTCACATTCTTAACATGTGTATTTAAAAATAAAGTTTGAAAACCGACATTAATTTCCTACCAACCTAATCAATTGAATGCTAAAAGATTTAGAAAATGAATGAATCCCCAAATGGAGACCATGTAAGGTAATGGGTTAAGAATTAAACAAATTTTGTAAAGTTTCGTTGTTACGTAAGTCTGAGGAAAAATGGCGTCGAAACAGTTACTAGCGGAAGATTATCAATTCTTTGATCATTTTAACACTGTCTTAATTCTTCGTATTAGAATTCAGTGCAGAAATTTAGAAGACCAGCACTTTAATACGTTGAATGATGTACTGATCACAGGTGACCTGCGCCATTGAATTCAATGAAATTTCTTGTGATTTTTAAATTATAATATTCATAAATTTGCTATTGTATCCAATATATAAGTATGGGTGTTAAAAAAATAATCTTCTGCTGAAGATATAAGTATTTTTACCTTTAATGTTTTTGCACAATAAAGATGTGGTTTTAAAAAGGAAATTTTTCGCTTCAGTAGAAACGACGAAACTAGGGAAATTCGGGTGGCATTCAATGTGCTAAAAATGATTCAAACAAATCGGTTGGAATACCATAAGGTTCACTGGTTATTCCCAGCGGCAGTCAGCGTGTTAAATATTTTTAATTAAAGAAACATATTAAATAACGTCATTTGGGATATTATTTTTTAATTAACTAAATAATACAAGAAGTATAATTATTTTTACGCAAACATTTAATCGGCAATTATAGAGCCACTATATTTTCTAACTATTTTGAAACAAATCGCACGACCCAAATGATTCTTTGATCTGATCCGCTACCCCACAAACATGTTGCAAAATTGTGCATTACTGCATAATAAGCTCTTAGTATAAATGCTACCAATATTTTTTAGATTGATCCCCGAGTACAATGTTGAAGAAACGAGAATTGCACACATGTGTCAATATTATTTAGATGTTTTAATTGAACTTTAAGCAGTCTTTACTCGTGTTATATTAAATAATACACTTAGGCATCGCCTTCTATATTATCCTTATAACCATTAAAAAGAATTATGTCGAAAATCGACCTATATGAAAATATACAAAACTGTTCTACCTAGAAATTTCGATAGGAATTTGAACAAGGAACATTATGATTACGAATAAAGCATAACTACATCCTCATATTTGCATCGTCTAATAATTTACACTTTCAAACTGTTAACACGTTGAATGCCATGAGGATCACCAGTGACCAGAGCTATTGCATTCATCGAAATTTCATATGACTTATAATTTGTAATATTTTCGAATTTGTTAATTCGGTCATTATTTACGCGAAGGTCTCAAAAAGATAAAGTCCTGCTGTCTATATATCTCTTTGTGTCTTTAAAGTTTCTGCTTTGTAACGATGTGATTTCAATAGAAAAAGTTTTACTTCACGAGAAATGAAGAAACTAGCGAAATACCGGCGGCATTCCACGTTCTAAATGAAGATAAAAAGGAGCACCAACAATTGTTACTATGAGCTATTTGGAACTGATGATCCATAATAAATTTTAAAAAGTCAAAGTTGGTACTTCAATTTAATAGGATAAGTGGCACAATACAAATAGTAACTTTTGTATTTACAAGCAGAGTTAAAGTATTGATGCAATTCTCATGCGTTTCTTTTATTGTAAAACTTCCAAACCAGCTGGCAGGATTGTTCAATTGGTGCGTAATACTAGAATAAAGTTGTCGTGAAATTCAAAGCCTCAAAATTACTGTCGTTTAATGAAAGACGGAAGTAGATATTGCTGATGCAACGTGCAACGATAGTTGAGTTTGATTTCTAGTCTGCGTCGTGGATTTCGTAAAAAATGAAAAGAATGCGTACGCTGACGTGTACTTGCTGGTCGATTAATTTTTCATCGCATTATGAGCTTATGATTAACTGTTCAACAACATTCGTATTTTCATTTGCCATCAGTGGACAATATGTTTCTGTTGGTGCTTCTTTACTTTCGTCTTCTTTAACACTAGAACTACCGGCGTTAAATCTATCATATTTCAATATATTAAATAATTACTTTGAAAAAGGAGAAATCAAGAGCCGGAAGAGATGGCTGATTTGACAATTTATGTTTTTTGAGATGGACGTAGAATATTTATTCTCTGACTCTTCTATAAACTTGGAGAATTTTTGGAAAAAGTTGTGTACCAGTCATTTTGACTGGTTTGGTAGTTCTAGTGCTAAAATTCTATCTGGAAATCTCTCGGTAATTTGCATTTTGCCAGTTATTCTATCGAATTAAAGTACAAATATTGGTTTCTTTAAATTAATTATAAATTATGAGTTTCAGATAAAATTTCCTGTTTTTAATAATAATAATGTTTACTATGAAACACAGGTAACAACCACCATTTAGTAACGAATATTAAAATAAATAGATAAGTGATGAGCTTCTTACAGTAAAATATCCTCATTATTGACAAAATATAATAATAATAATATAAAATGCCGCATAATTTAATATTCTAACATTGTCATCCCAATCATACAGTTCCTAAATACAGCTTTAAGAGATAGAGCCAGAACCCAGTAATTTTATATTAAGTATTAATAATAATTTCAAAATATTCAGCAACAACTTGATTCAACATTTCACTTTAAATTATGTAAATGCATGGAATCATTCATGATAATGTGTACAAACTGTAACAGAGACCAATGGTTTACCCTCAAACGAGGAAACGAAAACGTTTAACGAAGCATTATATTCCAACTTTTATATTTTAATATGTTCTAGAATTGTTTTAATTACATAGCTAACTAAATACAATCTTAAGTAACAGGTAATAAAATATTAATAATTTAAAATCACATATTAACATCCTGCTCTAATGTTTAGTTTCAAATAATTCAAATGCATTTGTGATTGATAAGAATACCCACAAATTTCCATAAAGAATAATGTTATACTTTCGTGCAATAAAAAGAGAAATTTAAATGAGATATCACAATCATCACTGAATTATTATTTTACCTAAAATGGAATCGACGACGTGGGAACTTTTATAGAGAGAAAAGAGAAGATATTTTACACTTGAAAATGGTAGAACAATTAAACGAACTGTACAGAATCATAAAACTAAATATAGTATATCAGTATTTTAAAAAAATAGTTACGTATACATGGGCAACTATTTCAAAAATAAAATATAGTTTCTCCGACCGCGATTTATATTCTCGCAAATAAATCATTCCTATCGAGGGTCAGATCGCAGAAGCGAACGACAATAATATCGAGGGCGATTTTCGAGCTGGCATTTTCTTTCTTATCTTTCTCGTTTTAAGATTTAGTTGGCTCCGATCCGACAATGTTTTCGAAGGGAAGGACCGAGACTCGTTCAAGGCGAACTGCATACGAGTATATACGCCCGTTAATTAACGGCCCCATATTTCATCTGAAAAACAAGATGAAACAACCAATATTATTGCATCATAGCCAATTCACCTACTGGTGATACCTTTGACGGGAGCATTCAAAGCTAGTGCACCAACGATACAACAACTGTTCCTCGATCGATTGCAAATGCGTGTTTCGATGTCAGCCAGTTCTTTTGAAAAGACAAAACAATTTATCATTTTGCATCACGAGAGATTATTTATAAATAGATGGAGGCGTTTTTTTATCCGTTACCGGATTTTGCGTTGAAATTAATCGCTTCGCGAATACAATTAAAATTGGGGCGTTTGAAACATGTCCCGATGGATTTAATGGAAAATTTCACTTGGATGTTGATGTCGTAAATTACGTAATCTCTCGCCTGAAGTTGCATAATTGTATAAGACAAAAAGGTACAGAAATCTTCTTATTGTTAGATTTTTTGCTCCGAATTCATCAATCAACTAAATTAACTTCGGATAATATATAGTAATAATAAAATACGTGAAAAAGTAGTTATCAAGGACTTTTGTGGAAGAAGTAGGTAACATGTGGATAAAAATAATATGTCATTTTTCCTTATTGCATATTCAGATGAGGGTGCTATAGAACGGAATTAAAATTTTCTGTATTTCGATGAAGAAGAAGAAGAATTACACATAATTTTTATCATGAACTTTAAGATAAAATGAAGATAAAATTGTATTTTGTATTGTGTATTTTTATTCTGTATAACTGTGTATTGTATTGTGTCTTATATTATCGCATAAAATTAAGAATTAAGATAACCAAAGCATAATGAACAAATGTAGGACGAAAGAAATAATTTTTTTTCTGTTAACGCTGGAACCACCGGCGCGTCAAAATTACGAGTTCCTGTTTCTTTTTAATAAAAATTCCTCAAATTTATAGAGGACCACTACAGTAGATATTTGAAGTAGGTATATCTTATAATACATAAATTACTTAACTGATCACCTTATTTACCACTGAATACCTCTTCTTGGGGAGTATAATACTTATTATACATATATATTTAAATATTTAAATCTTTATAATACTTATTTAACATATGTTATAAAAATCAATATATGTATATATATTGTGATTTGTATAACATATGTTAAATAAGTATCATAAAGATTTAAATATTTAAGTATAACAGATTTAATGTAAAATGTACAATCTAATGTAAAATATTAAGATTAATATTACTAAACAAAAACAGAAATTGTTTTATTACGAAGAGCGATTAGATTTCTATAATTAACTACGGATCGGTAAATGCACGAAGAGAGAATTATTACAAAGCATTTTCAGTTTCTTCTTCGTTCAATGTTTGAAAGACTATTGCAGAATCACATTTTACTTAGCATAGAATTCTAGAATACCAGACTGCAATTTATACCTACGCCTAAACGTTACAAATCTATCTTTACTTAAGTATGTGGAAGAAAAAATTGGTAGCTAAACAACTTCATCCGATCTATCCTTCGAATATAGAGTTACACTGCCAGCAGTGCTAGGTCATATTCCGTTTCTGTCATTCCATTGCAAAACTAGTAAAGTGTTTCATTACTTTATCACCCGCATTGGGTAACACGTATCGACTATTGTGTTTGATAAATTCTAGACGAGTATAAATCAGAGAAGATGATGAATTCTTTATGACGGCTAATGATTATATAAGCAACAACAATTCTTTGCAATTTTTCAATTAAATCTTCGCTTGTAGTTACGAGCTTTTATTTCTCTCTTAAAAGACGGAGGTCAATATTACTATCTATATAAAATTTTAACAAGATATAAAATAATTAAGACGTATTAAATATATAGAATGACCCAACAATTATTCTTTGCTTACAATTAACACTCGAACTACCGGCGTTAAATTTATTATATTGAAATGTCTTAAATATGTACTTTAGGAAAAGAGGAATCAGAGAGCAGGAAAGATGATTAATTCAGTAATTTATGTTTTTCAAGATGGACATGGAATATGTACTCTATGGCTCCTCTATAAAGGAGAAGTTTCATTTAAAATTTCGAATCAGTCATTTGGACTGCCTTGGTAGTTTAAATGTTAATATACTGTCAACATAATTATGCTGTTTGATATTTGGAGAACGTTATTATAATATTAAAAAGAATGACAATTTTTGTTGAGAAGAGTAGATGACAAAACTACTGTGTAAAGAAATTTTAACGCCTAATTAATACTATGTACCGTGTATTTGAAGATATTAGAAAATGAAGGAGACTTCAATTGAAATTTTAATTGAATTGTTTTGCCATTTCTTTCAAGTTTGTTCTTGAATTTGATTAGTCGCCACAATAAAATGCAATAACGACGATTTCCAATAGATTACAAGGCAGAAGAGCAAAGGTAAGAAAGTGAACAAAACAATTCAAATTCACATTGCAAATTTTCAAATTTAATTTTACTTATCATGGCTACTGAAAATATGACATTAACTGAAATTTTATAATAACAAGTGTTAACACACCGAAGAGGTTTCTTTTTTCAATGGCTGTATTCTTTCATAATGATGTTAATTTTACGAAAATTTGAATGGCCTAACAAAAATTTAGAATTCGCTTTTTAAGGTGAATCTTTATGTTTCGCATGGAAAAAGTTTAATATTATTTCCATCAAGGATTCTATTTTTAAAACCAACATATAATTGTTTTGACGTTACTAATTTTAAGAGATTCTATATTACAAATAGAAAATATTTACATTCTTTGCAAAAGCGACAAGTGCTGTACTCTGTCGGTAGTCTTAAGTTACTTTAATTATCTAACATATTCAACACTGCACATATCATCGGTGGTATGAATTGCACTTCGGATTCAGAGCATGTTACCCCTTAATGCACTCAACCATGCAAGTTTCAACTTTGGTTCACATAGGAATGCAACCGCTGCATATCCGCTATACATTACGTTCCGCTTTGACTTATTTCCTATGCTTTGTCCATGCTTTAGAATTTACCACACGGTGGAAAATATTAGCTAAAATAATTGTTATTATTGATATTTCTTTGTTGCCTGAGTTATCTCGCTTCGGTGGACTATACCATAATCGGTCGACTTTTCTTTCGCAAAAGAAAAATTTTTATAATTGATTTTACAAAATTTATTTATGTTATTTTGTGCATAAATAAAATAGAGAATAGTGTGTGTTAAGTGGTTAATCCATTTGTATCACAGCTACGAATACGCTAAAATTCATCTAAGTTTCCCGCAGTTAGTGATAGTTTACAATCATCGTGTACACATTATTCCAGCTACTTTACAAAAAGTGAATACTTAAGATCAAATGTTATTTAATTTTCGTATTATATTATTATTGTATCAGCCGTTTGTTTTGAAAGTGGCATAAGTTACTTTTTTTTAAATTAATATTTAAGGGTTTGCTTTGAACCTGTTTAAAAATATTGATGCCAATTTTCGAGAAAATTTATTTGTACTTTGGCATCTTCGATACTGATATTTTTCTCAGTGTAAATAATTTCGTATAGTCATTAAAAAATTATTATATTTTATTAATGCAAAGTGACTTACGCCGCTTTTGAAATAAACGGCTCACATCATCGTTACATTGATATTTTTATTAAATGTTTTAATGCGCGAATTAAAAATATATTCCGGTAACTTTAGTTTAATGTAAAATTTAGGAAAATGTAAATTTCTGTTTTATCATAGAGAGGAGATATTACAGTTTTTACAATCCAAATTTAACTTCTGCCAATCAAGATTATTTACGAAATTGTTATTTTGAATTTTTTATTTTTTCTAAAAATATTGTATCCGTTGCGTTGTAAAATATTAGCTACAATTATCTGTAGAAATCTTTCAAAGTATTGTTTCTTGATTGATTGAATTCGTTATATATATCGTGACTTTTCTTTGTTAAATGTCAACGTAATGCCATTAATGTCATGTTACATTAAGAGAGTTTTGGTTAAAAATAATACATTTGAAATAATTAATGTCAATTCGTGAATAATTATGGAGACGATGTTGAAGCATTGCCCAAATTTGAATATCGGGATTTCGAATGAATCAGACAGAAATGACAAATCTTCTAACGAACATTCTGTAAGGTTACACTTCTAAAAATGAAATATAATTAATTTAGAAATTGATTTTATCATTATAGCTATTGCTACATCTGTTCTCTCTGTAGAAATTTTCATTTTAATATGTTTAATTCTGAAAGCAAATTTTCATGTACGTTCTTTCAAAAACGCATAATGTTTTCTATTCGATTTCAATTGCTTAATTCGTCTTATTCTTCTGCTATTTATTGTCCCATGCACTTCGACACAATTGGAAAGAAACTATGCGTTGTTATTATTTATATGATTGCATTGTGTTGCGTAAATTCAAATCATTTCCAATTTAGTCTGCCAATTGATTATTTTTTAGAAAAGCAGCAAGTATTCATCTGCGAATGTTAAAGAGTGTCTTACAGTATATTCGTTGGATGATAAAGTAGAAGCTATAAAAAGAATGCTAGATTACAATGAGTTTAAGAAAGACTCATCGCCGCGCACAAGTCTTCCAATTTCTGTTAAAAAAACTGTCGGGGTAAGATATGAAAAGAGTCTTTCAAATATCCTATTTCAAATGATAATTAATATATAAAACGCAAAGAAAATTACAATATTTTATGTATTAACCCCCTATAGTCCAAATTTGTTGCGGTATCTGAAAATCAGGTTGTATGACAGCACATTAGAAAATGATAAAAATAAAATTTGAAGCAATGAATTTAACTTGATTTTTAAATATTGAATTTTAAAGAATTTCATAATTTTTAAAAACTAATTTATAACATTTGTCAAAAGTACAAAATTAACTTTGAAGAATAGGAGAAAAGTTACAAGGGCTCATAGAGGGTTAACCCAAAAAACTAAATCAACGATCAAATTTGATGAATGCATATGAATTGTGTTCGACCTTAACGAAGAGAAATTTTTCTGAAATTGTATGATTATGAAAATATTCTGTATGATAGTCATATTGCGAATGGATGTGAAAATATTTACTGTTTAATTAATAATTGAAGATAAAAGAATGTCTGCAAGAAGAACAGAAAAAATCGGCATTTCAAACGGTCATTTCAGAATTGAGAAATACTGTAACAAATAGTTATTGGCACAAAGAAGTTGGCAAAACGCGATATCAAGTAGCTAATCTTCCCGTTGGCATGAATCCTATAGAAACTACTTTCGGCAAAACATTTAAATCTGGTATAAAAAATATATTTCATTTGCAGTAAACAATAAGACACGGATACTAAATCTACCGAAGATTAATGCGACATACTAAAAAATGCCAAATAAATACGTTAGCAGAAAAGAAATGGGGGAGGCAAAAGGCTTGATTGATTTAATCAACCAAGGTCGCCAAATTTTTTTACCACCTTGGTAGATTTAGTGTTCAGGGTGCATTTCAGTAGAAAACCATGAAACGGTGAAAATTCTGTGAAGTAGTTTTTAGCGAATTTTCAATTAGTTTGATTTTTTTAATAGCTTAATATTTTAATGTATTCATAACATATATATCAAAAATTCTATATGAAAGGGGGATTTTTTTTAATTAAATTAGCTTTTTCGATAGCAAATATCGTACATTCTGTTAGGTAATATTGTGTATTCTATTAAAGAAATTGATAGAGTTGACAAAATTGATTGATTAATGTATAGTATTATATTAAAAAACAAATAATTATATAAGCGACATTTGAAGTGTTTAGAAAGACAGAGACAGAAATTATTTCCTGAAATATCGAAATATTTCTATTAAAAAAATAGCAAGATTAAAAACTATTTCCCGTACAACGTTACTAATATTATCTCGCATTAGAAGTATTATTTACTGTTTGAATTTCATTTCCAACGACACTTTGGCATTTCTTAAATCAGATGGATCAGTGGCAGAACTTATAAATCCGAAAAAAATACAAGGCGGCAAGGACGATTCAATTGTCCGTCAAATGTATCGGAAGAGTCATAATAATTACGAGCCATCGGAACAAATTTACAGAAAGTATGAAATAAACAAATAACTTAATTTATCTGTGCTACGAGGGAATCTCGTATAACGTTGATTGATTAACACTAGAACTACCGGCTTTATATCTATTATATTTAAATATAGTAAATAAGTACTCTGGAAAGAGAGGAATCACGAGGTCAAAAATATGATCTGTTAAGACATTTTTGTTTTTTAAGACAGACGTGGAATATTTACTGTATAGCTCCTCTATAAATGTGGCGAATTTTTAGAAACTACTGGAAGTTAATCATTTTGACTGTCTTTGTAGTTTTAGTGTTAAAATATATTAATGATTGTTGAAGAAAATTGTAGTAGATACTTACTGTACGTTAAAAAACTTTTAGCTACGAAGTGCCTTTTGATAAAAATTCGCGTTTTGGAAAAACGTGTGGTGTAAATTATGGCAGTAAAGGTGTAAAAAAATTATTAACATGGATTAATTCAGATCCTAACACAGTGGTTAATTGCATTCAAGCGGACTTTGTGAAGCGTACGCAACCTCGAGTTGGAGAAATAAAGTAAGCAATAATTCACTAATTGCTTATGTTATTCCGATTCAAGTAATTCAAACGTAAAATAAACGGTAATTAAATAAAAATAAACGGTAATTTGTTGCTTCTTCAATTACATATTCTTTGAAAACGTAGAAATAAATTTGAATTTTCCTGTTAACTTTTGTATTAATCAATGGAAAATATTTTTTACGGTATTATTAGTGTGCACATGAACAAAATCTTCTATGAAATCTCATCGTTATGGAACATAGCAAAATCTATATTTTCACGAATCATATCAATCTCCAATAAATATACAGTTTCAAGACTAGGAAATGAATTAATTATACAAATTTTGCACTTGTACTAAGAAAATGTATTAGGTGGTCAAATAAATTCGGTGCCTTTTTCGAGCTTTATTTACAAAGCAAATATATGATAGTATAAATCAAAATGCTCTCCGTTATTTTCTATTATTTTTTCCCATCTTTTGTGTCAATTATAAATTTCTCAGTACAACTGTTGTAAAGTTCGCATGCACAATACCTTCAGATTCAATTTACTAAGGTCGAGTATGTATTTTACAGCAATTTCTATTCAGAATTCGTTAAAAGAATAAAATCAAAAACTAAAACAATAATTAGACTCATTAAAGAGTGAAAAGTGAGATTACAGAAATTTGGCAAAAATGATAGTCTCCCGTCGGTATAATAAACCTTGCAATTTTGGAAGATAATCAACTTCAATCGAAGTTATTTACGGTCGATAAAACATGGGGGCACCGAACTTCCTTGCCCACCTAATAGGAACGTGTTTAAAATTCGCAAATTTTCATTTTTCTTTTAATACGACAGTTTATATATTTACCAAACGTAAACTTTTCTTCACCTGCTGACCTTTTGCGTTGAAAAATCAATTCGTTTAGAAACATCGAAAATTCAAAGGTTCATATGAATAAAGTACATGGCAAACGGACCAAGACAGAGGAATTCGGTGCTGCAAAGTGTCTCAGCGATTGTTTTACCAGCGAAGAGGCAACATTTCAACAAAAATCTTTGGAACATTTAAATACCTTACGACAAAGACTAAAAAAACGCGTTCCAGAAATATTGTTTTTAGATATTTTCGAAGATTTGTTAGTACTTGACAAAGTAATTTGTATAATATATTCATGATCTGATATTTTAAAAAAGAATGGTCTCTTTAATTCTCTTTAAATAATTTTCTAGCAAAATATTTCGTATATAATATAGCAAAATAAATTATTAAAATTTTGTTTAATCAGATATGTAAGAAATGCGATGCTTAATTACAGCGTACGCAGTATAATGTAAGAGATCAATACCTTTTATTATAATAAGAAAGTAACATACAACGAAACAGTGATGTAACTAATTTGATATAGTACATAAAAAATTTATGCAAAAACGCAGAAGTACTTCAATGATTGTTTTTGTAAATAGAAACTATTTGCGAAACTTCATCCTTCGTGGTAGCCTACAGTCGGAGTTAAAGAGACCAATTTTTTGCATCTTGCTCTTCTGCTTCAATATTATAGATCAAAAAAGTAAAACAAAAATTAATTTTTAGGAATATAAAGACATTCTCTCAGAAGAAGAAGTCTTTGGTGTGTTATCTAAGTATAAAATACATGTCAATAAAAGTCTTTTTTTGCCGTTATTAGATGTCCTTCAGATACGCGAAAAAGGAGGCATAAATTATAAGACGTTATTGAATCTCCTGAATTGGAAATTCGATTTTCCTACATTACCAAAATTAAATAGTAAAGTATTCGTCTTGTATCAAGTTTTCTATGACGTTATATGGCATATGATAAAATAATATTTTTGCTGTTAAACAAAAAATACTTTAAAGGATGCGATAAAAATAGTACATCCATTTAAGAATAGCTGTATTGAGAAAAAATTGAGTAAAGGTCTCACCATTAAATTATTTACGATATAATTTTATTTTTAGCAATGGAATGCCGAAATTACAATACTACGTACAACGAGACTATAGCAAATGTGAATCAAAGGGGTACTAAGGGTTAGTAATTTTTGATATTAATATTATTATTATTTAGTAATACAAATTACACATGTTATTTCTTTTGTTTAATTGTAATAATTTGAAATACATAACATTTGTTTATAACTTTTCCGAACAATATATACAGTTTGAATCGATCAGGTGTTCATCACAGAATAATTAAATAGGAAAATCAATATTCTATAAAATGTAACTTTTTTTTATTAAACATGATTTCATATACAATTCTAATAATGTCTCCTATGCAGAATCTGTGTATGCAATTTATTATAACGAATCACTTTGGATCACTTTCAACACCTTCAGTCTTACGAAACTATTTAAATTTCTCAATTGAAAACAAAATTTGTTTTAAGGCTTTCTTTTACAGCTCTATACTCGGTTAATTTTTTCAATGAGCTGAAAAATATTAGTGAAAATTTGTGGTTTTTGGATGTCGTTTTTGCTTTGAACATTATTTCATCAGATTTGAATGTTTATATTATTTAAAAAATATGCGCCATTGCATTGAATTGACACAGAAAATCATTGAGTGCAACGATAGTTATATCACTTTTATGATTGAAATACTAAGAATATTAAAAGTCGAGAATCTGCATTTTTCACAGCTGTCTTCCTAAAAAATGGACAGTAATAGATTTCATATTAGCATGTAGTGTTAAAACATACATAAAAACCAATGTAAGCATTCTTTGTAATGAAAGCTGTATTGATTAACAGATTTAGGAAATATTGAATGACTGTGGACAGAAATTTTTCGGTTTAAGAATTATTTATATATCATAGTACTATTGCATAATCTTTACAATTATTTCTAAAATTATAACCACTTATACATTTACAATTATTAATTTACAGTCTAATACATAACGCATGCCATGACATAACAATAATTGAAATAATTTTAATGAAAATATTATATTTTACGAAATAAAATAAATACCAGTCTTTAATATTTTAGATGTTGCCATAGCGGGAATTCCATCTGTAAGATGGGAATTTAAATTTCTTTGCGATAAGGAAAATTTGGGAGAACGGAGTTCTGCATATCATTTGATATTTCCAAGTATTTTCACAAAACATGGTATTAGCTCTGCCGATATGTTGAAGGTATACAATTTTTTACAGATATTTAATTATCAAAAATGAATTTCGACACATTGGAATAATCAATTAAAGAACGCATTTATGTTTAGACTGTATAAAAATATAAAATAAAAACTAGTAACTATGTATTTGCAGATTAAGAGTAAAGAAGAAATAAAAAGTATATTCGAAAATATCGGAATTACATTCCCTGGTAATAGTTTTAATTTAATTTGGCAAGAGGGATTACAGAAGGACGGCACAGATGGCGTTTGTGTTCAGACTTTTAACAGTTTGCTCAGTGAACGTAATTTCATTATCGATCAAAATAAATGATGTAGATGTCTTAAAATATAAAATTTATTTCTGTCATCGAAAGAAATATAATTCCTTATATAATACTAAGAATTATATTAAATATTTAGATATTTTGCTAACATATCTCTGTATGCTACATCGCGATTTCTGATTAAGTGTCATACACAAATAATTTTTCTAATGCTAATCCTGCGGTTTTAAAAACTTTGGCTTCTTTGTTATTGGTTCATCTTCATTATTACCATTGTGAAATGATTTTTCATACCTCTGTTCGCTTTTTACCTTTTTTTGAAATGATTTCCAATGATCTGCCATTTGTGCATCTGACACATCTGTTTCTTTTTCTTTCTCCAACGAAATACTTTCTTTATTTTGATCTCTTTGCTCTATTTCCATTAATTTTTCTACCTCTGGATTCATTCCTTGATAACTTACCCTACCGTCTATTAAATTTTCGCAGAAGATGTAACTGGGTTCAATGATGAATCTTTCTCTTAAATAAAATAAGAAGAAAGCCAGTATTAAAATCTTTTATTAATTACATTTAGTTATACAGATATCTGATCTTAATTAAATTTTGTTTTTGCTTTATTAAATATTTTGTATTATACAATTAAAGAAATAAAATTGATTTCACTCTGATTTACACAATCACAATATAACAGATTTGCCTCTTGTTAAATATATTTTTGGACATAACTGTTAGATACTGTTACATTCACAGCAAACTTCTAATGATCTGACTTAGATTTTTTAATAAAATTTCATCAGTTTCTGAACATAAATTACAAAATATATTTCCTGTAAAACGATTAAAACACTAGATGCTACAATTTGATGAACATTGCACTAAATGGAGATGAGTGTTATATACCATAAAGATAAACACATTTCCTTTCAGTCTTCTACCTTTTAATAGTTTTGTGTTAATAATATTATATTATTAACATTAAATTTTTAAGTAAAATAATTGTGACATTTTATTGTATTTCATTAAATGTACCTATTATTATAATTTGAATTTTTAAAACGGAAATAATCTTCTAATTATATAATAATTTTTAACGTATTCAATGAATTTATTATCTCCCGAAGAAATATCATTAATACATTTGGAGCAAATACTTTTTTTTAGTAGCATCTATTTTTTGAAATATGTTTCATAGGATACTAATATGCATACGTTGATCAAGTTTCGCAGAAAAATATAAATTGCACTACAAAATGTCTTTCCATCAGAAATTGCTATGATAAATGATCTAATATAATTGTGGCAAAAAAATTGTTATGCAATTCAACTTCTAAAATGTAGTATTTCTAAATGAATTGTATACACATGTTTCAGAAATAAGTGGTCAAACTTTGGATAATTATTTTGTTGAATGAGAGTAAAAGGAAGTAATA
This sequence comes from Cerceris ruficornis, assembly GCA_963989415.1. NCBI lineage: Eukaryota > Metazoa > Arthropoda > Insecta > Hymenoptera > Crabronidae > Cerceris > Cerceris ruficornis. The sequence goes on from OZ022517.1 coordinate 53,814,601, forward strand.
CATAAATTTATAGTAATAGGAAAACAAAGTGTTTTCAAACATTTGCATCTATGATCTTTATTCTTCTTAAAAATAAATAGGAGTGCAAAATTTCCTCACTTGCTTCTGAAATATTTTATGTGTTGAAGGAACTTACGACTCCTTCTTCATACGCTTGGTAATTTCATTCCCAAAATATTCTTCCCCTTCTTCTTGAAATTGTTGTTTTTCCACTTTTTCTTTAGTTCTCTTCATAAACTGTTAACGTGAAAGCATAGAATCAAGTGAAAACAAGAATATCAAATCGGAGTGTATAACTTGTCAATGACAATATCTTTACAATTCACTAACCTTCATTTCTAGGATACTCTTTGAGAGTCTGGCTTTGTTCGAACTCATCATTGTGCATTAAAATAATAAATTTTAAAATAATCTTTGGCTGTATTCCGCGCGTTGTATTGAAAGAGAAAAGAAATTAAATTTGCAGAAATAATACTGGCAAAACGAAAATATTTACGCACGTGAGCACACGTATATTAACACCAAGTAACACGTCCAGAGTGATGTACGGCTGCACGTTTCCCGGCGCACTTGGAAAACTTCGGAAAAAATTTGTCTTACATTATTTTTCTCAATGCTTTACCGCGGATGGTGCAGAAAGGATTTAAAAAATAATAACTTGCACTTGAATGAATAAAGTTTCATTTATATTATTACTAAAGTGAATTACTTGAATACTAAGAAGTCATACAACTGTATAAATTGGTGTCAAACAATTGTTTCGATTTTTCAGTTACTTTATCACACTTATAATTTAACAGAGAAAAAGTGATGTTGTAATCGAATAATTTTATTATATTCACTTTTACAAATTTATATTGTTTCATCATTTTTTTTTTGTGATTCATCACTTTATCTATTTTAATTGCAAACACATATAGACATTTTTTATATATACGCCTGGTATTTAATTGCAAATGAATGTAGATTAAATTCCGAATAAAAATAAAAATTTTAAGAAATTATAAATTTTCAATCTGAAAAAATATTTATGTCTTTACACTATGGGATATACAATTACATATCTAGGAATAAGGAAGGTATTAATTCATATTCTTACAACTACTTGTATGACAATTACAAATAAATAGACTTTATATTTCAAAATGAAAATTCTATATAATACTTTTAATCGAACTATTACAAAGTATATCTGAACACACTAAAAGTTTTGACACAAAATGTTCCCTTTCATTTAGCTCCAGATTCACCTGCAGGTTGATTCTCCTAGAATGTAAGAAATAAGATATTACATATATGTATGTATATTACAAATGCAATGAAAGTCAGGTATACATATATTATAGGAATAGTATAATCTATGAAATTGTTTTTATGACTCATTTGTCAGTAAGGTGCAGAAGGTCTAAATGAAAATACCTAAGTTTACTTCCACCTAAGCCAGCTTTTCTGATTGTTCGAACTTTGTGTGTTAGTTAGTGATGAACGTTCGCTTACTGTCATGGGTTCTATGGGGTTCGAAGTCTCTTCGCTACTATGATCAAATGTGACATACCGGGCATCAGTTAATTCATCTTCGCCAGAGCTTGCAAAGACTAGAGTACACAAATTTCTTATTCTTTAAGTTTCTACTTTCGAGGTGAATAGAAAGCTATTATTGTAAACAAAATTTGTTAAATTGATCATCATCAATTTCTGAGAGAAATTTGTCTATAATAAACAACATTTTTATACATTTTCTTTGTATAATTGGCCCATTTCGTTCTTGAAGATAATGCGACAAAGAATATTGAATATGTTGCATTCAGGAGGTAATGGAGGAATGATGCAATAAGGAAATTTTTTTGTTGCATCCTACCTCCTTTTTGTCAGTCACAGCTTTCAGTACTTTGTCTGCCAAAGTACTAACAGCAGTAGCTGCTGCTGAACCTGTGTCAACTGCTAAGTCTAAAAATTCTGAGTAAGATGATGGCATTTTCAATTTTGGTAATTCTGGCAATGTAATTTCCAACTCTTTATGATCTCCTGGTTTCACTGAAATTATTAACAATTATACATGGAACTTTGCAATAAAATTAACGTTTTTGAGATACAGTGACAAAAATTTGCAGTAGTGCTTTTGAAATAGGTTGCACATCAATCTCAAGGAACGTTTACATGCAAAGTTCATATTTTTCATGATTCATGGTAATTAAAACATCTAAAGTTTTAATGAAAACATGTACATACCTCCATAAATAAAATTGTAACTGATATTAACATAGCGTTTAGCCACGTCAAATCCTTCTTCCGCTTTCTTGGGATAACAGATAGCACCGACAGTGGCTGCACCAATGGTTGTGTACGTTAGTTTCTTAAATTTACCTCCTCTAAGACCCAATACCAAACCAGTTAAACCACCAATACCAACAGCTCCTATTCTTGGCAGCACATTAGCTTCATCTTGAAGATAGTCCAATAAAGCTAAAAACAAATTTCCTTTGTAAAGACAAATGATAAAGGAATTATATTCCTTATGAATACTTACATCTACTATGTTCAAATCCAGTATCAATTTTAGAGACTACAGATTGAGAGAGGTCTCTGTATTGAACAATTACACCTTGAAGCGCTTTACGTACTTTACTGATCTGTAGTTCTAAAGCAGAAGGAGGACAATCTGTGCTGTAAAAGGTTATTAAAATGACGTATGATATTAAAGTAATAATACAACTAATAATGAAAAAGAAATTCTCGTTCCGATATATTATTTATGAAAGCTCCAAATATGTATGCATGCATTCATTGTTATGAAATTACTTGCGCTTTACCATGACATCTGTTTAGAATAATTATCTTCAACAGAATAAATAGGTAGCTCAGATGGTTTTATCAATTTTTTCTGCTGCATGTCATTGCCACAAGGGGTTGGACAATCTGATGGTGGAGCAGCAGGCTTCATCACTGGCACTGCTGCGCACAGTCCACATGGCATCAAGAACTTCTTAAACAACTTTGCCCAAACATATCCTTATGATTCCTCTCTTATTGATAACACTTAAACTACTTCTATGAGTACTTGATATTTGTACTAATATTAAGTATTACTAAGACTTATTAATTACATTTTAACACGTTAAAAATTCGAGGAACTAGCCGGTAAAGTTAATATGAAAGAAACTGTCAAACAGAAATCAGTAGAAAGTACAATTCTTTGTTATAAAACATGAATAGTTATTTCTTGTTTAATGACATAATTACCATTGCACTTTGCATTTTGTATTATACAATTCTAAATTGGCTAATTACGATCTATTTAAAATTTTGCATCTAGTATACGAATTACATAAAGATGTCTATAATAACGCTGCTACTATCTGTAGATTTACATAGTAGCAGAAGTGAGCATGAGTGAGCAGCAGCTGGCAGCAGCGTATTCTGATACGACATCTACTGGTAACTTTGAAAAAGGCCTGATTATAAAACGTGCATACAAATAACATGTATGTGTGCGAAATATCGAATTAAGATCCCGCGAGTAAATCGATTTAAATTTGAAATTTCTTAATACGACAAATGAGCCATTCACTTGTCAAATCGGTCAATTCCATAAAACCTAAAGTGAAGAAACGTGATGAAATAGTGTACACTACTTTTCAAAATTCCCTTTAAAATATAGATACAAATAAGTATTGTAAAATATATATCGCTTGTAATTTTCCTCTAGCGAAGTATAAAATGAATAAGTTGGAATAGCCTTGGAATTAATTACATTGACCTCTGAATTCAATTATTTATTATTCGGTGGCCAAATAAACGTCGACATTTAATGGTGTTAGTCGTTATTATTACGAAACTTTATTATAAACATAAAAAGTTAGGATTCAATCAAGTGCTTTGAGACTTAAATTTAAAAAAATTCAAAAAGTGGAGTTAATCACTTTGTGCTGTGAACGGCTCAAATATGTCACTGTCGAGATTACAATTAAGAAAATTAATACAAAATATTTTTCGATTCGGCAAAAGGAAAGTGCAGATAAGAATAGAAAAATGGAAAGAAGGTATTAATATCATTGCTGCAAATAACATTTAGGTAATATTTTTCTGTGATTCGTATAAAAGACACATATAGATTAAAACTTAGATCTATTTCAAGGTATATTTACGGTACAACAAAATTAATATACTTACTAGATTTATACTCATTTTTCACAAAAATTTACGCAGAAACGAAAAAGAAACATCGAAGAGCAGAAGTTGAGAGACTCTTAGTACATTTTGCATTTATGTTGCTTCGCAGGAAAATTGACATAACATAACAAGAAAACCTTTTTTGCGCAGTCATTTGCGAAAATTCTCGACGAATGAAAAGTATTGAATCTCACCTTTTTCATACTTCATACCGTTGCGAAAATATATGACGTGCCAAGAGAAATGTAATGTTATGAAAATCACTTTTTCTTATACAAACATTTACAAGGCACTATCGATGAAATATGTTATTTAAGAGTCGGCAAAGCATTTTTCTTTTAAGTTCGCATGTACCTTTATACCTGTTCTTCCGAATTCTGTTAAAACACCTGGCTGATAATCATCACAACGATCTACCGGCTCTCTGCAAGTTACATCTTGCCCGAATATCTTTCCAATCGTAGATTCTAAGACTTTGTGTACATAATCGCTCATATTGTTAACAAACCAGGCTGATTATAAATTAATGCAAATTAAAAATTTTGCGGGACTAAACGAAAATTTTAACTATTTGGTGCTCTCTTAGAAATGTCATCATCTGAAAATACGTCACATATCCCTTTAATACGTTATTAGTTTGTTTTAATAACCAAAGTGTTTAGTTGTAAAAATTTGAATTTATATTAAAAGTATGTTAATATAAAAAGGCAAAATAACAAAATTTGAAAAACAAAGAATTGATTTATCACGATTAATCCTTTTCTACTTTAACCCCTTCACGCGCAGCTCCGTGATATGTACTGGCGGCGTTATTTGCAGAATTGTGCAGATCCGTGAATGTTACAGGCACCAATGTGATGAATGACTTAAAATTTTAAGAAAACTGAAAAGATTGTTTATTTAGCATGAATGATTTAAGATAAACATAAATTCTAATTATCCGCAAGAAAAAAATTAATTTTTTTCTACATAAATTAATAATAAAATTGCGCATTAAGTGCTTAAATCAGTGTTAGTTAAATTATTAAATCATTTAATATAAAAGTGCAGGTATGGAACGAAAGTAGGGAAATTAAAAAATAATGTCTTCATTCAGGGTGCGGCAGAATAACATGTACGTACAAGCGACAAATAAGTATAAAATATGGAATAAAATTTGTTAATTTAAGACTTAGTTTTCGAGAAAATCGAGTTAGACAATTCTAATTGTGAATACATTATCCAAATAAATAAATTTGTGCGACTTTTAGTATGCAGTTACATTCTGTTAAAGAACACGCAATTTAAAAAAAAATTTTGTCATGCCCTCCAGTTACCAAGCTATCCCAAGAAACGTATTTTCAACCCACAATTTTGAGGGATATTTTTACCCCCTCAACATGGATGATAGCCGATAAAAAAAAGTAGGTATCAAATATTTTTTCGAAAGCTATATCTCACGTAAGTTTCATAAAAAAATTTATTCTATAATTTGTTCGTATTTTTTCATAAGGAATCACCTCACGCCCACTTGTACATGTTATTCCGCCGTAGCCTGTATAAACATAATAAAGTTCTTTTTTGATAAAAAAAAGTGAATGTACAGTTTATTTCGCAGTATCCCCATAAGTGATATCCGAATGACGATATCATCAGATTCCATCCGATAACATTTTTACTTCAAGGCCAATGTTTCCCATAGTCTGCCCTTTTTCATAACATTTATTATCATTTCTTGGCTAACAGACCACAGTCTGGCCGCCATTGCAGGATCTACGGCAGTATTTGTTGGATCGCAACGATAACAATTATTAAAATAAACACCCGTTACTCCTTCTAGTTCTGGTGCTGTAGCACAGAATACTGTTGTGCTTGCTGCTTGTTGCTATAACATATAAACATGGTTAATAACAATGGTATTAAAAATTTGTTGCTAATTTTCTAAGCTTTAACTATACCAATGATTTTGTGAAAGGTCGCACGACAGCAAATAACATTCGGAAAATCCACCAATAACGAGATATTGATGAAGATACCATGTTTCCTGGGTGGCAACTAAAAACACTCACAGATGGCCACTGTTTTGCTAATTCTTGTGCAAACAAAATATTACATAGCTTTGAATCGTTGTATGCTGTCATGAACCAATATTTATAAGCTGGAGGAGAAAGAGTCAATTGATGAATATCCTCGACTGTACGAAGGGATGAATATCTGTTGAAATTTAAAAATAAGACATCAAGTATTGTTATTCTTAAGTGCTAGTTCAAATTATAATTTTTATAATTACCTATGTGATTCGCTTGAAAGTACTACCACTCTTGGATTGTGGCAATTTCGTATGGGATTTTCTAATAAAAGAGTAAAATAAAAGTGTGCAAGATGGTTTATTTGAAACGTTGATTCATAGCCATCTTTTGTAAGTTCATAAGGAACACCAAATACTCCAGCGTTCAATATAAGAATATCCAAGGTTCTAAAAATATAATTTATGTTAACAACAGAAAAAAATTAGTTTTTTTCATTGTATTATTATTCAACAAGATTACTGGTATTTCTGCTTAAATTTTTCTGCAGCTTCTCGAACGCTTTGTAACGCTGACAAGTCCAATTGTAGTGTTTCACACGTTGCAGTTTCCGTTTCCTGTTTTATCTTTTGTACTGCTTCTTCGGCTCTTTTTAAGTTTCGGCATGCCAAAATTACATTGCAACCATGTATAGCTAATGATCTAGCAGTTTCAAATCCTAAATACATCACATTATTTTAATGATTATATCTTATAATATTTAGAAAATTGTTAAATTACACATACCAATTCCTGTGTTAGCACCAGTGACAATAGCAACTTTTCCTCTTAAATCTCTGCCATGTAAGACGGATAGTGCTGTGCTACTTCCATCAAAACGTTGGCGAAGAGGTTGCGATGTTTCTCTATATTCCATTGCAAATGCAAGACGTGGATCAGTATATGTAGTGGTACGATTCATATGATCGACAAATAGGACTTTCCCATCATCAGAAACGCATCTCTCCCATCCAGATGGTAACTCTTATTAACAGACAAGATTAATAAAATTAGAATCCTTATTCATTATAAGATTTAATAAGTACAAAGTATATAATAAAAATATGCATTCTAGTAAAATATGAAACATATTTGGATACTTTTGAAAATATTTATTTATTAAACTATACGAATAGTATTGTTAAACCATAAGTTATGTAAACTATAATTACATATTGGCAAAAAAACGTACAATGCTATTTATATGACTGATTGGAAAGAAAAATTTATTTATTATACCTCCTTCAACAATTTTTTTACGGCCAGTTCTTGGATGTGTCCACTGTGTTCCCTTTGTATAATGACTGAAAAGTAATTATCACTGAGATTGACAGTGACTACACACATTTTGAAGTATAAATGCAGCTATTATTTACTATGAATTATGCAAACGTGTAACCTATATACATATATAGTACTTCGATGAACCATTAATTATCGTGTCAAATATAAATTATACAAGTATGATTTACTTCACATAATAGACATTCCCATCGACGGTCGTCCTCTCCTCCCAACCAGGAGGCAATTCATCCTCACTATCTGAATCATTCAAAACACCGACCATTTTTTATCAGCGCATGTGACTTTATAATCTACATATATAGAACTATATGACAATTTGCCCAAAACAGATTATTAAACTGAAAGGAAATTTTACGCCGGCGTATTATCTTAGTTGCTTAATTTGGAGCATCTCATAAGAAAAAGTTCATACATAATAAGAAACTATTACTCGAAATATTTATTTACTGTGCTACTGTATATTCCGTTATATATTAATTATACATTAGCAAAATATATATAACTATTAATTATTTCATGATATTATTTATTATTGATAAATAAATAATGTAATAAATTAAAAAGGAATTGTATTATAATAGGAAAAAATAATTAAAACGTAATGATTCCAAAGCAGAATTTTTATTTCGTTGTATATTTAAAAATACACATAAATTAGGTATTTCAATTTTGCGAGTAGAAAGAAAAATGAAGATTGAAATAATTTTTTTAGCGCGTTTATTTAAATATGTTACGCGATGGTTTGAAATGAAGTTTGTAGCGAGCCGCACCCGCAGTTTGCGCACAATCGATAGTGAATTTCATTTCTGTCAAATGGATAATGGCATAATGGCAGCAACGGCAATTTATACGATGTTGCAGAGCAATGGGTTTCACTCGAAAAAGAAAGAGGATGCCGAAAATAAAGACAATTTGTGGTATGTTTGGATACTAAACACTTCTAAACCTCTCAAGCAGTAGAATGTACATGTAATCGTGAAATACTTCTTATACTTTACCTATTTTTCCCACGTACTTTACGTGTGCTACATATTCTCTGAGAGAACTTGCTTATTCTAGCTTTCGATATAGGTTTACTTAATATCGTTTCATCATTTTTTCCAGGTCGTCTATTTTGGCCGAAGTGCAAAATAGCGGCAACAATAAGCTACCCTCGAATAAAAACGTCCTTGTACTAGGTAAATCAGAATTGAAGTTTTTTATACCTAAATTGCATACTACACACGCACTATGCATGCTAAGTACATAGACAATAAAGTTATGAGTCATCCGCCAAAAATGACGTCTATATCATTCATGTCATGTATGAAAATTAAATAGAGGTTCTGTTAATGATATTATCTACGCAAAAAGGCTTTCAAAGATATTCCCCTGAAGTTATATCATGCACTAAATGCTTCTATATATTTGCAATGATGTAGAATCAGTAAAAAATTGTATGGTTTATAAATTAGATATAATATTTTTATGACTAATTTGTCCTTCTTTTATAATCTGTTACTTTAACCATTTATATATTTATGTAGTCCAAGGAATAAAGTACTTTAGACGTATATTTTATGCACTACAAGGATAAAAAAGTATCATGTGAACATAAATCCAAAAATATTTTCTATTAAAATTATGCTTATGTTTATTTTATATTAGAATTTTGTAATAATTGTGATTAAATGAGAGCTTGGAGTAGCAATCATATATGTAGAGTCGAGTATGAAAGTTATCAGATCTTTTAAGAAAATGTTCTTTACAAACTTTTTCATAGTTATAATATGTTATAATATTAACTATTTAATTATGCTGTTATGTATTAACATGCATTTGTAGCAAAATGTTTTTGAATTATGCTTACAAAACTTTTTCATCCTCATTGTGTTCAGAATATGAGTCTATACACCTATTTGAAATACTCAATTGATAAACACATTTTTTCACAGGGGACAATGAAAGTGGAAAAACAACGCTTATTGCGAAGTTACAAGGTGTAGAAGATCCAAAGAAAGGTTCAGGCTTAGAGTTTGCATACATTGATGTCCGAGATGATTACAGAGATGGTAATGGCTTATAGTATTATTTTTATGGAAGAAATACGTTTCATGGTGGAATATACTTAAGATCAGATTAATATATTTATATGTGTGAATATTTTTAAACAGCAATCGAATTTGTATTTTATTGAATTTTCCTTGGCTTTTTTGGTTATATCCAAAATTAATTTGGTATCGTTGCAAAACAAAAGATTTCTACACAGAAGAGAATGGTTTACTATACCTATAGACATTTTTGCATATAATAATTAAGCAGGAGGGAACAGAAGAGAAATTTGGGTATTTAAGTTCTTCAAATAGTTCCTCAGTTTAATGATATTGTGGAAAAATTATATTCTACCATGAGACCAACCGTACACTTTACAATTTAAACTTGCACATACATTACAAAAGTTTTATTTAGATCAAACAAGATTATCTGTATGGGTACTGGATGGTGATCCTGGCCATGCAAATCTCCTGAGATTTGCATTGAATGCGGAGAGATTTCCACATACCCTTGTTTTATTAGTAGCTGCTATGACAACTCCTTGGGCTATTCTTGATCAGCTTCAGTCTTGGGCTGCACTTTTAGGCGATCACATTGATAAATTACCTTTAGATAATGATACTAGGCAACGGTGCAGACAGCTTAGTAAGTAAATTGTTTAAACTGTATACCTTAACACATTGTTGACTGCTCATGAATTAACTCGAGTTTTCATGCCCAAAATGTTATTGACTGATCACGAGTTAACATGTATTTGCACTTGCATTAGCCATTTCAATTTTTGAACCTCAGGGTAATACGGAATATTCTGAAATCTATTTTCGTTGTGTTCAATCGTGTTCAGTTTATTATAAAAAAAGTTTTCTTTTTTTATATATTTAGGTTTTTATCGCAATTATAGTACAGTAATACTTCGAATACGCGATAGGTGGCACCGAAGAACGTCGCGTAAATCGAATTCATGAGAGTCGAGCTATCACTTTGCATATAATTACATATAAATTTTGTTTAATCGTGACGAAAGAGAATTAGCGTGAACTGCATCCTATGCATACTGCAGCAAGAGAAACATTGGAAACAGCGGGCAACATTTTTACCGAACGAAAAAAACAAAACTGCATAACTCCATTGTACGTGGGCGATTCCTATACAATATACCACACCGAAAAGAATGATTAAAATATATAATATGTAGCAGATATGTACAGTTTCATTTAAATTCATTATGTATAAGTAAAGTATACTGAAGTTTATTTAGATTGTCTCACTTTCATATTCAATTACGAAATAATAGCCGGTGACATGAGATAACTACGAAAAATTGCTGGTTAACAATGTGTTAATTAATTATCTTTGCAGCTACTATATCATAACTTCATTTACGTTTTCAGATGTTAAGAAATGGCAAGATTATACGGAACCAGGAGATGAATTAGATCCTGGCAGTCCACTGAGGCGTACAAGTCGTAATCTTGATGATGAAACAAGCGAAGATTTACCTTTACCAGAGGGAGTACTTACAACAAACTTGGGCCTAGATGTTGTTGTTGTTATAACAAAAACAGATTACATGTCCACCCTCGAGAAAGAACATGACTATAAGTAAGTGTTACCAAATTGGTACTATAAGTATTAGTTTTTGTCTTTGAAAATGATGAAACTGTAGGCATTAATATTATTTTTTTTTCATAGGGACGAGGATTTCGATTTTATGCAGCAGTGGGTTAGACGATTTTGTTTGCAATATGGCGCAGGTTTATTCTATACATCTGCAAAAGAGGATAAAAACTGTGATTTGCTTTATAAATATCTTACACATAGGATTTACTCGTTACCCTTTAGAACACCGGCTTTAGTCGTTGAGAAAGATGCTGTTCTCATGTATGTATTTTCCATAAACCAAAGATTTACTTCCATATATAACGTATTCTTACGATCTTTCTTATTATTAGTCCCGCTGGTTGGGATAACATGAAGAAGATTAGTATCCTTCACGAAAATCTCCAGTCGATGAAACCAAATGATTATTATCGAGATGTTATTGCACAGCCACCGTCAAATCGTAAAGTATGTATGTAAATGAGCGGTTCACAGCACAAAGTGATTAACTCCACTTTTTGAATTTTTTTAAATTTAAGTCTCAAAGCACTTGATTGAATCCTAACTTTTTATGTTTAGAATAAATTTTCGTAACAATAACGACTAACACCATTAAATGACGACGTTTATTTGGCCACCGAATAATAAATAATTGAATTCAGAGGTCAATGTAATTAATTCCAAGGCTATTCCAGCTTATTCATTTTTTACTTCGTTAGAGGAAAGTTACAAGCGATATATATTCTACAATACTTATTTGTATTTATATTTTAAAGGGTATTTTGAAAAGTAGTGTATACTATTTCATCACATTTCTCCACTTTAGGTTTTATGGAGTTAATCGATTTGACAAGTGAATGGCTCAAATATCATTGTTGCATTATAGCAAATAGAACAAATAATGAGGATATGTATTATCTTTTTGCATAGTGTGTGGCTAGAGAGGTCGAAGTTCAAGCAGAAGAAGAGCAGGCTTTCCTATTGAAACAGCAAGCTGCGTTATCGGCTATGAAGGATCCTACACGTTCTGCGACAACCCGGAACCAGGCAAGCACTGGACCAGTTATACAGGTTATACCATTTGCAATTGGAGCATGCTTCTCATACTGCGTGCAATTAATAGCAATTAAATATTAGATGGTGACATTGTCACTGTGGCTAATTCTCATATCAGTATCACTGAACGTGTGTACAATGGTTATGTTTTAATCTTTAATATATGATGGCCGTGTCTGTTTGTTTTGCTCAACAAATAAATCATGCTTTCATCATGCTGTTTTAACGATGTTAAGTGTAACACAGGTGCTGCAATATTGCAGCCGAAAATTTTAAAGGTTTTCGATGAAATTCATTTCAAATTGCTTCTTTCATATTTTATGATCAGTTTACCTTAGTATTCAGAGTTATGTATTTTTTTCATCTTATCGATTAACTTATAGTGTATACAATATATAAACAATATATAACAATATTAATAGTTGTTTAAAAATATATGAAATTGATGTTTCTTAAAGTTTGATATATTCGAGTCATAATTTAAATTACATCTCCTTAAAATTTATGCCGTTTTCGGAGTACACAGAATGAATCTCCTCATATAATCCTTCAATATTTCATTATATTAAGTCACACGACACCTGAATGAATCGTTTTACTTTTCAGTAATCCATTGTCTAGGATAGCCATGTGTTTCTTGGTTAACATTTGAAAGCATGTTCTAATCTGTGTGGTATGATCTTTTGCGATGAAGACGGGAAATTTAGTCTGTCGATACTAAACTTCTGTTAAATAGGTTGCGTCGCCAAACAAGAAGTTGGATCCCAAAGGTGCTGGTACTACGCCATCTGGAGAGGGTGTTTTAGCTAATTTTTTCAATTCTCTCCTTTACAAAAAGACTGGAGTACCACCTGGTACGCTTGGTGCACCGGGTAGCGTTGGTACAAGTCCCATAAAAATTGGTAAGTTTCTTTAAATTCTTAACTTTCAGTTTATTTGCCTCCTCATTAATTACTAACATTTTGTAAACACTATTAAATTTGTACACTTTACTGATTAAGATGCTTCATTGAAATAAATGCTCTATGATCCGGGTGTTTTTTAGTGAGTGAACAAAATGTCAATCATCTTTCTAAATTCATTCTTTTGACCAAGTGAGGCTGTGATAAACAATTTTCGACATTATGTATGATATTGAAATGAAAATGTAACGGTACATTTAATATTCCTTGGGAAAGATTATGCAAATTTTTTTCTTCGAAACTATATCCACCCTATCATCTATTTTCTAAAACTAATAATTTGTGTGTAATAGATATAATGTATTCAGCATATTTCATTGCGACACCGATGTTCAGACAACTGGTATTCGAGCGATTGAGGTTTCACCGTATAATTTTTCAGTTTCAACAGAATAATTATTAACGATTGTTTCACTTACAAAATTGTAAATGGGTACACTTAAAATTCATTTATAATACCAAATAACCACGTTACTACAGTTTACCTGTTTATTCGTGGATCAAATCATATTTTGGATTATAATACAGATAAATTGTAAGGTACGAGGTCGATTTTTCTTACTTTAGATGGCGGACCAGTAGATAAAACGACAATGTGCAACGATGCAGCGGCAGAATGGGATCGTCTCTCGCGAACAAAGATTTCTCCACCGAATTTGAATTCGTCGTCTGAGTGTTAAAGAGACAGATATTTTCCTTGCGGCCCATTTGATGAATTATGAACGAGTCGTCAATATAATTCCGATAGTAGAAGGTGAGATTGGGGAAATATAAGAGAGAAAGAGAAAGAGAGCACATGAGAGAGAGAGAGAGAGAGAGAAAACATGTAGATGTTTTTTTTCGCTGGTTTGGTACATGTCTCTACAATTTACACCATTACTGTTCCGTTGATGAAATATGAAGAATGTACGTTATTTGTGTAGCGTAGATTGGAATCATTTTGCGTACTCTAATTATATTATACTCAATTCAATTTCCTTGGGTTTATGCTACACGTGGTAGCTTTACGAACAATCTCGGTACTTACTTAATGTAATACGCTTCACTATCAATTGTTTTTGCATCTTGATGCGAATACACGTTTGATATGTTAGTGTCATCGATTAGATATTGTGCAAAGCACAAACGGAGATTACAATAGTTAACAGAATTGTTAGGCGATTTTATGCTAACTTCTACAGTACGAATGCACAATTATAATAAATTGAAAAGTCGTAGAACAACTGCTGTTTTTAGAACGTTAGTTTTTTTAAGTTATACTTTTCTATTTATAAAAATTCTCAAGACTGTTATCCTTTTGCTTCTCAAGTCATTGAAAAAGGATAAGAATGGGTCGCAAAGGATTGCATTTTGTATTATCAACGATAATAAGGCGAGAACGGGATAGATATCAGTTGGGAAAGCAAAAAGAAACAGTGGAGCAAGTACGTCATACAACTTTCCAAGAGCCTTAATTGTTGTGTTTGAGTAAAATATTAATAACAATACAAAGGTAACGATTTAGAAAGTTATTAAATTAATGTAATTAAATATTTAATATAATAATAACGTTCGAATTATGCTTACGCACATGCCCCAGCATTATAGTGAAATTATTTAACTTGATCGTCTAGCACGGACGATTTTCTTTTTTACATTAATCCCTTCCTTCTTAAAAGCACACTCCTTTCATTTTCGTTGTTCGTTTCTGCTCAGAATCGAAACGTATTTCTTCTGCGGTCTAATTTGTCAAGTGCCGTTATTATTGTAAACGAGTTGTACGAGTGCGTGAGAAAGCATAGAACTTTATACGTGTTTACAGTTTTACTTTAGCTCGAGATTTTTGACCATAAAAGGGGCGCAGCATTATCTTCGAGGTGAGAAAAACGTAACACGATGTGAGATTGGAGTTTGCATGTGGTAGAAAAAAAAAGAAATACATACAAAACGGAGGAAGCTGTTGTAAACCTTCATCATTCTTTCGGAATACTTTATGTAAGGAGGGAGAGTGAAAGAAATACAAGATGTGTAAATTCAGTTATCGTAAATGTGGCTTTATGTATGTGAGGCATATAATTCAGATCCTTGATTGAAATAAATAATTTTTCATAACATCTGCTTAAATCCTTTATCACGTCTTCATGTTTCAAACATTGGAGTCACTGTGTGAGTCATAACAAATGTATTTATTTCAGAATTCCATACATGGGTTACAATGAGGATAATACAGTATGCGCAAAGTGTACAATTGAAATATTATTTTATACGCCTTTAATTCCATGGTGATCCCCATGGTACATAGACAGTACACTGAGATTTTGAATTGGTCAAATTAATTTACGAATAACAATGAAATTTCTTTTAAATTTGAATACCATTCTTCAGTATAATTTGCCTCTTTTATATATTGTCTTTAAGAAAAACATTTTGTTCCTGTTTAAGCGAAATTCATTGGTGTCATTAATAAGGAATAAAGAATACAAACGCAGGTTTTACAGAAGTATAGTTGCAGCGGGAATGGCTTAAAAACTACGTATAGTCTTAATTTACATTTCGCATTATTTTATTTAAGGCTCCCAAATTGATGTAACTTTTATTGTGAATATTTCTATTGGACACATTTTACGTAATGTGCGCTTAATCTTGATTGAATTTCCAATTTAATGTAAAGTGTATTTGTAAATCTAATGAGACGGAGTTTCATTAAATTCTCGTTTAACGAATGATTCTCAATTTCTGCAGATCCTCTTCTGGCGTTATTAAAAAGAAATTACGACGAAGACCTCTTGCGAAATTAATAATGGTCGATGAAGATGGAGTCTTAAATTAGATTTTAAATGCTTTTACCATTTTATCGTTCGACTACTTATAGTATAGATTTAGTTAATAAGATTCCTACTCTAATTGTAGTAATTACCTTGAAAAAACTTCTAAAAATGGACTGTAAATGGAAGAACTGGGTAGCAATATATAAAATATCGCGTAAAGGTCCTATCGAAACTATTAAATTATACTATCAGGATTGATTTATAGATACGACCATCAGAATTTATTTACCTTCTAAAACACTACGTAAGCAGAGATAACAGTGATTTGATGCAAATGTATTAACTTGAAAATTCGCGTGAGATATTCTTAATTGTGAAAATCGTCGCGATTTAATCGTACAATCTTCTTCTAAACTTCCTTGTTAGAAAATTCCATGTATTATTAATTTCAAATTAAGTTCAGTTTATGCGTGTTCATATAATAGAATTTTTTTCAACCTGTATTACTTCGGCAAAATATTCTGGTCGTATCTCTAATCATATAAATCAAAGTTTTTCGCAAATACCTAACTGTTAATACAACTAATAATCGCTACTAGTAATTGGAAGGTACAATACCGCAAAATAGCTATCGAAATAAAGAGCTTAGCGATATATATTTTTAAATGTATTTTCTAATAAGGAAAAAAAAACGATTCCTTGCGCTTATCAAACAGGCTCACACTAAAGAAATTTTGTCAAAGACTTCATTCTCCAATGAAAACGTATCCTATCCTTTTTCAATATTCGTAATTCCTTAAAATACTAATCTAAGGATAGAATTCGAAGGAAATAAGATGCATCCTACAGGACTCTATTAAATAATGAGAACAGCGGGTCGTTGGAATTATTAATAATAGTTATTAATAACTTATCTAACGAATTTCGCCATTTTTTTCATGTTAAGATTTTCTCGAGCATTTTCTATTTTATTTTATTTTTGTTCAATCCTAACGATCCTTCGTTGTTTAAAAATTACGTGTTACAGAGGCTCATCAGCCATTTACGGAAAGCTATTGATACCTCTTGTAACGGAAAATTATACGCAGGTATCGAGTTATCGAAATAATTAAAATTTCCTATCCTTATTGTATGAGATCTCCGGTGGGAATGATTATTGCGCAGCTTCGAATGGGCAAAGTAATCAGTTTTTAGCGTTGTAAGAATAGCATAAAAAACACTATTGCTTCATGTGCCCCATTTTTTAATATAAAAAATGGGGTGCGTAAAAAAAGATTATAAAATATTTTCGTTACGCTTCTACCCTCATTCTTGAGAAATTAGTTACTTCTCACAAGATATGTATCAGCTGAAGTGCGTTTAAATTCGTATAACGTAGAAAAAGAATGTAATACCTAATACGCCATTAAGTTTTTGTATAAATTGCAGCAATTAATAATTATTCCTTCAAAGAACTATTACAATAAACTTGCAAGAATATGATTGCGTCATGACAGCAATTTTTACATAAATTTGTTATTTGTACTATTTCAGTACAATGCTTGCCTTAACAATGCATCCTGATTACGTACAAGAAAATAATTCTCGGCCCGCTGTTTGAATCCAACGAAAAAGTTTGTGCATATAATTGTAAACTAAACAAAAAAAGATATTCTAGCCACAAATTAATAATGATAATTAGCAGCTTCTTTATAATATTCACTGTATTGATATAAATGCTTAAATTACACCTGTGCGCGTTTATGTGCCACGAAATTTCGAAGTAACACGGAAGTATCGGCGAATATATGACGTGTCTAGTAACGATGGGAAATGATTTAATTAGAATTTGATTTTCAATTCCGCTTGGAAAATTTTCAGCGGCAAAATCGAAGCATCAGAGTGCATCCAATTTGCTCAATAAATTGCAGGATGCATACCTTTATATTCATGCTCGCATACAAATCGCAAGTTCGTAATCCGTCTATTTTGGCAAACGATTGTTTATTCTACGATTAATCATCGCGCTTAATTAATCGCGGAGATGTTTTCTTTATTTGATGGCGACGGAGTAGATTAAATAATTAATTGATTAATTATAATTGTGGAAATTAAAAATGCCAAACCTGGATTTTTTTTATTGGAAAACAAAGTTTCCATTATTTGAGCTACTTTTTGATGAAGAAACGATCAAATACCACCAAAGAATTAATTATATAACGTATCCATTGTATCTATATAGTTAATTCCTATATCTTCGAATAATTCGAAGTGGAATTTTGTCAACTGTTTATTAATTAGCAATTTAGAAAATCCAATTCGTTTAGATGATTATTACCTTCCTTCTTTTACTCTTGATGAATTTTTAAACGTCGGATTATCATATAGTGAAGTTCGAATATACGGTATAAAATCATTTTCAAAGTTTGCATGTGCCAGAATGAAATTTCCATCAGACATCGACTTGAATCACCATAATCTCCATTTCTCAACAACAAACAAAAGTTCGTTAATGCTGAAAGAAAGTTGTCGAGAAATCGTCTATTATTAAAGAAGATATTTCATCGTTTCTTCACAAATTCCTTCAAACGTATCTCTCGTGAAGGTCCAGCTGAGGATGGCAGGCAGTCTTCAATAGATTATTATCTTCAATAGAGCAAAATTCGCTTGTCCACCGCCTTCCGACATATTGGGCACTCCGACATCCGGTCACCACACATTTGACAGGTGCCGTGGCCACAGAGGAATATCATGTTCTTCAGGCGATCCAAACAAACTGGGCACATTGTCTGTGAGTAGGGCAAAAGAAAAGATTGAATACAATTTCAAATTCTGACTGAGATATTTATTCCGATCAGTAATATTCGGAATAATAATGAAGCCTTTAAAAAGCGACGGGGCAGAACGATAGGCTTGCAAATATAGGTTCTGGGGTCGAAATCTGCAGGTTATTCTAATTTTAACGAACTTTATATTTAACGAAAACAATAATTTAAGTAATGTTTTAACTGATTAATGATCTGAATAATATTTTATTCGTTTATTATTTATACGAATAATGAAAATGAGTAAAAAATTCTATTCGTTTATACATATATGAGCAGTTTATTCTGAAAGTGGCATAAATCGCTTTACCATAATAAAAAATGATGTTTCGTAACGACTTTGAATTACTCTAATATTAATATTCTTACAATGTGAAACTGAATCGAAACTGTAATAATTTGAAACTATAATAATTTTCAATCACCTTTAAATTAACGAGGAAAAATAGTGCGAAATTGTTCAGATGAAGTGTTGGCACTAATTTGCTACACAAAACAAGTACATAATTATGATTCAAACAAATTATCCGGGTAAAAAAATTACGATTTCTATAATAATTTTACAGGCATTAAATAATTCGACTTCAATTTCAACGTTGTTTTAATTTTTATCGTAATTTTCCGTTTACATTTTTGTGAACAGAAATTTTCACTCGTTTTATTTTCATTTTCCTGTAATAATAATTGTAAAGCGAGCGATTAAAAAGAGACCCTTCTTTCCGAAATTTCTACCAGTCTCGTTCAAAGCACAAATGATAGTTAATTATTATCGCCAGGTTTATGTTATCAACAAATGGAATGTTTTATCAGAAAATTGATATTAAACTGTATTTAACACGAGAACTACCGATGATTCACTCAGAATATTTATACGTGCGAAATAAATAACCGAAGTAAAAGAAACAAAGGGATAAAGTTGCATTTAATAACATTAGCACAGAAAAATGAACGGGAAGCAACGTAAGAAACTTCGGGAACTTCTCAAATAAATTAAGAACTAGTCACTTTGAGTGCCTTAGTCAGTGTTAAAGAGAAATTAGTTCTGTCGTTGAGAAATTCTTCTGAACAGATCTAATATTATAGAGAAATTGTTAATATTTAAAGCAAATATTTTCAAGTATGATAATTATTCTATGACAGGGGGCATCATCTATTTAATCATTAGTAGCATACTTGTTCTTTAATATCTTGCAGCTGCTGCTGTAATTTCTGTATATCGCTGTGAGATGTATCACGGCTGCCATTGTTCATCAGAAGAGCTTCTCCGGTACCGGTATTCTGTTGCAGGACCTGCTCTTCTTCCGTATCAGATTTTATGTCGGATCCATTACCTATTATAAAACAAAACAGTTGATATATTTTTGGGTGATTTAACACTAAACCTACCATGGACGGTCAAATGACCGCTTTCTGATTTTTTCTATTAACTCCCTAAATTGATTGGGCAGCCATTCAGTAAATAATTTAGGTCTATCGTATAAAACAAAAATTACTTAACTGATCATCTTTTTCACCTCTTCAAATCTCTTTTTCCAAAGTACTTATTTCGTATATTTCAATATGACAGATATAAAGCCGGTAGGTTTAGTGTTAAACAAATCTTATTTTTATCGTGTTGCATTCGCAACAAATGTTAATTTATAATGTTCGATGTCAATTTAGTAAACTTTTATACATTTATAGAGTTGGATAATTTACAGGTTGAGTACAGGTATTGGAATTGACCTTTAAAAATGTCATCCCTCTCATTTTATTTTAAAAACAAGATGAAATAGAGAATTCTTTTTTAAAAATTCGATTTTTACAGTAAAATAGTATGGTATGTTATTTAGTTGAAAAAGATAATGAGAGAATTAAAGAACCGTAATTTATACTATTGCTATCAAATTTATCAACATTTTCAAAAGTATTAAAAAACAAACAACTTTTATTAGCTATTTAATTTCGACATTTTATTTACAACTTGACTTTAATCGTATATATAAATGTGCGTACGCAGTTTTTATACATACAATTGAAGTTACATTGAGATTCAATTAAAGATGAAAGCAGCCCGCCTTTATATCTTTATAAAGATCTTGATAATTTTGTAAGTATAAAACATACAACTTTTACTTAAAAAGTTTTTAGCCTCTACGATAGTTTCAAAGATAGCACCAGAGAGGCGAAACTCGAGCTACTGATGAGAAAAAAAAAGAATGTGCTCTTTATCTAGGTAAATGTGCAAAGTTTTATCAAAATTCGGAATAAAGGCTTAGCAATTTTCCCTTCAAAACAGAATTACTCCAAATTTTAATTTAGATTTCAAGTAATTCGTATTGAAGATATGAAAAATATTCGAATGCTTGAAATAACTTAATAAATTCTGTTTGTTTGCCCGTTGCAGTTTTTAACTATAATTCCTATGAAAATCATTACTCCTAGCAACTCACATTTTTGTAATTAGACAATTTTTGCATTTCTAGGGCCACAATGTATAATTTAAAAAAATTGATATTCTAAAATCAATGGTTGGGAACATATTTACAACAAATTCATTTTATTTGATCATTGTCAACGTTTATACACCCCTTTGAAAAATTTGACAAAAAGTCAGATTTGTGTGTTCCAGAACACATTTAAAACAGACATTTCTTTCGTATTTCGCCTAGATGGGTTTCCAACCGCCGAGGATATAATATATTACAAAATATTTTAGGAAAACTTTTCCAAACGTGACGCGAGATTCAAAGTCAGGCCCACTGATTGCAAGTCTGAACCTTTCCTTCTTTACCTATCATAGGCCTTCAACAAAGATTTGTACCTGAGGTATTGCAACCTTTGACGTAAGTGACATCACCCCCACCACCGCAACAGACTGAAAAGGGGACCATGTGCTGAATTTGGGCCCTACACTGGACGCATTTCTTCATTAGGGCGGCGCAGCTCTCGCAGGCAGACATGTGCCCACAGGGACGGAACAACACTCCTGCTTTGCGATCGGAACAAACGACGCATTCTTCGATCTGAAAAGTTCAATTATTGTTTAATTCGAAAATTAAGTTCAATGAATGTTTGACCTGAAAGTTATGTTCACTGATTATTCGATCTGAAAGTCAAGTGCAATGATTGTTCGATCTGAAAATTAAGTTCAACGATTGTTCGATCTGAAAGTTATGATTACTGATTAGTCGATCTGAAAATTAAGTTTAGTGATTTTTCGATCTGAAAGTTATGTTTACTGATTGCTCGATCTGAAAGTCAAATACAATGATTGTTCGATCTGAAAATGTAGGTAAAGAATTATTTGTGCCCAAGAAGCACTTTTATGTGAGGCATTGATGTGATGTAAGTATGCATTATTACAATTCCGACATGATTGGTGTTTATTCCTTGGAATAGGGTCATTTGAAAGTTAATTAACCCCTTAGCTTACAATAACGTGTGAGAAACGTGAGGCGATAAATAGAATACGAAATTTTGAAGTTTTCCAATAACTATTAAATTGAAAATATCAGTCGATCACGAGACGGTAAAATTATTTCTATAATATTAATATTGCAGTCAGTTGTGCCAAATGTTAAAAATCAGAGAGAAATTTTTATTTCTGGAATTAATTCTGGGATATTACGCACGCTGTCAAAATAGAAATCGTAAGGCAAGGGGTTAAAATTGTAGAGGAGAGTTTTACGAGAAGGAGATTTAACGTAGCATAATTGGAAACAGGAAATGTGACGCACGTGTCTAAAACGGAATGGAGGGAATTAACAAGGGAAGTTCAGGAACTGATACACTCCGATTTTGAAAAAAAACTTTCCACAATTATTAATTAGACATATCTAACAAGATAATAGCAATTCGTTCGTGCCCGTTTTCATCTTTGAGTGAGGTATCAACTCCTTTGTCCCAATCGTCCTTTCTATATACGTGCTTGTAAGTCGTAAACAACAAAAGATATCAGAAAACGATTAAAATAAAAGTTATAACATTTCGTGAGATCTACAAAGCTGCATGTGAATTTATGTGCAAGAATAGGCGGGGCAGAACAGGAAATATAGCTACAGAAAAGACAATACAGGCAGGATAAGCACAAGACAAGTAGGACAGCCAGGATAGGCAGTATCAAACCGGACCAAAAAATATGTAAAATTTAGGAATTTTTTTTCTTTTTATCAAACCGGTTCATACCTATCCTGCCCGTCTTTGAATGATTCGAAAAGATAAATAAAGTTCTTCAAAGAGAAGGGGCGAGAGGGGGCTTTCAATTTTTCAAAAAAAATTACACGCAGTTTAATAGATCTCAAAAAACGGTATAACGTTTATTTCAACCATTTTCTGATATCTTTTGTTGTTTACGACTTATAAGCACGTATATAGAAAGGGTGGTTTGGACAAAGGGGTTGATACCTCCCTCAAAATTGAAAACGAGCACGAAGAAATTACGGCTATCTTCTTAGATAAGTCTAATAAATATTTATGGAAAGTTTTATAAAAATCAGAGTGTATCAGGTCCCGAACTTCCCTTGTAAGAAGGAAAGTTCTGGTATATCGTTTGGAAACTTGCGTTTTGTGGTGTGATTGTATACTGTTTACGGAGAGCAAAATTTATATTAAGATTTGTATCGCATCGAATTTTTTCGGTTTCAACTGCTATTATTATTTTACCTACGACCTACTTTTTTAGGTGGACTCCGAGCCACCGAGGCTGTGATATATTAAATAATAATGTAGGACAAATTTCTGAGAAGTGATAGTGGATTTAAACACAAACCCACTGATTACGAATCCGAGATTTTACCTCTTTACCAACCATAGCTACCCTAAATTATGAATATTACGGATGCACATGGATGCGGGTGCCGGGTAAGGTTAGTGGTGAGTCGCTTCTAGAAATGTGTATGGTTTGTAACATCAGGTATCTGACCTTGGCTCTGGCAAGGACGTTCTCTCTGCAGATGAGACACTTCTTGACCCTAGGAGCGCAGACGTTGCAGCAGGCAACGTGACCGCAGGGGCTGAAGAGCATTTCGCGTTTTCCATCGGAACAGACCAAACACTCGTCGATCGCTGCCGATGGGGCGGCCGTTTCGATGTCGTGTCTGAAAGTATAATCATGGCGCATCCGATGCGCAACAATAAAAAGCCACCCCGGTGTTCTGTCTGTCGCGATAAAGCGAAAATGTAAAGTCTCCTTTCCCTCGCTTTTTCTGTATTTCTATATACCAGTCTAGTAGACTGTGGTAAACAAGATTTAATTTCCAATAGTTCTTAATTAAAATTTTCAATCAGACCGCTTTAAAATGTGCACGTAATCGTATCGTAGCGAAGGTAAAACATTACAGGGTAAATGGAAAATTTGCTTAGAATGAAATTATGGCCACGAAATTGATGATAACTTTGTAGGGAATTGCGTGGAAATTATAATTCTCTGGTGTCATGACCGTGCAATTAATAATGAATGTTGGATAAAATTTATTAAATTTTAAAAGTCTACGATTTTAGAAAACAAATTACTGCTCCTTGCTGTTATCTGTCCAATACTGGCTCTTCTTTTTTGCGACAAATTAATATGTATTCAGAAATAGGACATCCTTACATTTTCACGACTGTCGCAGATATTCCACTTTTATTTCTCCGAGGATGGTAATAAATTTCTAACGAGAAAGATAGCGGCAATATTGCCGAAGCTTTCGCTAAATCTGAAATTGTACAAATTCCAAACTTTTTGTGGAGTATTTAATCATTTGATTGTGAGAGAACCGTGCGGGATTTTTTCATTTTTTCCCTCTACAAAGAAAGATGTAAACAATCGGAAATTTTTTTCTGATACAAGAGCTTTTCAAGAAGCAATAAAATAATAAGAGTTGTACCTGAAATGTTTTGAAAACATACACTATATTAGAGGCAGCTACAATTTTGCGATTTATTGCAAACCATTTATATATACGACAATTTTGGAAATTCTTGAAATTCAAATAATTTAAATCTGCTAGAACATGTTTTAAGTATGTTCTGAAATTCTTCAGTAACTTACAAATTAGTGAAATATTATGTAAAATGTAAATTATTACGTAAATATGAGAGAAATATCATACAAGAGTTAAAATTTTGAGATTCACTAAATACCACCCACATTTAAATGATCTAAACTTACGTAGATACTTCACTTTCGAAAATCCCAAAAAAATGAAAAAATTACAAGAGAAATCGAAGAACTGAGAGTTCTTAAAATTGCTTGAAATCAATATTATAGTTTTCCATAAAAAATTGCGACCATTTGAGACGAAAGGGCTACAGAGCAAATTGGAATGGATAAATGATTTCAGTACAAAATTAAATGAGATACTAACGACTCTTTGTCCTTATGGCAAGTGGTGAGCGTCTTGCAGAGATTCGGGTCGGGGCAAAGGTCAAGGGGTGTCTGCCCCTTTTTGTTCTTGAGCTCCAAATCGGCTCCATGGGCTGCCAGGAAGCAGGCGATGAAGGAGCTGCTCTTCTTATCCTGGCCCTGTGCCCCCAGGCCCATCAGCAACCGGCCCACGTCCTGGACATCCTGCAACTGTCGCAGCTGCGACAGGGTGTGATATCTCAAGGCTTCATGCAGTGGGGTATCACCGTCTTTATCCGCCACGTTCAAATTTGCTCCTTCGCGAACCAACAGCTGTGAACCAGTATGATTAGGCGGTTTTAGTCGTGTGCTATTACTATACGTTTTTTGATCAGTTAAAATTAAATTTAATTATTCATGATGATCAGCAGTCTTATTTTATGTGCGTAATTTCACGACGATCTTAACACTATTCCTACCGACACTTCACGTATACCTTTTCCTACCGCAACCGGTGAATTTGTCAAATGATAATTTTTTCCCAGAAAATGAAGAGTAAAAAAAGAAGTGAATATTGAAAAATGTATTATAATGTGAATGTATTATGCGTATATTTGAGGAAAAGTCGTGAAGTTTAAAGGCAATTCAATTACGTTGTATATAGGAAATTCTACTCGAAATTTTAGAAACGGTCATTTGGCCGGTCGTGGTAGGAATAGTGTTAAATGCCCGAGCTTTTCATACTTTTATCGAGACAGATTTTTCTTTGGTGTGAACCCTCTGTTGTTGTATTTGTTACGGTTATATTATAAATCCGGTTTGTCTAAATAATAACCAGCCATTGTTAATGATATCTGTATCTTTTGGTGAATATAATTAATTTCCGGTTTTTACTAATAATGACCGGCCATTATTAATGATGTCCGTGTATTTTGATAAGTATAAATAATAAATTGTAATAATTGTATATTTTATCAGGTTATAAGTAATTTATTTATTTTTACAGGAAGAACTTGCATGCAGAGATTTAAATTACAATAGCTTGTTCAATTACAATATTAAAATCTTTGACCACCTAAATTTGAATTCAACCGAGCACATTCTCTCAAACTTATTTCATTGTTTGAAACTTCGTTAATTGAAAAAAAGGTTTTCTTGAATGTACTAAATTGATTTCTTGCATTTAGTTGGTTTAGTGCATAATATGCATGGTATTTTTCCACTCTTTTCCTTACATGTACCGAAGATAGTTATCAATTACTATTATAATATAATAATTGTTGGTTTATGTGATAAAATCTTACAAATTAATCACATTCACCTTTTTATTTCGTTGCTATTAATAATGGCCAGTTGTTATTAATACAAACCTCTTAATTACATATACCATAACATATATGTTTCACAAAATATTTGACTAAGCGTCTTAGATAATTTTCTGTAATTATTTTCGACTTTAGAATTGGACGATGATTTCTTATTCATTTCCGAAATGTTTTTCGGTATATTTAGTTACTGCTGTTATTGGATAAAGATGAACAGTGTACGGTAGATAATATAATCGAATTTGTATCTTTTCTAATTGCGCACAGTAGACCTCGGCTATGATAAACTGACCAAGTCTTCATAATTCATAACGAATTATACCCGGCATATGTCACCAGACACAAAAAAGAACGATGTTTCTTTTCATTTTACTTAATACAATTTAGACATTTGTAATATTTACAAATATTATATGTGCATTATACATGATAGGTGCCATTTAACACTAGAACTACCAGCGTTAAATCTATTATATTAAATAAGTACTTTGGTGAAAGAAGAATCAAGGGGGGGGGGGGGGGGAAAGATGATCAATTCAGTAATTCATGTTTTACACGATGGATGTGCGATATCTACTGTATGGTACAGTATGTGCTACTAGTATCTACTGTATGGCTCCACTACAAACTTGGTGAATTTTTCGAAAAAGTTAGGAACCAGCCATTTTGCCTGCCTTCGCAGTTCTAGTGTTAAAACGTGTTCTGTTGCTTGTCGGAAATCAGATTAATTGACGGTATCTTCGTTACTGTATAAACATGAATAGTCCATGGTAGAGTACTATTCATGAACTATTATTCAGAGCTTTGATCAGAACTTATAATAGATCAATTATTTTAAATCGTTTGTTGTTATTAGCTGTAAGTCATCAAGGAACTAAAGTATTTTCTTCCATTTAGTTTTCATAGTCTTTGACATTTTTATGTGGGATATTAAAAAGTGTATTGCTTGCACAACTTTCTTTTAATTGAGTAGCATTTTGGACTGCTAGATTTCGTCTTGCATTTCTAGTTTTGATCATTAATATTATTCATTGAGAATTTTTCCGATTGTTTTGCAGCGTATTCATATAATTTTAGTTTGATTTTAAAGTAATTTTCTTAGTAACTAGTCTCCCCTACATTTTGACAATTCCTTTGCAAATATTAATAATTTCACGAAGGTAATAATGACAACCGTATATTCGATGATTGCTTTGTCATAGATTTGTGATTTAATTTAGCATCAATAATAATACTAAATTTTATGGGGAAATGTAGATAAAGGGGAAGAAAACAAAAATCATCGGTTAAATCATTCAGACTTTTTAAATTAGAAGTAAAAAATTAAGGGAAAAAACATCACGAAAATTTGTGGAAATTTTTAAAAAACTGGAGAACCAGTCGCTCATGTCACGGGAGTTTACTCATTTTTTTAGATTTAATGTTAAAATGACAGCACTTTTAATGTACGCCGCCATACTCCTTTTACGAACTGAAATACATGAAAAATTCAATTGCCGTCAATGTAGTAATGCACCTTTATTATTCAAAATTTAAGTTTTACGTGTACGCAGATCTGATCACGCGTCATTAGGAACATAAATAGGAGTGTTATTTTAGGATTAAAGAGAAACATTTATCTCTTTTCGGAGCGCCAGTGTTTTATCGTTTTTAAAATAAAGAAGCTTGCCTGCAGGATATTTTTGTGTTCGTATACTCTCAAACAAACAGAAAAAAAAGAAAACATTGGAAAAACGAAATTATTCATTTAAATGCGGTGTATGGAAAGCTTGACGTTTGAATCGATTATCAAGAAGGTAATATATTTATCTTCTATTGTGTAATAAGGAGAATAATAAAGAAAATAAAGAGTACAGAACAAGGTGAAGAGACAAAGCATATAATATTAAAATATGGTAAGATAAGTACTAATGCAAGAAATATGAGGACTTGAAATCTTCTGTCATCTATGGGACATTTTTTCATGATATACAAATTGCATAGAAAAAATTTACCACAGATGAGAGAAGATTTCAATTCTTCATATTTTATATACTCGTGCTTATCTTACAATATTATGACATTATTTCCTTTACCTCTTCGTCTTGTTCTGCACTCTTGCCTTCCTTTGCTATTCCTTTTATTATTTCTCTTGAGCTCATAAAAGACTTGTTAGAGTAATATTCTATTTAAAAGAAAGGATTATATTAATTCTTTTAAAATTCGATCCAAACATCAACATGTTTTGCCATGTGATTTGCATATCATAGTTTCGGTGATTCGAAAGATTGCGGAAACTGCAAAACATGACCATAACAGCAAAAGCGGAAGTACAAAACGACAAAAATAAGAAATATAAAGAAAACATATCTAGATAAAAATCGATTCGATCAATCTATCATTCAAAGTCTTTTATAATTCTCCATTCTTTTTTCAAGTATTTGTTAGAAAATTCAAATTGGAATAGCAAAATTATTTGTACATAAACATTAAACTCTATTTGAAGGTAAAAATAACTTTGGTTGTTGAAAGGCACTTTAATTGGACACAATATACAGTTTGGAGTTGGAAATAGTTTAAAAAAAGCTCATTATAATTAAAGTGAAACTGATTCTAATTTGACGGGAAGTAATCCTTGTTGTACAACGTACACCACCTAGCTTTAATACCTTAAAAACTTCCCATGTAATTTAAAATTGGAAGAAATATTACTCGCAAAAGTTACGTAGTTTTATAGGAAACAGAGTATAATGACAATTAAGATACTTTGAAAGTAAATTTACAATTTTTAACTATACAACATTGATTGAATTCTATTACTTGATGTGCAAGCATACGACTCTTAAAGTAAAGATTAAAATGGAGAAAAATTATTAATCGTTACTTTAATATTTTTTAATAATGATTATAAGAGAGAAAAATTGTAAAAAAATATTAAGGCTTGAAGTCTGCTAACAAGACCTAAAACTAATGAGAAAAATTAAAATCTTTAAAAATTCAGAGATTATGATTTCACTTTAAATTAATCCTTTGAGAATTTTAATTAGTAGTTCAAAGTGGGCGAGTGAAGAATCTAGATCTTTACGGTGGTTTCCAAGCCATTTCAAATAGTGTTTCTTTTAATAACTATGATGCAATACACGAGATTAAAGTATTAACTATTTTCAGGACTTACATTTAAATAATTGAGAAGTGAATTTTAAAAAATGTGATTCGTACAAATAAAGATTACAAATTCGATAAACATCATATCGTATGGAGGCAGAGTACTGTAAGAATTTTTCTTAAAAAAAGAAAAAAAGATAATGTGCGTACCCGAACAATTTGCGTGTGCTGACGCTCGACCGCAAGATGTAGCGCCGTTTGCAAATTCACATTCTGCAAATCGAGATCGGCTTTTCCCGCACGAGCTAACTGCTCGGCGACTTCAACGTGATTATTGAGGGCAGCCAGATGAAGGGCTGTGTAACCATCGTCTTTTTTCTCGTCGACTATCCATGGCCTCGGAAGTTTCGAGAGGAGCACTCGCATCGCACTGGAAAATAAAAAAGATAATTGTTTTAATAGATACTTCTTGTCAATGATTATCTATTTCATTTTTCTAGTTCCGACGTCCATTGTTGTAATCATTTCTCTGAAGTTGTACCGAATTAGGTACCTTTCGAAATTCATGTTTCTTAACACTAGAACTACTAAACCAATCAAACTGACTGGTACACAATTTTTTCGAAAAATTCCCCAAGATTATGGGAGAGTCATAGAATAGATATTCTACGTCCATCTCACAAAACATAAATTACCGAATCGATCATCTTTTCCACCTCTGAATTCCCCCTTTTGCAAAGTACTTATTTAATATATTTAAATATAACAGATTGAACGCCGGTAGTTCTAGTGTTAATATACGGGGCGTTTATTTTGAAAATAACATAAATGACTTTCTTTTTAAATCGCGATACTTAAAGATTTGCGTTAACGTTTTTAAAAATATTAATGCCAATTTCCGAGATGATCTACTTGTACTTCTTATTTTGGAAACTCATATTTTTCTCAGAATAAATACTTTCGGATAGTCTGTGAACAATCACAATTTTTCATTACGGTGAAGTGACTTATGATATTTTCAAAATAAACGGTTTATATACGTCATGGAGGGAAATTTTCTGAAAGAAGAAAATTTGAATTTATGCAAATTACTGTGTTAGTTCGTAGAATCATTATTTTCCTATGTTCTAATATATGGATATGTTTCATGTAGATATTTGCAATCGAATAATTTCTATGACTGTAACAATTCATCGTATCCCTTCGAAATATAATGATAAGAAAACCTTAACCATTTATCATATAATGCTAAAGAAAATTATAAATAACGTAAAAGAAATATAAGTAACGTGCAGAAAAAATAATTATTTAAATAGACTTTTATATTAAAATTTTTTGTATTAATTAGCAACTTGTTTAAATGTTCAGAAAAGAAATAATGATCAAATGACAAACATTAGACAGTAGATGAGATAAACAATACATCAATAGTAATAAGAAATAATAGATATTGTTATGCATGGAACACTCAGGAGAACTAATGTTACTGGGTTACGGGATACGTCAATTGTTGTAAATATTAGAAAACAGATTCTATGGTCGGACGTCCTCCGCATCAGACGTGTTATACGATAAACCTTAAAAGTTTTGTAATCGATTGTCAATTTATTTATAATGTCAAAAAGAGTCTTACGTTCACGGTCGACGCGTAACAATATAATGTGCATTTACATTCGTAACTAGTTGAAGTAGATAGATAAAAAATTTATTCATAATAGACTGTTAATCCTTTTGCGCGAACTTTTTGCAATTAATTTCATCACATTTTTATTAATATAGGTTATCAATACAGAGTGCGGCGGAATGACATGTCCAAGCATGTAAAAAGATAAGTACAAAATAGGGAATACAATTTTTTAATTCAAAGCTTAATTTTCGAGAAAATCGAGATTAAAAATTCAAATTTTATATACATTATTTAAATAAATAAATTTGTGCAACTTCTATTAGGTTGGTAAGAAATTAATGTCGGTTTTCGAGTTTTCAAACTTAGCGCTTAATTTTGAGATAGCCGTTAATTGTAATCGGTTTGTCTTCTTACATTATTTTAGAACAAAAAAATTTATCAGAAAACTTGTTTCTCGTTGGGAAAAATATGTAAATTGTAATGGAACTTATTTTGATTAAAAAAAGTTGTTCCCATTGTCAACATGTGTATTTAAAGATAAAGTTTGAAAACTAACATTAATTTCCTACCAACCTAACAGTATGCAACTAAATTCTCTGCTAAATGGCATGCAACTTAAAAAATATATATATTCTTGTATGTCCTCTAGTTACTGAGCCATCTCAGGAATTGTATTTTCAGCTCTCACTTCAAGGGGTATATTCACCTCCTCATTATGGACGATGGCCGATAACAAAAATACATATCAAATATTTTTTCGAAAGCTATATTTCACGTGCTTCCGGGCACTTTTTCCATCTTTATCCGGCTAGACCGTTTCATACAAATCGGCGCGTACGTGTTGTCTTTTTAGCTATACCAACATATATATGCATCGGACTTTGAAACTCGGTTTTCTTGGATACTCTGCCGTTAATTAAAAAATTGTATTTTATATTTTGTTCTCATTTTTTATAAGGAATTACCTCGTGGCCGCTTGTAAATTTTATTCCGCCGCACCCTGAATATGTCACGACGGACACAGTGAGAAAACTTTTCATTAAAATTTTGTATTTTTTAAAATTTGATAATGCGAAATGTATGTCCCATCAGTAACTGAATATGGGTCATACATAACACATTACCATTGAAAGAAATAAAAAGTTTTGTGAAATGATTGCTTTATTAATTTTAAGAAAATTATTTACTTACGAAAACGACCAACTATTATGTTTTCTAGGGGACATACATGGCACGTTAGACACGAAAGCGTTAACACTAGATCTACGGGCGCTAAATCTGGTATATTTAAATATATTAAATAAGTACTTTGAAAAAGGATGGATCAAGCGGTAAAAAATACGATCAGTTAAGTAATTTGTGTATTACAAGATACACGTGAAATATTTACTGTACTGCTTCTCTATCAATTTGAGAAAATTTTTTAAAAAAGTCGGAACCCGTCAATTTGACGGCGGCCGTAGATCTAGTGTTAAAGAATAAGATATAATGACTGTGTACTGGAAATGTAGACAGGCGGTTGTGATTTATGTACGGATTCGAATTCAGACCGACTATTCTACAGTTTAAATGGGCCTTGCCAACTGACACAGTTATGTCTAATGCGTGCTATTAAAATTGTAAATAAATACATTATTACACCTTGCACAACATGTTACTCCAAACACTTAAAAACACAAATAAGAACAGAAATAACAGTTTCAGGAAAAAAAACGAAAATATAATTTCAGAAACAAAGGCATATCCTATGCAAATAATACTCAAGTTTTCCTATAACAGCATTCCTTATCTCGATTGTTTACTTACATTACAGATATGATTCATTTAACATTCCAACACGCTACTTCATAATAAATCCATTACACATACTTTTTCTTCTGATCTTATCTTTTTTTATGCTGTTGAAACTTTTTATAAATCTATTCAAAATGGGAAAATTGAAAAATTGACAAATACAACGCATCGTGTTTTATTTGGGATAAAAGAAAGAATATCTCGAAAAAAATTGTCGAAAAACTCGCAAGACGCAGAGTCCTATTGTCACTTGATTTTACGGCTGGCACAGTGAGAGGGATTTCTAACTATGGTTAAACGTATCCAGCAGAGTACGTAAACTCCGTAGACCTCGTGGACCCCATAGGAAGGCTTTCCTCGACGTTTCAGCAAGTGACACGACAGCTGCTTCGAGACGGGGCCTCCTCGAGGCAGCACATGTTCCTCCCACGGCCCTGCACGTGTTTCTCTGCTCGTCTCTTACAGTTTGGACAGTTTTTGAGACTTCTTTTTCGAACGAATATACATACAGGGTGCTCCTTACGAAACGGTCCTTCATATTATATTCGATATACTTGAGGATACAAAAAGAGTAATATACACTTATTCCCCGATTTACACGGTACTTTATCTACGCGATTTCGCTCTTACACGGTTTTTAACACTAGAACTACCAGCGTTAAATCCGTTATATTTAAATATATTAAATAAGTATTTTGAAAACAGGGGAATTCAGAGGTGGAAAAGATGATCGATTCGGTAATTTATGTTTTATAAGATGGACGCAGAATATATATTCTATGACTCTTCTATAAACTTGGAGAATTTTTGGAAAAAATTGTGTACCAGTCATTTTGACTGGTTTGGTTGTTCTACTGTTAAAATAAGGGATTTTTAAAAAAATTTGCTTTCAGTTGTTTCTATTTAACCCTTTGAGGACTAGCGACGTATATATGTGGTCTGAGAAAAAAATTTAATTATAGTTTATCGCTGCTTGTATATACAGTTAGAGTTACAAAATTGAAATACGACCGTTGAAATCTGATTAAACAAATAGCATTTTACAATGTATATACATTAACAGCTTAACTTGCTGATGAAAAGGTGGTTTGGGTCGCAAAATAAATGGTTATCTCTCAACATTCAAAAATGTCTCCGCCCGCACAGGGTTAACGTTGAAATAGATGACTGAATTATATATATTTTAGTTTGTTTTCGATTTACGCAGTTTTACCTATCAAAATTCACGATTTCGATTTACACGGCTCTCTAAGGAGCCTATCTTTCGAGTCAATCGGGGGATAGGTGTACTATCAAGGGTATCAAGGATCAACTCTAAAATTGAAATGTTATTACGCGTTCTGCGTGCGTGCGGAACTGTACAAAGTTTTTTTTCTTTTGTTAGTGGATGGAGACTTTTTTGACTATTGAGAAGTAATTAATTATCTAGTGATCGAAAACCACCTTCTCATCGGAAAGCCAGAGGGTTAAGGTGTAAAAACTATAATATGGTATTGTCGGGACCGTATTTCAACGATTACATTTCAATATTTCATATCTAACTGCGTACATATGCATCGATAAGCTGTGATGAGATTATTTCTGTGAGTGCATATATGCGACAGTAGTACTCAAAGGGTTAATTATTCTTAACTAACGTTATCTTAAAAATATATAACTTTTATTTTGTGCTGAGGACTTGCAACAATATGTAAGTTTGTAATATTCATGGCAATTGACATGCTTCGTAACTTACAATTAGTAACATTAATACTACTGGGCGTCTCATGCGTAATAATATTATTACTATTAAGTATATTGATATTAAGTAATTCATATTTAGTATATTAACACATTGCTGACCGCTCACGAGTTAACTCGTGTTTTCATGCCCAAACGTCGTTGATCGATCACGAGATAACTCGTGTTTTCACTTATATTAGCTATTTCAGTTTCACGACACCAAAAAAATTAATAAAATACATATGTATAAATTTTAATATATAGCAGATATGTGTGCAGAGTTTCATGTAAATTCATTGTGAATAAATAAAGTATACTGAAGTTTATTTAGATTCTTTCAATTTTATATTCGATTACGAAAAAAATAGCTGGTGACACGAGTTAACTTCTACGTGAAATCGCCGGTCAACAATGTGTTAACACTAGATCTATCAACGACATATTTAATATATTCAAAAATGTCAAATAAATAAGTGAGGTGGACAGAAACGAAAGAGGCAAAATACTTGAATGATTTAATCTAATAAAAAGAAATAGGTTTAGAGATCTTAGGAAAATATACAAAAAATTCTGAGCAAGTCATTTTGACTACCTAAGTAGATCTAGTGTTTAAATAAGTACTTTGAAAGAAGAGGAATCAAGTGGCAAAGAAGATGATCAGTTAAATGTACAGAATACCGAAATTAGAATATCGAATGCATTTTATATAAAAATTTGCCTTAGCATATACTTTCTTTGGCTTATTGCCGCTCATAAGTATGTGGACACCCATCATTTTTATGAAACTTATGATATATACTGTATATTATTGCTGTTAAACGACATTTATTGTTAAATTCTAGTAGCAATGTATACCTATGTAATGTATTCCAGTGGAATGATACTAAACAATTTAATTATGCCATTAGTTTCAACAAATAATATTTTATTCGATGGGTCTAGTACGGTATTACGTGGACGGCAATGTTTTGTTTTTCATTTCATGATGACTGCATTGCTTTAGTGTGATCTGCTGGCTTACCAAGTTTAATGTAAAACTTTAAAGTCATGATCTACTATAGAGGAACGTTAGATAGGATCGTAAGAGACGTTTTGTTGCTCCCTCGATATAATTATTTTTTTACTATTATTTGTGTGACATTGAATGAATTATTACTAAAATATATTCTCTAATTCCGTACGAAGTAGAATACATCGGAATTTAATCGAATTTATCACAGATTACGTAACTTTTTTTAGATAATTATAAGAATTAAAAAAGTGTGCGCATACTTTTGAGCGGCAGTATACGTCCCAGTGATGCCGAAAGGGTTAAGTAATTTATGTATTATAAGGTACACTTTGAATATCTTTCGTACTGTTTCTCTATAAATTTGAAGAATTTTTATAACAAGTAGGAACCCATCATTTTAATCACTTCTGTAGTTCTAGTGTTAATAAGAAAGGTATTTTTTTATGTCGCTTATTTTCAAATTTACTGAAATTAATATTAGTACA
Organism: Cerceris ruficornis; assembly: GCA_963989415.1. Classification (NCBI taxonomy): domain Eukaryota; kingdom Metazoa; phylum Arthropoda; class Insecta; order Hymenoptera; family Crabronidae; genus Cerceris; species Cerceris ruficornis. Next base: position 53,850,679 of record OZ022517.1, read on the forward strand.
GTATGATCATGATCATCTGAACATCAGCTGCTAAGGAGGCTTCATTACCTAAACACTGGTCATCCTAACGTCCGATTATCGGAACACCGGTCTTCAGAATGCTCAATTATCCTAACACCGATTATTGGAACGTTCAATTGTACTATCATTGATTATCGGCACAGCGTTGTGTGGCAGCAGAAAACAAATCTGATTTCCGTGTACACATGTATGAAAGATTCATAATATATCTTCGGTAATTGTCGGGGATACCAATAATTTTACAAAATGTTGCCAAAGTGTCCTGTTGCGATGTAGAGACTTTTATAGGAAGGACACTCTTAATAATTAATATTATTTTGTCTTAATTATATTCTTGACATTCGTATATAATGTGGTTGATAGATATAGGCCAGCAGCATGTTTCCGGCAGTAGAGTAATAGTGACAGAATAACTATTAAGATTATATAAATATTAGTATATATTCATATGAATATATTTATAATAAAGTAGTCATTTAGGCGGGGCCAAATTTATTTTCCTCTTTTGCTATATTTAAATAAAAATTTGTTTAGTATGAATCTCGAGTACTAATTTCCTCATAATTAATCCTACAATTCACGTCGATGATCATCAGCCTTTCAGATGCATGAACTTTAGTTGATTTTTGCGTAATTTTTGTTAACCTTTATAATAATATCTTTTGTCGTTCATGACACGTATATCTTACATTATTTATATTCTCTTTTTATATTCTAACAAGTACAATCAAGTATAATCCAAAGACGAATTACACCCACATGTACTCTTTTGCAATTAGAGTATGAATTGAATTTTACTTTCAATTTTGCTTAGAAGCTATGTCTAAATCATACTTATATATCATTTATAAAATTCTTTTAAGAATTCTCTTAGGAAATACTGTTCTTTTTTCTAATCTGGAATATGGCTATCTTTATTATAGATTGCATACAGATGTCTCATGCCGTATAATAGTTCGCAAAATTATTTTATAATTCTATAATAGTTGATTTTACAATTAAAACGTTAAATGTGAAACGGAATTCGTCCTACTTGTCGTATGTGCATAGTCAAGCTCCAATCATTAAAAACGCATCATTTCAGGATAAAGATTTTATAAATAAAAGTAATTATATAATCTATAATATGTTACTAATTGTACACTTAATATATTAGGCAGTATGCTAATATTATCGTTGCGTAATATTATAGTACGTTTAAGAATTATTAAACATATCAATTTTAAAGTACCAGTCACCGGAAAACCCTATAACATTCAATGTGTTAATCTGTAAAAAAGGGCACTGTTACGGGATACAACTACTTTTACCAAAAATCTGTAGACTTTGTTTGAAAAAATTCTTTAATACTTATTTTTATGAAAATAGTTAGCATATCGACGAAATAATTTGATTTTAAATGATTGTCTTGTACGTTTATTTTAATAATGATTACGGATTTCGATTTTTCAAGAAGTCTTTATATTCGGGTTACTGATATGAATACCAATTAAAAGTTTCTGTCAATATTTACTCGAAAAATGGTTGAAATTTAAAGGGCTAATTTTACTTTCTGAAAATAAATTTCAATTGTGTAATTAAAATATTGTGAAATCTCTAGGCATGAATATAGCCCGTTCTGCGGTCGCAAATAATTAAAAACAAGATCAGTACAATTTGGAATGTGCGAATCTCCATCACCGTGTATAATTTGCATCGTTTCTGCAGGCATACGCGCGCGAAATGACGATGCACGCGTGCAGTCGCGCATATTTGCAACATTTGGCGAGTCACCGTGTCACCGAATCGCGCTGTCTACGGAGAACTCGATAGACGGATTACGTTTGCAAGCATCGCGTGTCCGTCAGTTCCTCTTCGTTTCTGCGATTCGCGAAATCATACGATTCTTTCGCCGTTCACTGATGTCAGTGAGTAAGTCTATGGTCTCCAACAGAGATCACGTGGCAAAGTGCTAAATATAATTGACACTATTCAACGCCGTTCTTCGATCTACCGGATTTTCGTTCGTTCAATTCGATCGATGATCGAACACGGTGAATTTTCCTCGATGATATGGTGAATATCTCGCGGTATGTTTCAAAAGTTTTCGAATTGTTTTAAACGTTCTTTCGTTGAGTCTGAAAAAATTGAGGACTTTTAGCCGATTTGGTAAGTTTGGTTTTCGAATTGTCGTTGAAGAATTACATTAAAACTCTACTGGTATTTCTATTATTTTTTTTTATTATTGGAAGTCTTTGTTTTTCTCTCTGAAGTAGGTGTGACAGTTGTGTAAGTGTGATGCCTCGTCTGGTATTAGGAAATTGGTAATAAAGTCATACTTTTTCTTTTATTAAAATTTGTTACTACTTTTTTGCACTATTCGTTCTTGTATAAATATAGATGAAGGTGTTACAGTGTAATGGGACTCGTCCAACATTATTACTGGTTACCTTGCACATTTATACTTTTATATATAAAATGATTCACGCAAATGTAATAAGCCATATTTTTTCTGGTTCAACTTTGAGGAACATATCATGAGAGAAAAACAAATATCTCAAGGTGGTTTACGTATTTATCATTATACATGCTTTAACGAGTGCAATAATGCATATGTTCTGCAGGTATATTATTTTATATTTTATCTGCGAATCCATCTATAAATCAGTCTTAGCAGTGAAAAGTTTAAATGAGCCGTTTATTTTGAAAGTGACATAAGTCGCGTTTCTTTATATTGAGATATTTAAGGGTTTGCATTAACGTGCTTAAAATTATTGATGCCAATTTTTGCGAAGATTTACATGTATTTATTATTTCAGATGCTTATATTTTTTTCAGTATACATAATTTCGTATAGTTATTGTAAAATCACCATTTTTCATTGCGGTAAACTGACTTATACCTTTTTCAAAATAAACGGGTCAAATAATAACAGCATTTCAGAAAGTAATTAGTCGATTACATATACTAACAGTTTGAAAAGACATTTTATTCACAGTAGACAGTTATCATGGCACAAATTTCACAAATTGCATCCACAAATAATATTGACAATGACCGTAAGAAGAACGATATTTTTGCCATAAAAATATTTTTGTAGATATAAACTCTAAAATATCAAAAATACGTTTTACATTGGGAGGTCATTTATAACACCTCTTTTATTATAAAAGATGATAATTTAATAAAAAGCATGCGTCTACGATTCTATTTTATAAATACGGCTATAAAATATGATGCCAAAGTTTATTGTGTATTGTAGGACCACCCTATACATCACCGATGCAAAGCAATTGCAAGGCATCGTTTATAGAAGCAAATAGATGTCAAAGTTGATTTCCATTGGCAGTGATAGAATTGATTCATTGGCATCTTTCGCGTCATACAAGTGACGACAAAAATAGTAATTAATTTGTTTGACTATCCATCATTAATTGCGTTATCAAAAGTAGAAAAAGTGAGTTGATATATGTAATACATGTAAATATGTACTAGATACGGAGTGTGTGATAACTCTTGTTTGAGAGGGGAAGATGGTCTATGATAAATTGTTTAGAAATGTACACGTAAGCATTCTATGCATTATTTGATCTTATTTTACAATCAGAGCAATTTTTGTATAGTATTAGTGTGCAGTCTATATACCTTCATGGCAAATAATTTCGGAATATAAATCTTCGCCTACCTACCCATGAATTTTTTAAAGAACGTTGAGGCAAATCTATACATTTTAAAGATGAATTGGGAAATTTCAGAAAAGGTAGCGTTACAAAACTGAATAATTTCTATAATAGATTACAAACAAGTAATTCTGTCTTTTAGATATCAAGTTTACTTTTGTTCTACTTGAGACTATAAAATAATTGTTTTGGGGAGATTTTTAGTATTTTCCAGAAATAATCATTAAAGTTACATTAATAAATATTGATAATAAAACTATAGGAAATGAAATGCGTCAAATTGATTTATACAAAAATGAAAAGATATTAGCTGTTTAACCCATTGACTGCTAGGAAAACTAAGTAAATATTACCTCACATGTTAAAATTTGAGATGACGACAGAATGTTTAGTAGAACATTTATTTAATTAATCTAAAATTTAATCTCGACATTTGTAACGATACGAAGACAATTTTTGTTCCAAAATTACTATACACGTTTGGTCATTATTGCTAGCTTATTAATTCAAACTTATAATGCAACCACGAGATATCTCGTAGTTGGCAGTGAATGGGTTAAATGTTATTATAAGATATTCGAGTAGAAATTCTTACAGTATAATTAGTTTTATGGATTAGTCAGAATGAAACACTACTTATCGATTCAAAAATATTTGTATACAGTATACTCCCGTACAACGCGGGGGATACGTTCCGCGTTATAGGAAATCGCGTTACAGTAAAAGCTTAGTAAATGCGACAAAAGTTCAGCTGGATAAATGCAACACAACTATCGCCTCCACATAGGGGGAGCCCCCTTCGCGAACCTTTGCGCTCGACGAGGGAGAAGTGTAATATGATGCAACTCGGAACAAGAGACTGACTCATCCAATTCAGGGATAAAACTTTTTCATTCCTGATCTTCTTTTTTAAACCTTTGCTAATGTATTTGGGAGATTTTTCTGATTAACATGATGCCAAACACGACATAGTTTAAATTATATTTACTTAATATTCAATATATTTGCTTGCTATTTACATAATTTAAACATATCGTGTTTGGTATCATTTTAATCAGAAAAATCTCAAAAACGCATTGGGAAAAGTTACAATCAGAAAAGTTAATAAATAAAATAGTTTATTGTTCCGTTAGCAATGCCTCGCTTTGTTTGTTTGGTTTCTCTGTCTTTTCTACTGTCTGCCCTTTTCTTTGTTCGCGCTTGGCTGGAGCCGCAATGTAAACAAGGATTCGACACCGCTACTTCATAAGAGAAGCGTTTGAGCCCCGAACTGTGTCGCATTTATCCAGCTTTTACTGTATATGGAACAAACTGTAAGCTCAGAGCCGCTGCTCCGAAGGCGATCAAGGGCCGCGAGATCAGTCGGTGCCGAACGTTTCGACGCAACATCAAACCGTCGTTGTTGCAAACGGAAAATTGTAGACGTTGCCACGGTTATCGCATATTGCCGATGAGATGTGGTTCAGTTTGAAATATTATTTCATTGCGAACAGACTGTTAGTGTTATACGTAACTAACTTGTTTCAAAAAAAGTTTCTTTTAACACGTTGACTGCCATGGGGGTCACCGATGACCGGCGCTATTGAATTCAATGAAATTTCGTGAGACTTTTAAATTGCAATATTTACGAATTTTGTAATATATTCAATATTTAAATATTGGCGTTAAAAAAAATGAAGTTCTGCTGAATATATACCCATCTGTGCCTTTGAAGTTCCTGCTTTATAAAGTTGTGATTTTAATAGAAAAAGCTTCACTTCAGCAGAAATGATGAAACTAGTGAAATACCGGTGGCGTTCAACGTGTTAATAAAGCAGTCAAAACAGAATACTGGTGACTTAATAATAAAAAAAAGTATTGTATACGTCACAATAATATTTTTAGAAGAAGAATATATATTTCAGCCATGCGTACTGAAACAAATAAAATACCTGAAAAGTTGAGAAGAAAACGTATAGCTCTGAATTATTATTTTTTAAAAATAGGTAATAATAAACAATAGGTACGTGTATGCATTAGTTTGTCTACACAAAAGGTCAGAAACTATGAATTGTATGAGAACTAGTCGCAATTTTTTCGGAGCTTTATACAAATCCGCGTTATACGGGAGTTCACTTTACTTGTTACAAGTTATAAATTACCTTTTATTGCACTGAAGTAATTTATTAAACATTGAAACATTAAGAAGTATTTAAAATTCTCTATTCATTCATTCATGCTATTTATTCATTTCGTTCTTTTTATTTCTTTGAATTAACTGTAAACCCACGAATAATTTAGAAAAATAATTATAAGAGATCCCTCCCATATTTGACTCCGCAGCGTCAGTTGATTAAATTCGAAAGTAATTCACGAAAACAGACACTTTTGCACAGTTCGCGCAAAACAACGATGATTTTTCGCATAGCTTGCAGAAAATCAATGAGCCTGCTCGATAGAGAAATCGCGATAGCGTGTTTCCTCGCATCCGCGAAAATATTTCTCCGCGGTAGTTCGGCGGAATTCCGACGGAAATTCCATTTATTTTCTCATTGGCAGGGTCGAGGGTGCGAAGGGGTACGCGTCTCCTCGAGAGATTGTTTCGAACTTTTCGGATTTCCTATCAGTCATTCGCGTTCGCGAAAGGATTCGATTCGATCAAAACTCCGTGCAATAAATAAAGCTTCAATTCCTCCTTCCACGGCTTCCTGTCAATCAATTTTGCGATACCAGATGCCGGAAAAAAATGCAGCATCGCAATGGAAGATCGCCTCGCTTTATGTGGAGCACAAACGTATTTCAAATGCATACGATAAACGGTACCTCAAACAGCTTCGAGCAAAGACTGAAATTGTTTTAATGATAGTGCCATTGCGAAAGGCAAATTAACACGAGAATGATACTTGCAATAAATATTTCGATTAGTGTTTGCACGGAATGGGAGTGTTATTTAATTTTTATGCCGAATTTCATTGAAATGAAACGTTTCTTTCACGTTGAAACTCTATTCGTTGAATAACAAAAATATTCCTGTTTATTTGACTGAGTTATTTATGGGAAAAAGTAATTTATTTTGGCAGTGGATGTAAGAAAGTGTAAAGAACAACAATTTACTTCCTAGTAGCAAATAAATGAGAAGCAATATTTTATAGACTTTTAAGTTTGTTCTTTTTCTTTTAATAATTTGGCATTTGGAAATATCTGCTTTACAATAAAAGTGTGTAATTATCTTGTAAACTGCTGATCAATTCTTACATTTCATTATGGTACCAATTATTTCTTTAAATTTTACGAAAATGTTCTACAGTCCGCCCTAAACCTTAATATTAAATTACTTCAACATGTCAATAAAATTATTCTTTCCTTTTGTTAACAATTTTCTTTGAATTATTTATTTGTACGCCGTTAGTTATTAACAAATATACTGTACAGTACTTACAAAAATTAAGTTATACATTATGGATAAAATACTTATTTAAAACAACTGTACACGTGAAGAATATTAACTTAAATATAGTATCAACAATAACATTTCTGTACTCTTAAGAAAACTAAAATATTATATCAGTGAACTTTAGCTAATTCTTAATTCTTATTAAGAATTTTAATAATTCTTTTAAAGATTTTAATAATTCTTCCCGGCAATAATGCATCATATTTTATTATAGAAAATATTCTAATTTAATGTGAGTATTATTTTTTCTCTTTCCCTCCTCTGATTGCTCGGATCTCTACTAAAATCAAAGGGGATTTTGCCAAGTCTGCTTTATTCATTGCGACGTAGTTAACACCAGATTTACTGTCGTAAAATCAGGTATATTTAAAGATATTAAATATGTAAGTACTGTCGAAAAAAGGAATCAAGCAGCAAAGAAGATGATCGGTTAAGTAATTCGTGTATTACAAGTCTACTGTACTGCTTTCCTATAAATGAAGAACTTTATTAGAATAAGTAAGATCCCGTATATTTGAAGGCTTCGGTAGATCAACTGTTCAAAATGTTCCGATGATGTTGCATGCCTTCAGTATGGCAGCATTTTGCATTTTTTTATCCGTGTTTGGGTGTAGTTCCAGCTATGTGAGATGCTGTTTACTTCTTTGAGTGGAAAAGACGAGTGTCGCCCGCATCATTTTTTGATGGCACAGTTGATTTGTTAGAGAATAATAGTTTATTTAGTTATAAGTGTTACAACCACAAACAAACGTGCAATGTTAATAAGTTTACATATTACTTGAATTATATGATATACAATATGATACCGCAGTTAGTCTCTTGGCACATGGCACGGTAAGAACAAAAGCAAAAGCATAACGGAAGTAAGGCAAGAGGAAAAAGTGTCGCTCTGTAATGGGCCTCAAGGCTACTCGCCGCGGGAATTGTAACATACTTGCACATTTCTATGCCAAATTTCATTTTTAGAGCCCGTATTCATTCCATATCTTGCAATTCTCGTTTCATTTTTGAATATTGAGAGACAATCAATTTTGAAATCGATTTGAAAATCATTTTTGAATATTGAGAGATAACCATTTATTTTGTGATTCGAAACCAACTTTTTACCAGCAAGTTAGGTTGTTAATGCAGGGGAAGGTAGCCTAATTTGGACCGTAGCCTAATATGGACCGCTATGATATCCAAAAATTGATAAAATCTGTGCGATTTGAGATAGGCATCTTGTTATACGTAGACGTAGACGAGGTTAATGCAATGTTGTTTGTGAAGAAATGCCTCGTGGTTACATTGAGAGAAGTGTTATTTGTTTGACTAAGAAGAAACTTTGTTATTTCGACGCAAAAGTGAAAGCCGTTAATTCGTCTAAACGTAAGTAATTACAGGTCTTATTATATCACCACAAAGCTTACTTATTTATCTATAATTTGCAGTTACAATTTTGAGATGTTATGTTAGTTTGACGTTTTTGTACAATATCAAGCATTAAAATTGGTCCAAATTAGGCTACCTTCCCCTATATACCTTATAAATTACTATTTGTTTAATCGTATTTCAACGGTTGTATTTTAATTTTTCAACTCTAACTGTGCATACAAGCAGCGATAAGCTGTAATTAAATTTTTTCTCAAACCACATATATGCGTCGCCAGTCCCCAAAGGGTTAATAAAATTCGGCATTTTCATTTTTTCATCGTAAACTAATAGATGTAGTATTCTAACCATTTTAAATCGATCCGTGACAATGTGCAATTAAATTGTATATTGAAGTCTAAAACCTTAAAATTAAATTGTAAGGCAAGAGGTGTGCGGCGTGATACCGGTAACCGAGATTATGAACTCTGACTGAACTGATTAATGAGTCAACTGAGATTACGGAATTATATGTACTTCTCGTTATTTCTATATTTCTATATTATATTATATATGTCTATATTTTTGACTTCTTTTCTCTACTTGTATCCTAGGTCAGTATCACATGGTATTGAAATGTCGATGATACATACAGTTTTTCCTGTTTCTTTCATGAATGTGATATCTGGTCTATTGTACTTCATTGTTTTGTCTGTATGCAATGCCATATTCCAGTATAATTTTTATTATTACTATTATTATTATCACTTTTATATATTTCGAGAGAATTGAAATTCTGCGCGAATAAACGAGTTACTGCTTCAAGGTAAAGAGTAGCAAGAAAAAGAAGGGTTTCGTCGAGGTGAAACTAATTCACTAGTAATAATTCCGTTCACGAAGTTCGGATTTCGTGGTGGAAAGAGGAGAACGGATCTCGAAAGAATGGAAAAGGAAGGGACAGTGGAGGGACAGGATACTTGAGTTGCAGCATTTCAATCGCGGGGAACAAGGAAGTTCTTGTTTCCTCCATTTTTATCGACTCTTTATTGCATAGCGCTGCAAACAGATGTAATAAAGAGTATATCATTTTTGAAACTAGAATTACTTCATTCCTTCACTGTTAGTCTTATTTAGATTATTTATGATTATTAATAATTCCCTTATGTTTCACGATTTTAATTATTCTTATATACCTGAATTCTTTCATCTATTGAATTTTTTAGTTGATTTGTTTTATCGAGATAAAGATCAACAACTGAAATAAGTAAACAGTTCAATCTATTGCCATCGTTACAATGTATTCTATAATTCTATATAAGGAGTTTAATCTAATTCTGCATACACATGCAATAAGTAAAGAAACGAATTAATATTTTTTCGGTGAACACATGCCTCGGAAATTCTCTGGAATAAAATGGGTTGCTTCTGGAAGGCAAAGTGAAACAAAGCACAGAGAGAGAACTGTTTGCGGTTAGATTAAATCACCATTTAACTTAAAATTGTAGAGAGCGAAACGAAATTGTAGAGAGCGTAAAATGTACGCCTTGTGGCTGTAGCAATAACAGTAACAATAATAATAAGAACTTTATTTCAATACAACTGAAATTCTACACCGATGATGAAGTTCCTTTTCCAAAATAAAGGAGAACGACGGAAGGACCGGAGGATGGAGGGGGTTAGTTCAAGACGAAACTAAATCACAAGTACTAATTCCATCCGTGAAGTTCAGACTTCGTGATGGAGTGAGGAAAGAGAACTGGGCGACTGTCGAAAGAAGGAAAAGAGGGGTGCAAGGTAGTCGAATCGCGGCAGTTTGGTCGCGGGGTGCGTAATTTATGCGTTCAATACCCAACCAGCCATTCGGGGGCTGTGCTCGGAAAAAATATATTAATTCGGGGCTCCTTGAAAAGTTATTGCAAAAGGTGCCGGTTGCGAAGTTTCTCGCGGCGATGGGAATGACTCGGGCGTAAAATATGGGGCTAGAGGAGTCACAGGTGCACCTTGCTACCAGTCACCACATCACCGATCGCCACCCTCGTTAGTTGGAGCACTTTCGATCGACTTCTTTTTTTTTTTCCTACAGAAATTGCGAATTTCTTTCCTTCTACTTTTTCTCTCTCGTCGAACGCAATACGCGTGATACGAGTAACTTTCAGAGTTTGCAGAGAACGTTTCGATTTTAATTCAGTGAATCCGAATTGAAATTACAGGTTTTATAGTTTATCGTGGTTTCTATGAAAATCACGCGATTTCCATTCAGTGGTCGTAGTTATAACGGTCTGATTGTGTGAAAACTTCTTTCCATGGTTTTTTATGCGAGGGACTTTAATTGTTTGATGTACAGAGGATCACGAGTCTTCATAAAACATTTTTAGCATCGGAAAAATTTAATCGGACTTTTTCAGAAATATCTCATGAATCACTTCTGTTATGCAAATAAAGCGTCGATTTTATTTTTTCACCAGTATTTTAATTATTATTTTAATTGCATTTAAATGTCTTTTTCACAAATAATACGTGACATTATGCATGATTTAATATATTTGTTACGGTATTCGGTTATAGTCGAACGCTGTCCGATTGTTCGTTTCTTAAATTTCATTATTGAGATAATCAGTTACTGTCATTCGAAAATTTAATAACCAGCTGCACGAGGATTACGAATATGTCGGCTCTGTAAATAGTTCGCTTGAATCTTTTAACACTAGAACTACCGGCGTTAAATCAATCATATCTCGAAATATTAAATAAGTACTTTGAAAAAGGAGGGACAAAGAGGTGGAAAATATAATCGATTCGGTGATTTATGTTTTTTAAGATGGACATAGAATATTTGTTCCAAAACTCTTCTATAAACTTGGAGAATTATTGGAAAAAATTGTGTACCAGTCATTTTGACTGGTTTGGTAGTTCTAGTGTTAATAATCTGGTATCTGTGATACGTATTCACAGCGTATTCAAAAAATGCATTAACCCCTTAGCCTACAATAACGTCTGACACACGTGACGCGATAAATGGAATACGAATTGATGAAGTTTCTCAATAACTATCAAATCGAAAATATCAGTTGTTCACGAGATAATCAAATTATTTCTATAATATTAATATTGCAGTCAATTATATCAAATGTTAAAAAGCATAGAAAAATTTTTATTTCTGCAATTAATTTTGAGTTATTGCGTACGCTATCAAAATAGAAATCGTAAGGCAAGAGATTAAGGCGATACCTTTAAGGTCTTTGCCCACTACAACGTATCATACTATGACCGTACTAGGAACGTATCAGACATGAAAAGCAACACACTGTTGTATCCCACTTCTGACACCAATTTTATGTTGTATTCCGTGAGGAGTTTTACAACAGTTTTATTTAACGAAGAATTACTTTCGCGTTTGGAGTTTTTACAAGTAAGGATAACGTCGACGCAAGGTACCGACTGTCAGCGATTCAAGACAATTGATGATGAATTCTGAATGAGCCGAGGTTTTAAGGGCTCCAAAACAGCGTGGTGGGAGGTTCGGATAACTCCGACTTCTCGTGATTAGGGTTCCAAAGATCGGCCGCTTTGTCCTGTGCCTCTTGTTAAGACTAAAGGTCTTTAAAATATGTTTTACAGGGAAAGCGATAACAAGTAAAGAAGATTTCCTGTTTGGAACCTTAATCACGTTTGAAGATATTTGTCGTTCTATCTTATAGAATTAGGTCGGTATCTAAGAATATGTTTTGTAGGGAAAGCGATAATAATTAAATAAGATTTCCGTTTGGTTCCTACGTCACGTTTGAAGATATTTGGTGTTCTATCTTATGGATTTAGGTCGGTATCCAACAACACTATGAAAATAATATATATATATGAAAAACAACCGACGGTGCTGGTCGGTGACGGAACGGTCTAGTGGGCATAGTCTCATATTTTTCAATACAAAGAATATTTTTTTACCCGACACGTTCCTATTACGGTCATAGTATGATACGTTGTAGTGGGCAGAGACCTTTATACCTATTTGTAATTTGGATTTGTCTTAAGAGAAACAATGAAAGCTGAGAAAACGGAGAGATTGTTGGTAGTCGTCAGTCAATTGTCCGCAAAAGGCTTTCGAGAAATGTACAGTTTTATATGAGTCGTTTATTTTGAAAGTGGCATAAGTCGCGTTTTTGTTTAAATCGAGATATTTGGGGTTTGCGTTTTAACGTGTTTCAAAATATTGATGCCAATTTTCGAAAAGATTGTCATTAAAAGATCACAATTTTTCATTATGGTAAAGTGGCTTATGCCACTTTTAAAATAAACGGCTCATATAATGAAAGCTTTTCAATCATTTCTCGTGAATCTTCCAACCGTTGACCCCCTTTCGCTGTTAATGTAAATAAATATGTTATAAATGACTACAATTAGATTGCTAAAAGGAAATATTCAAACGGTGTCACTGAAAAACATTTTGAGTAAAATTGCTGCTTTTCAACAAATATTATCCGATTGTGTAACAGTTTTGCTGTAGATTTCATTTAAAAAATTGAAGTTTCCCTCCGTTTCCGTTGAAATTGAATTGAATTCTGCTGTTCACGTTCTATAAGGAGCCCTTTTCGCGTCACAGTTAGTAAAAATATTTCCCATTTCAATGATAAGTTTATAGATACCAACTTCTAACACTAATGATTAAAAATCTTATATAACATACTGCCGAAGCAATATTTTTAAAAGGAATTTAAATTTTAATGTTACTTCACTGCAATGTACAGCGCGTGGATATAAATAAACAGCAACTTTTGTTTTATGACAATCACTTTAGACTATTGCAATCACGACCGAAGGTAATCTATATTTTTAATGAACTGTTACACAAGAATTTCTGATACAAAAGTTGCATCATATCGCTATTAAATTACAAAGAAAGAAAAATTCATTTTTCCAACATCATCAGGATAGAAAGACGTTAATTTTGTGTTCGTACGGTTCAATTTTTGTAATATCATTACAGACATAGATAGCATTTTAAAACTATAATCATATTCATAAACATTTTCAAGTTTCAATGTAACGTATATATATTCTCAGTTTGAAAATTCAATTTCGTAGTATCTTGATAAGGAGCAACTTTTATAATCAGGTTTGTTCATCACTTACAGTTTGCTACTTATAAAAATTGTCCATTTGAAAAATTAAGAATTATAGCAAACTTTAAGGGGCGAATAGACATTCTAATTGTCAGAGTAAATTTTCAAAAAATGAAATAATTGTTCGGCTGTTCTATTGTCCTTTTCATTCACATAGAGTTTGATAAAATAATAATTTTCTCTTTTGTGAGTGTATACTTCTGTTTAAAGTGAATATGACTGTATAATGAAATTTGTAAATATATAACATTCTTATATTCTTTGATAATTGAAATAAAACAAATTGCTAATACTTATCGTCATTAAATATTTCTGACAGTTGGATATGACGTACCAATTTAATCTCCGTCATAATATTCGTTGAATTTTTCGTCTTTCCACGTGCGACACATATTTTATGTAAATTGCTAGATTTCCCGGAGTTCTGCTGCCCGTGAAATTTTTCGTTACGTTGATTCGTTTAAGCCACAGGTTTCCAATCTTTTTTGAAGCAGCGCTCACTTTTTCATTAAATAAATCAATAGCGCCTCCCTGTTTAAATTATATCCATATATATTCCACATATTTATAGTTAAAGAACGAAAGCAAATTTTAAAAATGATTTTAATAGAATATTATTATTTAATTGGACATTGCGCCCCCCCTCCTTAGGCCTCTCAGCGACCACCGGTGGCGGTAGCCACCCCCGTTGGGAATCTATAGTTTAAGCGAAATTCTCTCATTTCACCCTTTAAAATACTCCCAAAACCTAACGGGATCGATCGGATAAATGTCATAATTAAATCATTCAAACGAGAAAGCACAATTCCAGATCCGAGAGAAAATTTCCACGAGCAACTCTCTCCGGGGTTGAAAAAAAATGCCTGGCGACCATAACTGAATTTTAAACTAGCCAAGCGGAAGAGAGGGCATCCGGAAATACCTTTGGCCTCTTTACTTATGAAAAAGCGCTGTCGATTCGCCGCTGAATACGCGAACCGGAGCACTGGCGGCTGGTACAGAGAGACAAACAAAGCCATTATTCTAAAATAATGTAAAATCTTATTTTGCTCGCTAACGAAAGTCGTTACCGAGAGAAATAGGTCGGTCGGTGGTGGAAGCCGGTCTTCTATCTCTTTTCCTGGGGCAAGAGGGATGCCGGAGGGGGTAGTATAATAAAATGCCACAAATAGAAAATTGGAGACAAGCACGGCTCGAGTGTGGGGCTGAAATTAAAATGCTACGGTGGTGGATTACTATGAGAATACATATTTTAAAGTCTTATTTAACGTTTTCAGTGGTAACGGTTTCTTCGATAATCAACCCCATAACGTGGAAAACATTGTACGTTCACGAATGGACTTATTAAATTATTGCACAGTCGAGGAAGAAGAAATTGAACGGAATTACGAAAGATTAAGAATTCAAACAAGTATTAACATATTAATATAAATGTAGGTATTGCAACTACTGTGTATAGTGAGGGACCAGAAACAAGTCACTTGGCGGGTAAATTTGCTCTGATTCGCCCGACGGATAGGGACATCCCTCTCCTTCACGCATTTTCCATTTTGACTCGCTATTGGCAAGAGAGACCCGCACATTCGTTGCGTCGTCATGTGAACGACGAAAGGAGTGTTTTATATTCGATTGTCATTCGTCGATATCAAGTTTCCTGGACTGACATGGCTGGGATAGGCTCCCCTTCCGTCCCAAGTGCCTTGTTTCTGGTCCCTCACTTTACGTATACGGTTGATGAATTTTTCAAACAGAACTTGATGCATTACATTTCAAAATTTAGCCAACTGAAATGAGAGATTCCCTATTTTTCCGTTAGCAGCGCATTGTATCTCATTCTGTATATGATTTGTTTGCTGTAATTTAAATAGTTTTGGGTTCCAGTGGCGCGCAGTTCATTAGGCACCCTACCTACTGTTTTCACAAAAGATAAATTTGATAAATTAACTGTATAGTTGGCTAAGTGTTACGCATTTCTATCGAAGCAATCCAATTTTTCTGGCAACTCTTAAGTGATCTTACTTGCACTGCGGTTCAGACTTGTGATTTATGCATTGTGATAATGCACTTAACACTAAACCTACCAAGCCGGTCAAAATGACCGGTTGGCAATTTTTTCTAAAAATTCCCAAAATTGATAGGGGAGCCACGAAGTAAATATTCCACTTCTAGCTTATAAATCCTAAGTTAGTTAATCGATTATCTTTTCCACCTCTTGATTTGTCTTTCTCCAAAGTACTTACTCAGTATATTTAAATTTTAGTAGATATTACGTCGGTAGTTTTAGTGTTAAACGAACAACCAAATGTACGAAATACCTTTCGTTGGCAATCGAAAGCGGCTTAAAAAATCTGGTACCGCTTTTTTTCATGTCGCCAGGAATCCGAGCAATCTCTCGAGCAACCGCGAGACAAACAGCATTAACCCCTTTTCGGTAGGGGGTGGCGGTGGGCTTGATATAAAGTTACAGAGATTTGTCACGAGGCAAAAAGCGGCACGTTTCAGACATTCCTCGTAGCAGAGAGGGAAGGAAAGGGTGAACTGAGGGGTGGAAGTTTCTGCTAGTTTTCTAGGCGCCGGAAAAGTGGCTTCCTTTTGGTCCTTTTATATTTTCCTTTCCGCGTCTCCTTGTTTCGCCAACTTCTCCGCCTGCCTTTTTTTCGCCCCTTTTCTGGCCTTCGTCGCGTTAACGCCGTATTTTGGATCACGTTTCGGTTACAGCGATATTAATGAATGTGGAAAAGCTGTCTTTGACGTTTATCGTTCTGCAATGCGGTGACGTGTATGCTTATCAACAAAGTACTATTATTTAATACATTTTTTTATTAGTTTGCTTGTATACAGTGACAAATAATTTGAAACAAAAACATTTTACATACTAAAATTGTATAGCTGATAACATTGTATTACTGAAACTTATTACTCTTTATGTATCGATAGAAGCACATTTTGAATTATATATCATTAATTTGTGTCAAATGTGGATGCAGAAATTATTGCCAAGTTAGAGCACCTAAATATGTTTTCTCTTTTACTTTCTTATTCGTTTTAACACCAATAAAGAAAACTGAGGAACCAAAGAATTTGAAAAATGTTGAGACTGCGTGTATGAGTAGGGTAATTTATGCATAACAAAAATTATAACATGATTTTAATTCGTTGAATCGGCTCTTGAAAAAAGCACAATATTTTGTTATATAAAAAAAAGTTTAAACAGAGATCAACTTAGGCAATTAAGCGTATAAAGGGTTCAATACAGTAATGTAATTTTAAATGTTAATAGCAACGGTAAGTTGATAAATACGAAGGTTTTGATAAATGTATAAACTTTTGATTGTGCAAAAAACGGTATTATCTGCGCCTAAATTTTTTTCGATTCCTCTCATCGTTTTTAAGAAATTTCGTTGTAAAGAAAATTTCATACTTTTTTCTAGGGACAACTTCATCCCCTAAAGCCGAATTATGGCAAGTGCAAAAAATATTTCGGTACAAATTCCTTTATTAAATTATTTACCGCTAGATGTGTCAAATTTGTACCAATTAAAAGTGAATGTTAATCACATTCCTTCGTACAAAATAGAACGCAGTACTACTGTGACTGAAATTTCTCACGCTTGTACATCGTTTTTTGACGTGTCCAATTTAATAACGATTACAATTATTAAAGCGCAGTAACATTTAATTTCTTCGATTATTGAAGTATACAAAAATCGAGAGCACTCAAATTTTTTTTTCGATCTAAAATATTAACTGACCCTCTGGTCAACAAGTCTTTTTTTATCAGCAATGCAAAGAATCCGATCGACAATTTAAATATAAGTCAGATACGACTGACAATTCACCCCATCGGGAATCCGTGATACCGTAAAATCGACCAATTCCATGCCCGGGGCGAGAAGGGGTTAACATCCACCGTATCTCTACGATTCTCCGGCCCTCCCTCGAAATTCGAAATCCCCGGAGGAAGAAACAAAAAGTCGAGTCTCTTTTCAAAGTGAATGCTATAAAAGAAACATGCGCCCAGTTTGTCAAATGTCTTAAGCCGCTTAAAAACCCTCTCTTTTAGCGGACAAACGACCGTTCTCCTTTTCCTTTTACCATCTTCTCTTCTTTAACCCGGCAAAAGAGACGTCGAGACAGCGGTTCAAAAACGAAAAAAAAAAAATCATTCCACCACTTGGAGGTCAGAGGAAACTCGTCCTATCTGTCGAGCTAAATTAACGATGATAATTAGCAAGGCGCGGCAGTTTCCTACCCTTTTGTACCTTGATATGGCGCTTTCCATCCTCGCGGTATTTTCCCACACTTTTCTTTCATCAAGGTGCCTAAAGGTCTTCACTGAAAGCGAATTTTGCTCCTCGACCGAGGACACTCGGAGTCTTTCGTTAGTACATTAGCCGGCTAAAGGCTATTTTCAACAACGATCTCGTAACCCGATACATGACCGAGAGAAACGGGGATAGCACGGACAAGTTTGAAGGAAATCGACAGCTCTTCTAACCCGTTGGCTTTCATTTCTAAACTTGTAATATGCTTGTTTTAATTTCTTCTATTTTTATGCTATATCTTTCTTACACTGTTTACGATAGAATTGCCATTTTGGTCTTTTGGGTACGGCAATTAATACAAAGGTTGCATCAGGATACTTCATTATCAATGTTACTTTTAAAAACAATTTTCTAATAGTTTGAACATATAATACTTTTCTTGTTTTCTGCTTAGGTCACTGATAATAATTTATGAGGTTTCTAGTAACATTTCGTGTGGATATTTGGAATGAGATACATTACTTTATTTCACCAAAGTTAATACAACTTTGTTTCCGGGCGAAAAAGATCGTAGCAACTCTTCGTGGTGGAAGGGTTCATAATTGCGCGATATCCTATTAACTCTATTAAATAATTGAGTGTAAGCAAGCTACAGAAATATAATGTCTAATTTCTTGTAGATTGCATATTTTTTCCCATATGGGTTGCACTAGATTGAAATTTTATTGCAAAATAATTATAAGCTTGAAATAATACTATGTTTTGCAAGTTTTTAAGAATTGTATAACGTGAGAGATGTTCCATGAATTGGTAGATGTTTACGCAATAAAAATCAGCAAATTTTGGCAAATGGCAATTTTCTTTCATTGTCAAAGTTGATAAGTTTCTGTATAAGGTGCTTCCACTGTTCTTTTTACGTTCCATAAATCCAAAAATGAAGAGCAGAGTAAAGGAAAAAAAGGAAAGTGGAAAGCTCAAGTCTCATTAAATATTTGGGTCAATTTCGAAATGCCATGCCTGAGAAAGGAACAAATGAAAAGGAATATTACAAATGAATGTTACAAATCGGCCCTGAAGAATGTAAAAACAATACTGCACGAAAAAAATTGTATTTTTTTTCTAACTTTCAGCCCCATTAACTTCAATTTCTTTTGAACAGGTTTTAATGTCACATTAGCACATCTGCTTATTAATTGTGATTGTTTCACGTTCAGTTTTGTACTAATTTTATGCCGTCTATATGACAATATACACTTGTACAAAAATACCACGTCTAAATAATAACCATTCAAACTCTGAAGTCCACTACTTAGCAAGCTAAAGCACAAGCTATCACAGAAAGGCACAGAAGTTCTTCATGGTCATTTAAATTTTGTTTAGAGAAGACAAGTCTGTCAAAACTTTCGGCTACATGTAAATTCAGTTTTCTCCGACACTTCAGCTTTGTTGACGCTGAAGGGCAAAGAAGACGTAGCGAGTTGCCTAAGGGTGAGGAGAAGAAAATTGTGGATTTTGTTTTGCGAGAAGTTGTCTGCACGGTGGCGTCAGTGCAAGGTCCAAAAATAGGGGCTGTATTGGGCCGTAAGCGTTTCTCGGTGGTGTACGGTGGCGCTCCTTTCTCTTTCCTTTTCTCCCTTTCCACCCTCCTTTTCGCTCGTTTTCGCACGGCTCAACGGACCGCGGATATGCATCCTCTTCGGTTGGCAGTAATTTTAGATCTGGAGACGTCGCGACGCGAACCATAGGACATCTTCGAGAGGAAGCTCCGTGTGAAATGACACAGAGGCAGTTCCCTTCCTTTTGCTTCTTTCATTTTGGAAGAAGCTTAGAGGGGTGACATCATTCGTGCAAAGGTGGACGCGTTTTGGTGAAGTAATTGATTAAATTTGTGCGGTTTTATGTTCAGTTATTGATGCTCTTTGTTATCGTTGATGTTGCATCCAGTTGATTTCAACATGAAATTTTCTGATGAATTTACACACTTTAACACTATTCCTACCACTACCGGTCAAATGACCGTTTTTAAAATTTCGATTAGAATTCATTTTTTGATTAGAAACATTTCGGAAATGAATAAGAAATCATCGTCCAATCCCAAAGTCGAAAATAATTACAGAAAATTATCTAAGACGCTCAGTCATAATATTTTGTGAAACATATGTGTTATGGTATATGTAATTAAGAGGTTTGTATTAATAACAACTGGCCATTATTAATAGCAACGAAATAAAAAGGTGAATGTGATTAATTTGTAAGATTTTGTCACATAAACCAACAATTATTATATTATAATAGTAATTGATAACTATCTTCGTTACATGTAAGGAAAGGAGTGGAAAAATACCATGCATATTATGCACTAAACCAACTAAATGCAAGAAATCAATTTAGTAACAATCAAGAAAACCTTTTTTTCAATTAACGAAGTTTCAAGCAATGAAATAAGTTTGAGAGAATGTGCTCGGTTGAATTCAAATTTAGGTGGTCAAAGATTTTAATATTGTAATTGAACAAGCTATTGTAATTTAAATCGCTGCATATAAATTCTTCCTGAAAAAATAAATAAATTACTTATAACCTGATGAGATATACAATTATTACAATTTATTATTTATACTTATCAAAAGACACGGACATCATTGATAATGGCCGGTCATTATTAGTAAAAACCGGAAATTAATTATATTCACCAAAAGATACAGATATCATTAACAATGGCTGGTTATTATTAAGACAAACCGGATTTATAATATAACCGTAACAAATACAACAACAGAGGGTTGACACCAAAGAAAAATCTGTCTCGATAAAAGTATGAAAAGCTCGGGCATTTAACGTGTTTCTTGAGAAGTTGAATTTATTGATAAATATAATGGTTACATAATGTTGTTAAATTTGTTGGATTTCGTTTTACCGCAACGTGTAAAAAATACTCTTTACTTAATTCTATGTTTAAAATTCGACATGTGTAACAGTATTTAAGTTTTTTTTGTAATTTTGTAATACACTGTTTTATTACAATTCACGTACAAGTGATTTTCATATGAAGATGTTTATGATATATAAATATATCAGGAACACAAATGTCATTTGATATTGCGACGCAAAGGGTAAACGTAATTACATTGGATAATTATTCGGCTTGAAGGAAAACGATCAGTAATAGTGTTGATAAATATGCACATCAGCAATAGTCAGTACTTAGTCAAAAATCGTCAGACACTAACTTACCTTACTAACTAAAAATGACTATAAAAAAATGACTAAATCATTCAAATTCAGAAAATACCAACGGATCAATCGTTCAACATTTTGTTAAGTTCTTTTGGCTGCCATTTAACTCTTTGAGGCACGGGAATTCAGAAAATAAAATGACCCATTTTGCTCAGACATTTTCTGTTTTTTAATTGAGAAAAGTTGTTGGTTTATTTTTATTATCAAAATGATAAAATAATATAAATTTTCGACGTGATACAAAAAATATCCCATCATGCATATTCACGAATCAGAAAGGTGGGACACTTTTAATCCCGTCGTGCTTCAAAGAGTTAACACATCGAACGCCACCGGTATTTCAAAGTTTCATCATTTTTACCGAAGTAAAAGTTTTTCTATTAAAATCATATCTTTACAAAGCACAAACCTTAAAAACACAAAGAGATATATAGACAGCAGGTCTTTACCTTTTCAATGCGAATATTTAAATATTGAATATGTTAGAAAATTCGTAAATATTAGAATTTTAAAGTGATATGAAATTTTATTGAATCCAATAGCGCCGGTCACCGGTGACCCTCACGACGTCAACATGTTAAATGCATTCCAAAAGCACTTAACTGCCATTGGAAAATCTTAAGGATTTTATTTTTGCTGCAAATATCTGCTTTCACAAGTATCCTAGTAATCTCAGTAATCCCATTAAATGTATCGATTTCCTTTTTCTGCCTTGCTTTTTGTTAACCGTTAGAACTTTGAGATTTTTTTGTAGGGAACTTGAGTTTGCAACATAGTCGAAGGGTTGTTAAACAACGGGGCTGTTTCAGTGGGATTAAAAGGGGGTTGCGTGTCTAAAAGGGAGACGGCAGAGACTCGTATTTGCTGAGACTATTTTCCTTGTTTGCAACCTCCGAGTTGCATCTACTAACCGGTCTGCCGGATGTTTGTCGGTTTTTGAAGCAGCCTGTATATGTTGCATTCAAGTAAATACGCCTTTGATATTACTGGAGAAATACTGAATACGTCGAGCGGAGTTTCCTTCCAGGATATAAAAGCGCAGCATTAAGAAAATAAATGAAATGTAATAGAAACAAATAGACGTAAAGTTTAACGTTTCTCTATACGAGAAATATCGCAAAGATGTCGGGAAAACTCTTAACATTTTATCGAAGTTCTGATGTATTTTATTGAGAATTGAAATTTCTTTGATGAGGAGCGAAAATAGAAGAAGAAATGTGTAAAGATTCGAAGATCAACTCTTATTTTCTAATTGAAAAGATCATTTTCGTGTCGAAGTTTTAAGAGGCATTGAATTCTACATAAACTATATTAAATTATATTAATGACTAAGTACTAATATATAAAAAAATGCACCGTTGTGAAGTTTTATATACAATCACGATATTCAGAGATTTTTTGGTTATTTCTGTTCCTTTCAATAGAATGTTATATGTAGCGAAACTCGAAACAAAATACCTTATTAAATATTGACCACTACTATTTTTAGACATTCAATTATTTTTAATAACAAGGAATACTGATACTTCCATGTTGTTCTCGGAAACAAAGTCGAAATGAAACAAATTCTATTCCACATTTTCAATTTATTCTTAATTTATTATTAAATTTTATGCTCTTGTTAAGAGGAAGTTGTTTCGTAACTGTTTCAAATCTGTAGACTTAGTAATTATATTGAATAATAATAGTAACCATTTTATTGAATTAACACAGTAGTCGCCAATACCATCGCAACAGGTTAAAAAGATTCACATAAATTAAAATTTTACACGTACCGTTTAGGATACCGAAGAAAGAAAATAAAGTGATTAATAATTATCTAAAATTTTGTCACTTTCAGCCAAATTTTAATCTTTTCCTCGTACGGATAACTCGAACAACATATGTGATTTCTATATTCCTGTAACCCAAATTTCTATTTAATTTTTTTTGCGAGTAGGGTGCACTAAATTTCTTGGTATCTTTCAGATTTTCGTAACTATAATCTCTAGGTGTTGTTATTCTTAGCAAGCAATTTATGATAATTCAATGATTCAACATTTTCAGAAATGTACTTCGCAGTGAAATACTACTCTGGGAATTTCTTCAAATATTTGAAACCAATCACGAAAGTTAAGTAATTTTAACAGACATTAAAAATTCGTGATAAGATCTCATTGAAATGGAGGTAGAAGCAGCTTAATTCCTGCTAACGCTCAGAAGAATCGTGCATACAACTCTGAAAGTGGCATTGAATTCGTTGGTAATTCGCAAAATTTGGCCTCACAGAATCGAATTTTCATTTCTCGCGCAATTCCCGCTTGATTTCACGCGAATTAATGCCATTTAAAAGTCCACGAAGCGTTAATTCGCCGCGGTGAACATTAGGTACAAGCTAGCGACACGATTAAAATGAAAATGCAATTAATTGCAGCTATAACGTTAAACTGCAGAAGTGCTGGCCGCTTGCCAGGGCCGTTATTGCTGTAAATAACTTTTCTATAAATAATACCGCAACAAACGATCTTCTATGCCGGCCTGCCTTTTGGTTATAACTCTTATTAACAGATTCGCCTCCACAAAATTCATCGCAACAAACGAAAGGACAACTAGATGCCACTGAATATAATTAAAAAATACATTTTTATAATGTCGCATTTACTTTAGAAATTTCACATATAAGAGAGAAATAATCTCTGCTTTATTTCAAAAGTAAGAATAAACCTTCGCAAATTATAAAAGTCCAGAGTATTTAAAAGTACTTTAACGGGTTTAATTTAGCTCTTTTGTTTATCGTGCAAAATATTCATCATCGTGGACAAAAGTGTCACGCATAAAACCCATTAAAGATTACTGGCACTGCTTTTACTGAAAAAATCCAGTAATTTATGTATTACCCTGTACTCAAACTTGTCAAACTCAAAAGTGCAATCTATACATGAATATGCGACAAAGACAATCATTAAGTTATGAAACTATAATCAGTATTTTACCACCGTCAGAATATTTAACTATTTTCCATTCTAAATTGAACAATTACGACTATTACCTGTTCGACAGATTTGAATGAACGAGGAAAATTTTTGAAATATATTTGTGTCCAAACATACTAATTTTTCATGTTTGTACAAGATATTTAAGAGAACTGTCTTTCGTGAATAAAATGGCGAATGAGGAGATAAGCCTGGAATGCGAAGCAGTTTCGCCGATTCACCAGTGGCTGCTGCCAAATATGCAACTGAAAATACCATTGTGTATAAATAATGTCGAACAACAAAGCGAGTGGTGCGGTTGTCACTCGTGCATTTTATTGGTCCGCGTTCTAGGTGTTTCATCAAAATTTTAGAATCGTTTTCGGCATATTATAATTATCCCAAAGTAATTCGCTCTAATTGGATTCTTTCGCAAGTGCTATTTCTCAACGTATTCGATGCAAAAACTTTGAACTGAATATTGATAAATTAATAAGTAGAATTATTAAATAGATAAAATACCTGTTCTTTATATCTGATATAAGACAAATAGAAATTATGAAGCAGATAGATGATATGGTAAATTGTTCGTTTTATCTGTGCATATTTCTTCTGCCTTGAATGAATTAGTTTGATAAGTCCGAGTTGAAATTATTTTCCTCTTACATATAAAAGTACCGCAAATACATAAATTGTCTGTCTGTTTTTTCCTCAAATTGTTCAATCTATTAAAAAATAGGGTAATGAGTAATTATTAATATTTTCAGAATATTTATTCCTTTCATCATCACTATGTTAAATGTACATTCTCCGAGGAGAAAATACATTTTTAAATACATCCGTGCCTCGATTTTCATGTACCTATTTTAAGCAATTTCTATTTTTGTACGTCGAAAAGAAGCTTTTTTACGCGATACTTTTCATGAAAATTGTTACTGTAAACTTATTTATTATGCGTTATTATTTTATATTACTAACGATCCTTTCTTTTATGTATTTTTGTATCAGCAAATTCATGTAAAATAATTATTAATTAAATATAGCAGGATGATTCACGCAAATTGAGGAACAGCGTAACATTAAAATTTCTTATAGCAATGGGACCTAAAATACACGAAGGAGAAATATTATTTCGAATACCGCAACCTCCGATGCCGGTAAAGATAAAGTTTGCCAAGAATCTTCAAAACTTCTGATCTTGTTAGAGGTATTATCTTGACCTCTCTCAAAGTCTTTCGGATTGTAAGACTATATGAAAGCCGATACCGAATTTATTAAAAAATTGTCCTTAACATCAAAACATAATTGCAGAATTTACGCACAAGAAGGTTAACAATAATGTACATAATAATTAAAATACCTATCCTTCTAATTTTCAAGTAATGCAAAAACCACAGGATTCCATGACAATTACAATAAATTCCCACCGCCACATTGCAATAATAATTCCACACAGCAGTTTCCGTTCCAAACAACTACCGTTCGAACCTGCAGCAAAACTCATGCTCCCATTTATACAAATGAAAGCCACCCCCATAATCGAAGGTCTCCCGGAAATAAAAATCTCTTCAAAGGATTATACATTATTCCTCCGAGTACTCTTCGAACGATACGTTTAACAACGCCGTGGAGCACAAAGCTGCATGTGTTTTTATGCAGCACACCAAGGAGAAGAAGGAGAAGATGAAGAAGAAATGGATGCAAGGGAAGGGCAGCAGGAGAAAATAAGGAAAGTGACAACCTACCGAGAAGAAGAAGAAGAAGAAGGAGAAGAAGAAGAAGAAGGAAGAGAGGGAGGAAGGAGACTGAAGCCTGGGTAAGTTATCACTCGAGTCTGGACCAGGAATAGTCGCCATGTGGTGGCAGCCGTGGGACTGACTATTTTCGGGTAAAGACAAATTTGGCGCGAGCCGCTCCCTCGTGGTAGCCTCTCTCTCTCAAGTGTAAGCTTACATATACCCGAATCCGGAGAAGGGGGAGGAGAGAAGGGCACCGTGTCTCGGCATCGCGACTTGGCCATCTGAGAGGCCAATGGGATCTGTGCGGCCATTTTTAGAGGGCTCCTCTCGAAGCAGCCGTGCAGGAAGCTCTGCCGGCATTCAGTCCGTAGCAGTCAACCGACTAGGAGGATTCGTTCATCTATTCGCTGGATCGAACTCTCGTCCGATACTCTTTGATGGTCGTCGATCATTCCTCTTCCCGGTGGAGCGGTCTTCTTCAACGTGGAGGAAGTTTCCTCTGGTAACACGGATTATGCAACGGTGCAGAGGAATCCTGAAGCATCCGGACTAGAGGAGTTGTGAAGAAGAAGAATTATCAGGAAGGAATCGGTAAAAGTGTCCCTGGACCGGGTGTCTGTTCCGTGCTTCCTTACTTCCCATAGTGAATGCAACGTATGGAATGTAAAGAAGTATGGAGCTGCGCCCGGATTGCCTCTGAGCCGTAGATACCGAGGAACGACCCAGCCGAAGATATTTTTGGAGGAAGCTCCAGCGTAATTAGCGTAGTTAATTAGCGGTAGAAAACGTTCGCCTTGGGAAGCGAAGACGACTTTTGTAACGTCGAGTCAATGCTGTGACGATGAAAAGGAGCAGCATCGAGTGGATATTCCTGGGGCTGTCAGCTAGAGGCCAGAAATAGACTAGTTCCACGAACGTAGCTCGCCTCAGGGACGTTTCTCTGGGTCCATGTGGTCTCCCTTTCGGCTCGAGACTTCGCCATGTGGCTAACACCACTTTATTAAAGTCTAGAGAGAAGATTTTCTTCTTCCAGACATCCATAGCAGTTTAACGACCCTATGGGGTATTAAATGGTTCCACGGTTACGTTTGATTTTCTAGTTCGAGGCTTGAGGATCGCTCGAGCTTAATAAGCAGACGTTTAATAAAGCTCGGCTAATTTTATTGCAGGCAGAGAAAGGGATGACGGAGAGGGAGAAACTGGAGGTTCTTCGTCGAACGAGTCAAAAATAGGAGGCACGCACGGTCACCGTCATATTTCCAGAAATAAGTTCTCCGGTTACAGGGTCTATTTCCGGTTCAGGCCGGCGACCGACCAATCGCAATTAGAAAGCGTCTCGGAAGAAACGAATTCGGAGACCTCTGCTTCTGGGTAGAATAAATCGCGAATAAAGAGCCCTCGAGTTTCCTGCAGAAAAATGGTGAAATGAAAACTGCGAAAATCGTGAAGATTGTGGTTACCCGGGATTAGCCAGTGACGTTAGTGGGGATCAGTGATGTAATCGGCTTTACCTTCGACTCGTATGCTCCTATGGACTCATATCTAACATTGAGCAGCTAATCTCTTGAGGGCATAGATTTGATTTGTCATATAATCCACTAGAAATAGCTGGCGCATATTTATATTCGAATAAATAGAAAAAATTAGCACTTCCAATTACATTCCGGCTTTGGCACGTATTTTACGAAAACTTTGAATCTCCGAGCCAGTTTTACGTTGGGATTAACATTTTAAAGAGAATTTAAATGGCAAGGAGGCTGCAAAGAAATAGAGGGGGAGAAAGAGAGAGAAAGAGAGCCGATTGCAAGAAAATTGTTTTCTTCAGAAAGTTCGAGATTGTGGCGAAAATATTATGGATAGAAGTTTTTAAATCAGGAGGAACGATTTTAAAGGGAGATTGCAACAATTCAAAGGGTTATTTTTAACTTACTTTTATAACACAAGGAAATCAGAGTTCTTGGCAATTTTCGGCTGAAGAAATGCGTGAAGATTCTCAGGATTAAAGCTTCCTATCTTTTACCAGTAAGACTTATCATTGCAATTTTTATAAACTATTCTACATTTTAAACGAGCGTTTTTAATGACGAATCTGTTGGCTCGATCGGTCTTCGAATTTAAATAATCCACATTGTTAAAGCGATCATGGCTTAAGCTCGACGAATGCAATAAACGTCAATCTTTTGTGCTTGGATCGTTTTTCGACCGGCCGTCTCGTTGAGTTTACTTACCCTGCGTTCAATAAAGTACCTGCATTATGCAGTGGATAAGAATACTTTATTTCCTCTCTTTTGTGTAATTTATAATTCCAGGACTTTTCATCGATAAGTACTCGAGCGCTATAATAATTTCCGTCCTTGTAAATATTCGATTGCTTTAAAATAACATCTCGCGATGGATTATATAATATTGATACCTTGCCCAACAATTTCTTTTGCGATTGCGTATACTCCGATTACATATTAAATTGCTGGAATAAAAACTGATCAGTGATTCCTGTTATACCGTATACTTTAATATAAAACAGATAGCATGAACATTATTTGACCGGTCAAAGGCCAAATTGATTAACCCTATTTTTTGGATTTTTTCAAATTTAAGTCTCAAAGCACTTGATTGAATGCTAACTTTTTATGTTTAGAATACATTTCCGTAATAATAACGATTAGCACCATTAAATGACGAAGTTTGTTTAGCCATCGCATAATAAATAATTGATTTCAGAAATCAATCTAATTAATTCCAAGGTTATTTCACCGTAGTCATTTTATACTTTGTTAGAGGAAAGCTACATGCGATTATACATTCTACGATATTTATTTGTACTTATATTTTGAAGGGAATTTTGTAAAAGCGTATATACTATTTCATCACATTTCTCCACTATTGCTTTATGGAGTTAATCGATTTGTGAAGTGAGTTGCTCATTTCATGGTGTTTTTAACACTTAACACTTAAACTTGATTTCATCAGTTGGACAGTTGTTAGAAAATTACAAAATTTGCATTTATTTGATGCGCTACAAATATTATTCGTATCGTACTGTAAGGGGCTAATTATAATCAAATTTATTATAACAGAAATATACGGGAAATATCGGTGCAAGCGCGGTGCAATTTAATCTTAGGTCAAATGCTGAGTAATTATTCCAAAGTAATGGCAAACAAACATTGCACAGCCTCCGAAGAAGTTGCCTGCGGAAAAAAGCTAGCGTGATCGAGTATAAAAAAGATTTCGTCGAAGATTTTATCCCGATTTTATCAGCCATTTCACGGAGTTCATTCGAAAGCCATAAAATAGTTCTAAAGATATTATATTCACAAACCGTTAACAATATAGAGTTATATTTATTACATACATTATCTTTCAAGCTTCAAATATCTTGGTTGATTTTAAAAAACTTTAAAACGTAAGGGATCTCTGAAAGTAAATGTAAAAGTTTTCTTGTATTCCCTCTGGAAACACATTACTGATATCCATGTATCAACGTTATTTATATAATTTTTTGGTTTTGTTTGTATAATTACGACGAAATGAAAAAGATATCTCAAATATTATTGTTAGACACCCAGAAGACAAATTAGAGAAGTAATATATACTTAAAATAGAAAAATTTTTAAAATAAAGAAGACATCAGTTTAGCACCATATCACATTGCAAAGGCATTTTAATTAAATAAAATCAGATGTCGATACAGCTTTAAAACTAGATTTTGGTCGAATCATAAAAACGGATCTACCACATTTTAAGTATAAGAAATAATTTTGTACAAGTGGAAAATGTTGAAAAATATGTACAAAACAAAAATACTGATTTGTAAGACGTAAAGACTTATTAAGGGGTTGGGGAGTTCAAGAAAGATTTCTGGATCTTATTTCCTTAAGGATTTTATAATTAATAATTCTTTTCATTGTAAACCGTTTAATGTAAGCCTTAATGAAGACGAAGAGAATTCTAGACGTGAGAAGGGACGCGAGAATTATAATAATTAAGTAGAAAATTAATGTTTTCGTAATTGTTTCGAATAACACTAACTGTAAGATAGGCAGTCTCATGCCGCACGAAATCGCTATGTTTATAGCATATTTAGGACGTATTCAGACGAGACATATTTTATGATACATCTAGATTAGAATGTCTGAATAAATAAAAATACATATTCGGTATAAGTTTACTGATAAAACAGTGAATAAATTTCTGAACATACAACTGGCTTAGAGAAGGCATTACTCCGATCATTTTACAATTCCTTAGAGTGAAATGCCATATATTTGTAGTTATTTTTCTATTTCTGTTCAAATTTAAATTACTAGTATAATGATAATATTTATTGAACAATATTTAGCAATCAAATAATATACAGCTTTTAATATTTATGAATAATATACTATTGTATAATTTCTTTAAGTATACGGAATTGCAAATTTAACTTGTAAAACATGTAATGATTATCTTCATCTTAAGTGCAACGAAGTACTTGGCGCACAGCTGCTGAAAGCTTCATTTAATTCTTTTCAATTTAAGGATTCATTTTTCTGTCGTATACCATTGTGACTTTAAAAAGTAACCTTCTTAAATATCTTAAATATTCACAAAAAATTTGTCGTGCAATCTTTTTCCGACAAAGCAGAAACTTTTGATTACAACGAAACAAAAGATCAGGTGAATCGCGAAAACCATCACATTATCCGGGCTCAGAGTGTTCAATGATTCACTTAAGTAGTTGAAAGAGCAATGTTCTAATAAATAATTGAGACAAGTATGTCATTTTTCAAGCTATGGGCTGTCTATAATAACCTTGTAAATAAGAATTGTGCGTTAAAGAAGTGATGTTTCATTTAATAGCATATATAGTAGATACTTGAAAATAAAAGTAAAAATTAAAGAAATACTCACAATTACAAAAACTGTATGTTCAACAACATTGTTCCAATTAATTTGATTTCTTTTAAAATGAAATGTTTCTCGTATTGCTCGACCCCATAGCTATTTGTATCTCAATTTTTCGACTTTGTCTGAAATTCTAAAACAAAGAAATCATCTAGAGCCTTACGTTGAATATTTAGTACTAATTCTTCAGATAAATCACTATCGTCCGAAATAACTTTATCCTCCTGAGGCGTTCTAATCCAAAATTTGTCTACCTCCTAAAGAAAAAAAGACTAACTTATACCACAGTATTATGAAAACCATGATTGTCTTCTCCATTTTTAGACAAAAATGAAGTTAATGAAAATTATCTTCTTATACGGCGTTCTATAAACTTATACGACAGTATTACGAAAAACATGGTTTTCTTCTTCGTTTTTATAGTTAGACAAGAAGGAAGTTAATGTAAATTTTTGGAAACTCCAAGGTGTGGTCAATTTTGACAGCAGTCGAATTAATCAGAATAAAAGTTTTAAATATTCGATCTGGCGAGTTCAGAGAACACTGCTCTAATAAATAACTGACAGCCCAGGGGGTGGATATG
This sequence comes from Cerceris ruficornis, assembly GCA_963989415.1. Lineage (NCBI taxonomy): Eukaryota > Metazoa > Arthropoda > Insecta > Hymenoptera > Crabronidae > Cerceris > Cerceris ruficornis. Next base: position 53,881,918 of record OZ022517.1, read on the forward strand.
TGATTCTAGGTATGCACGGAAGCTTTGGCCATTCAGGATTTGCAAGCACGGCCGGATCTGCATTGCCGTCATTGTCGCGCCATTTGAATCGTGGTCGCGAATGTTGTTACCATTGTTACAAATAATTTCACGGTGCTGTCTGTGAGATTAACCATCCCAGGCGAGCTGATACATGGGATCAAAAGTAGGCAGCGGTTGATTTACTAATATCTGGGACGGGATACTATTCAGAAGCATGTAAAACAACCCTAATTAACTTAACTGATATGATTCAATTTATAGCCTGAATTTATTTTCGCGCTTGAAGATTAGTTGCGCTATTAGATAGCACGTTGATAAATATTAAATATGGAATTTGAATTAATGGATTTATCATTATTTATAATCATTTAAATGTAAAGAACGTTTGTAACTTTCACGAATTAAATTCTAATAGCTCGTAAAGTTAAAGATATGATTTAGAAGAATAGAAACATAGATGTATCCTGTGTTATCTTAAAGTCACAGAGACTCATAAAGGATTAATTGCATTTTGGTATAGTGATATTAATGATATTCGGTGTTGATTTTCATTGCGAGCATTAAAGGGAAAAAGCGGAGTGATAGAAAAGTTTGTAAAAGGCGAGTGACTTTTTAAAAAGTCCCAGAAAGTCGACTCTTTGTAATGCATTGATTTATGTACTTCACATTAATTTATTGCAGCATTCAGGCAGCTCTTTCAAAAATATACTCAGTCCTCATAAAATTTTTCCCATTAGAACTCCAGTTTTTGCTCTTTTAACGTAATAAATTCAAACTTCAGGGTAAACCTGAGCCATTAGAGTAATACCTCGCTTAACGAAGAGGATGCGTTCCAAGGAGGTACTTCGTTATGGCAAACTTCATCGTCAGAGATAAAAATAACCTAGCCAGTGTACGGACGTGTTCTTTTATTAAAAGAAGCAGTACATGTAGAAAAAAAAACTTATTTCATCACTCAAACCGTTAACAATTAAATAGCATTTAACAAAGGCTATTTAGCTGTAATTAAACTGTGCGTATTTATTTCAATTGAAAACCGTTTTAAACAGACAGTTAATTAATCACCCAAATATTAAACACAAAAGTGATAATTCAGTTATTTTACATATTTTTAATACCATACAAATTTTATATCTTTACGCAAATTTAATCTTTTCGCAAATGCTAAAAAATCCATAGTTTAATCGCATATCTCTTGGCTAAAATTTTTTTTTGATTACTCATACGGTATGAAGCACGAGAAATGAACTTTGTATGCCGAAAATTAGAATATTGATTTTTTCAGAAAAAATTTGCAAAGGAAGTGCCACTGCATGCGTATTTTATTTAAATGTCCCTCCTCGCAGAGCGAGAACCGGAACTCAACAAACGCATCGGCGAGGGTGAATCGGCAGCGAAAGGCCTCCGTGGAGGATTGCCGCGAGGGTGAAATGACAAGCGAGCGCATTTATTGGCTACTTGGTACGATCATCACGTTCACCCCGACAATTTATGACAATTGGAATAGCGGCCAGTTGAGCCGTTCCACGTTCGGGCAACGACGTTCGACTACTAAAGAACGGAATGGGACACCTTACTAAACTGGTTCAATTAGTGCGCACACTGAAAAAGGATTCGCCCTTGTTTCGACCCTTAATGAACTACTCGATGAGAATAATCCATGTACCCTCTGCTACGTTATTTCGTGGCCCAAACGATATTTTCTCCTTCTGCGTACAAGTTGAGTATTATGTCTCAATAGAGCAGGCAAGCCGCTTATTTGATCGCCGCATGTGTTCTTGGAAGATCTCCGTCTGCTACTCATTTCCGTGCCCTCGAGAGCTCGCTGATTGCTTTGCCTTTCACTTTCCAGGTGCGAACCTATTGGCACGAGCGTGGTGGCGCATTGGGGCGACATTTGTATCTAACCACTCGCGCTGGAAAGACATGCCACGAATGTCGATCACGGAAATCAAAACGACATGCGTGGCACGTCGACCAAGGTTATTTGTCGCAAAACTATTAGTGGAAAAGTATGGTCAGATCTGTTTTAAATCAACGATGAATAATAGATTTTAATTTAAAGTATTTTACTTTGTAAAGGAAGATTATTGTTTAAACAATATATTCCGTCAAAAAGGAGTAGATTTGACATTGAGTCATTCGTTATTTGCGATTGCAAAACCGACTATATACTAGACTTCATAATTTATTCTGGAAAAAATAATGATATCACCGAGGAAGTACCATCAATTGGACAATCTGGATACATTACTTTGACACTTCTGAAATCATACGTAGAAAAGGGACATACACTTATCATTGACAACTGGTACACGAGTCCGCATTCATACAATCCACTACACGAAAAGGAAAACCTAATGCCTTTGGAACAGTGCGAAAAAATAGGAAAGATATGCCAACAATGGAAGAAAAATTAAAAGGCGGAGAATGTACAAATAAATCGACACACAATCTATTAGCGTTAAAGTGGCGTGATAAAAAAGATGTATGGATGCTATCCACCTCACATTCTGATGATTTCGTTGAAACAAAAAAAAAATTATTAAACTGGCAAACCAAAGTGAAAACCAAACTGTGTAGCAGACTACAATGCCTTGATGGGCGCAGTTGATAAAATCGATATGATTTTTAGTTCACTTCACTGCGTTTGAAAAAGCATAAAATGGTATAAAAAGTATTTCTTCCACCTCTTAGACCTCGCTATATAGAATACATATATTCTTTATAAAAATGCTAACAATAAAACTGAAACGTTTGAAAAATTTTATCTGCTTCTCATAAAAGATATTTTGCGAGAATAGCCACCACATAAAGTAGAGGCTAAAGGAGGAAGAGTTCATTCGAAAGAACTTCCATTTCGGTTAACGGAGAGGCATTTCCCTACATCCTGCGAAACTAAAGAAAATAAGAAACATTCTCCACGACGCAAATGCACTGTTTGCACTAAAAATAATCGCAGGACTGACTCGCGTTACAAATGCAAAAAATGTAACATTGGCTTATGTATTGAACCCTGCTTTGAGATTTACCATACCATACAAAGTTATCAAATTTCCAATTTTAAAGATATAATTTACTACTGTTATATTGTTCATGTTATTGTTGCTTAATGAAATAAATGGTTATTAACGCTCTTGAGGTCACTACATAATTTATTTCAGTTACAATCGATATACTTTACAATGAAAATTCAGTCTGCTCAACTTGCGCTCTTTCGTAAAAAGTACGCAGCCCACGGTCGGCTTTTTCGTAAAGAGTGGACAGTCCACGGTGCACGCTTAACGTCGGGCGACGCAGCGCTCAAAGGGTTAATGCGTTTTTTACCAACAATTAAGCAGAAAAGCAGATTGCAACAGGGGAAACCACTGCAAAAAAACGCATTGGCAATAGTACCCCATGGGTGATGTGGAAACCTATTAAAACTTTGCTGGCGAGAGACTACGCAAGATCGGCCAATGTATCGCCAAGACGGCCGCGGCGGCAACAATGTACTCTTTGACGCGAGGAAGCCTTGCATTCTGTTGTCACGGAGTTTTTTAACTATTTGCGCTTGAAATTAATTTGCAAATGCGCGTGCTAGAACGCAACACTACATTTCGCCGTAAGGCTTCACGTAGCAGTCGAATTCGACCAAAACCATCGCCAGAAATCCAAAAGCATTAAAATCTATTAATCGTATTTAATTTAAGACATATCTGAGCATATTTTTTCACTAATAAAATTTTTGTCTAACTCTGCACACGACGTGGTGCGATGTAAAACTGTTCTTCGACAAATAACCTTAGTCGACGTGTCACGCACGTCGTTTTGATTTCCGTGATCGACACGCGTGGCATGTCTTTCCAGCGCGAGTAGTTAGATACAAATGTCGCCCCAATGCGCCTCCACATTCGTGACAATAGGTCCGCGACTGGCAAGTGAAAGGCAAGTCAATCAGCGTGATCTCGAGCGCACGGGAAGGAGTGGCAGGCAGAGCTCTTCCAGGGACACATGCGGCGATCAAATAAGCGGCTTGCCTGCCTTAACCCTTTGCACTCCGGTGTCGCCGCAACGGCGACATTGTTTTTGAAGCTGATAACTCTGCTATCATGTAACTCCGGTGTATTTTTATATTTCGTTGTATTGTAATATATCATTTTAAAATGTATATGATTATTTTTCAATGATAAAACAAGATTCTCAATTTTCCACATATGTGCACTCCCACCATGTAAATAGTCCTGGAATAGCCGATAACTCATAATAAAAATGGCTCGGAGTGCAAAGGGTTAAGCCTGCTAAGCCAAAGGGTTAAGGGTTTGCCCTGCAAAAACGAGTGATGGAATGCGGTTGATGGAACCGGAAATTTTGAAGCTTCTCAAAAAATTATCAAATTGAAAATATCAGTGGAAGACGACAAGATAAACTTATTTCTGTCATTAATGTTGCGTTAAATTCTAAGATATATCAGGAATCACTGACAAATTTTTATTTTAGCAATGTAATTTTCAATTATTGTGGAGGCAGTCATAGGAGACATCGTAGGGCAAGGGGTTAAAAGAACGGTCTAACGCTCTTACAAGGGAACATACCGAGGTATCCGGAGCCGATTTTAGTGAAACTTCGTAAATTTGTTAAGTACATGAAAATAACCGGTACGTATTTTTTTATATCGGCTAAGTCGCACGTTTCAGGGGTGAAAACACCCTTCACAGTTTCGGCATTTTTTCTTCTTTCGTTTATAACTGCAAAACGGTTGATGACAGAGATTTGCGATAGATGTACGAAACATTCGCTTTTTTGTGTACTAAACACCTATGGAATTTAAAATTCTATTTGACGATCTTTTGTTAATTTTTTATTAAAAAATGACATGTTTTTCGCTATATCTTTCAAATTTGCGATCCGATTTTAACCAAACTTTTTTTAAATGATAGAGCAATAAAAAATAAAAGTTATTTTTTTTTATGTTTTTCCGTAATATACTCTGGGGTCGTCAAATTAACCCTTTTCTTTTGCCGGTTTTGACACTTCACGTTACTGTATCTGATAAACGACTGATAACGGAAAGAAATGTATTATGCAACAAATGCTTCTCTTGTCATCTAGAATATTATATAATATATAACTTTTATTTTTTATAGCCCTATCATTTAAAAAAAAGTGTGGTTAAAATCGGACTGCAAACTTGAAGAGTCGTTTCACCTCCTAGACGTACGACTTAGCCGACATAAAAAAATACGTATCGATTATTTTCACGTGCTTAACAAATTTACGAAATTTCATTAAAATCGGCTCCGGACACCTCGGTATGTTCCCTTGTTAGACAAGCCCGATTTTAGTTATTAAAAATGTATGTGTTCGCACATGTTCAAATATATCCTGAAGTTATATAAAATTTTATTAATTTAATTCTTTAAAAATATTGCCGGCCCCTGGCGAAATTTAACTGCGTAGTCCTGCGGCCATTAAAGTGCTAACAATTGCTTGAAGTGCAAAAGTATTAATAATTTTTAATTGAGAGCTGTTGCTTCACTGAAATGTTGCTGGCGTTAGCTCTTTTTTCTTAGAGTAAGGAGACTGGCTCCACGATAATTTCAAATTACGTTTACATGTGGTTGGGAAGGCGCTCTAATAATTTCCAATGTAGCAGTATTGCTTCGTGGAAGTAATGTGGTATTACTAGTATCATCATTACGATATTAATTTTCACGGGCTGTGTAACCTGGTGTTATAGCGGCCTCGCGAAACTTCAGTATAACAAAATAAAATTGTAAAATCGTTGTACGAAGGTCACAGTAGCTTCGTACCATTGAAACATTATTTTTAGCGAATTTTATTTAAACGAATAGGTTTATGGAAATATTGCGGTTGACGGTTTAAAAGAATAATAAAAGCGTATGAGATTTGAAAACCCCTTTCTAACGTATTATCGGTATCCCGAATAAGCATTTTTTTTTAGGGGAGTTCGAGATACATAAAATTTGAAATTTGAATCTGAGAGTTGTAACAATCCCTGTTTGAAAAAAGTTGAAAGCGAGAACTGTAATTTTCAGAAAAGTGACAAATACATTGATACATAATTACTCGATCGTATATTGATAAAGTGAAGTCCTTCCAAATCAATAACATTCATAAACTAACAAATTGACTATCCCGTGAAAAAATTAGATTTACATACTAAAAAATGTGGAGAATTCGCGCACGCCTGCAGTGCTAAAATGAATATTATAAAAAATCTTTTAATTTTTCATTTGAAATCAGTTTCTTTAAACGTTTTACCACTTTTGTGGGAATAGCATGGAAGAAGGGGTGTCATTTTCAGTTTCAGGGGATGATATGAAACGCTCCCAGGTTTTATGTAAATTTCTTTCCCGATATTAATATCGCTGAGTACACTTGCACAGAATGGAATAGCACGATCGATAAATCTAATTACCGCTAACTCTAGTCGATTTGCAATCGCGTTGAAATAGCACTGTCAAGTCGTATCAGCGAAACGTGTCAATATCTGTGTTGTATTAATTACGTCGCTAATGCGCCGAATTGCCGCAATAAACGTCTACCGGATATCGACAAGATAGAAATTACAGGTCCATCTGGAAATAACGTTTGAAGTATTTTTATGACAATTCGAACCGCGGTCCGTGTAAAACCGACTGTTTTCATTTTTCTAAACGTGTCATGAAACAGAAGTATACTTATAACAGCATTATACAATAAATTTTCATTCTTATTTCTTGAATCCATCATACAAAATATAATATCGCGAAGTTTTACATTAAAACATGTAGATTTTTAATACGACTTTCCGGTACTTATAACTTCCTGCACAAGAGTTCTTGGCAACCCGATGATTTGAAGAGAATCATGTACATAGTGGCCAGCTACAAACTTGATTGGTCTTAAAAAGATGATCATTTTTGATAGAGGTATCGAATTATAAGTAATGTTATTTGTTGTAAATAATGTGAGACAAGTGATTTTCCGGTTGGCAGTCTTTTATCTCGGACCTATTGAAAATCTTTCTTTCATAAATTTTATAGGTTTTTATAAATGCTCGATTTTAGAAATAAATTTACAAGGGAAATTCGGGGACTGATAAACTCAGATTTTTATGAAACTTTGCATAAATATTTATAAGACTTATCTAAGAAGATAACTGTAATTCCTTTCTGTCCGTTTTCAACTCTGAGGGTCATATCAACCCCTTTGTTCGAGCTACCCACTCTATATACGTACTTATAAGTCGTAAACAACAAAACATGTTAAAACATGGTTGAAACAAAAATTATACCGTTTCGTGAGATTATAAACCTGCATGTAAATTTTTTTGAAAAACTGAACTCCCCTCCCTCCGTCCTTTCTCTTTGAAGAACTCTATTTATCTTTTCGAATCAATAAAAACGCCTTTTTATTACGACAGACAGCACGGACAGGATAGGTTTGAACCGGTTTGATGAAAAGGAAGAAAATTCCATAATTTTACATGTTGTTTGATCCCGTTTGCTCCGGACAGTCCTGCCTGTCCATTCCATTCTTCTCTGTCCTGACTGTCCTGCCTGTATTGTCTGTACTGTTTCTGTATTGCCTGTTCTTTCACAAAAAAGTACATGCAGCTTTGCAGATCTCAAGAAACGGTATAACTTTTATTTCAACCATTTTCTGATACCCTTTGTTGTTTACCACTTACAATCATGTATAGAGAAAGGACGATTCGGACAAAGGGGTTGATATCTGCCTCAAAGTTGAAAACGGGCACGAATGAATTACACTTATCTTCTTAGATATGTCTAATTAATATTTTTGCAAAGTTTTATCGAAATCGGAGTGTATCAGTTCCCGAACTTCCCTTGTTATTCTAGAAGAGGCCTGCGATAATACACGTAAGAGTATTGTAGTTCGTTAAGAAATTAACCCTTAGCGAACGAATGCCGCAATATTCGAGACATTACAAATTTTCCAAGAAAATCGAATGCCGCCATAGAGGCGGCATGGCGAGATATTTGTACTAAAACACCTGGTATTCACATAGGGGATTGTTGGGAGACGTACCACAGTCAAAAAATATATAAGTAATTGTTTACTTTTTTACTTTGTTTACGAATTCCGCCATATTCATGACATTATAAAGATTGCAAGAAAATCGAATGCCGCCATACAGCAGGCATGGCGAGATATCTGTACTAAAAATCTAATATCCACTTAGGGGGCTGTTGGGGGAAGTACCACACCAAAGAAATATATAAGAAATTGTCTACTTCTTTACTTGCACTTTCTATTTTGTATAAATACATTGTAAATCTATAAAAAAGTAAATATATGAATGTATAGAAATCTATACATTACATGCATACATGTATTCGTTTATTTCAATCCGCATTATTTTTCTGTAATTTTCACTTCAGTATCTTTTTGTATCTGGTAATATACTACCTATTATTACTGAAAATTCCCATAAAATTCAGTAAAAGCGATATTAATTAAGCACTTTTTCTCGCTCTAGTAATAAAGCACTCAATTTGTAAAAATTCCGTCGATCTACTGGTCACTGTTCTAGAAAAATGCGCTCGTTCGTTAAGGGTTAATACACAAGTGTGTCAAATCAGCTTAGTGTTTACAACTGCCTTAGATTTTCTGCCTTGAAATTGACAAATTGTTACGCACATAAATGGAGCATGTCGATATCGAGATTGTGTTAACTACGTCGATCTATGGTGGTCGCAGCTACACAAGGACGAACGGCCGGTATTGACGAGAGGCAGGAACGTTAGCAATTAATCGGAGGTGGGACTTAATTAGTACAATCTCTCGCTGGTGCTCGATCCAGGAGCAATCGAGTCCTGCCCTGCTATCGAGTTGCGCTCCTAAATGCCTTGCGTTCCTGTATCCTCCCGCCCGAGGAAGGTAATATCGACCTGAGAAGCCTCAGATTACGCTCTCGAAATGCCGATTTAATCTCGATTCCTGTTATGGGATGCAAGGAAAATATTCTCTGATTCAAGAAAATATTCCTTAAATTTTCTTTCATAACGGAACGACTCAAGACGTCGAGCGGACTTATTTAATGGCAGGATCAAATAGAGTTCGAAGAAGGCAAGAAAGTAGCTCAATATCTTTATAACATAATTGCAGACATACTTTGCAAAATGCATCATTGGTATTAAAACGAAAATAATGTTATCATAATTTTGTATTAAAATCGATTTTATTAACTTGACAAAACGAACATTGAAATCTGAGGGAGGAGAAGGAGTTCATATAAGCATTATGACAAACGGAACAGTTGATTAACCCCATAAAATTCGAATGTATAACGTAAATGAAATTTAGTAAATGATGCAGAAAATGCATAGTATTCATGCATTAAATAACGTGCATGCTTTATGCGTCAAAAGACAGTGGCGCAATTCGTTACAGTGTTTCAAAAAAATCAAATGACCTCTAACACGTTGAACGCCATAGGGGTCACCGGTGACCGGTGCTATCGAATTCAATCGAATTTCGTATGATTTTAAATTACAATATTTATGAATTTTCGAATACATTCAATATTTAAATATTGACATTAAAAAGGTAAAGCCCTGCTGACTATATATCTGTTTGTGTTTTTGAGGCTTCTGCTTTTTAACCCATTCACTGGCAGGAAAACTAAGCAAATATTACCTTTGCTTGTTAAAATTTGAGAAGATGACAGAAAGTTTTTAGAACATTAGTTTTATTAATCAAAAATATAATCTCGACATTTGTTAATGATACGAAGAACATTTTTGTTTCAAAATTTCTATACACGTTCGGCCATTATTGGTAACTTATTAATTCAAACTTATAGTGCAGCTACGAGATATCTCGTAGTTGGCAGTCAATGGGTTAAAGGTGCGATTTTAATAGAAAAAGTTTCACTTCAGTAAAAATAATGAAACTAGCGAAATACCGATGGCGTTCAACGTGTTAACTCGATTAATCGAAAATGCATTCTCTTTGGAGGCCTCTGCGACCTCTAAGAACTCAAACTATCCCCCAAGTGATCGGGATACTTGGAAACATTTAAAGGGCGACCGTGCTATCCTGTTTTTAATTAACTCCGCATAGAATCAAAGCGGATAGTGAGGGGTGGGGTTTGGAGTTAAGGTAGTTTTAGTACTTGGTAGCCCGGTTCGAAGGAAGCGCGGGGGATATTGAATTCAGCGATAACTTTTCACAGAGTTCTCGCTGGTAGGTCGTTAAGGGAGGCCCGGAGGCCGAAGAAGGGAAGGCGCGATTTTATTGGACCACCTCGAGGGTGTCGAGGGTGTCGAGGATTGCAAGGGTGCCAGGAACAGAGAACGTACGTGTTTACATTGCTAAGTAACTGTGAGTAGTGTAACTCTGGTTACTATCCTCTGTTATTAATTAAATGGGATTCTTTTATTGACATTTGTTGACGTTACTATCTCTGCGAACATTGTAGCAGCTTTGAACAAATAAGAAGACAACAATTTGGAATGAAAAAGAACGATTTTTGGGATTGAAAAAAGATACAATTCGGATTTTTTTAGCAGAAAAGATGTTATTGTGATTTAATGTTTAAATTAATTTGTAATTAAAATTATTGGAAGAGAAATCGTTTGTCCAGCGGTTCAATTTAGACGGAATGGATATAATTAATGTTACAAATAAGTTTTGATTATTTTAAGTCGTTTTGAGTGTAAGTAGATATGTTGTATTCTGTGGGGCATAATATATATAAGCCGTTTATTTTGAATATCACTTTCTTTTTAAATCGAGATCATTACTTTTTGCGTTTTAATGTGTTTAGAAGTAGTGAGAAGAAAAAAAATATCTTTGAGAAGATTTACTTGGACTTATTATCATGGAATCTTATATTTTTGTTAGTATAAATGATTTTGTATGCTCATTAAAACACCATTTTTTATTACGGTGGTTCATGAACGCGACCGAATGTGTCAATGCAATTATACTTGCGAGAGTAAGGAATGCAACGGATCAGAAAAATAGTCCGGGGACCGGACTAACCTACAATGCCGGCCAAAAGTATTAGGACACCTGCTACGTATGCGCGAAATCGGAAATTCATTGTGGAGTGAACATTTTCACTGTTCCTGTTTTCAGGTTTTGATTAAAACATATTCTCAACTATAGGTATTTACGACATCCTTGGTTAATTTATAAATTCATTACTGGTTTTTTGATAACAGTCTGTATTATATTTTTACCGAGCAACTTTCAGGTTCTGCTGCGCGTGGCTTCTCGCATCAGATCCTCTGTAAATGTATACAAATGTTCATGAAAATGTTAAAAAAAAACTGCTCGGAATGGAGTTTCAACAGATACCCTTAAAAAATTAACGTCCAGAATGCCAAAACTCGTGAAAGCCGTCATGAAGAAAAGACGTGGTTATATCGATGAAAATAAAATATGTTATTTTATTTTTTGCATTATAAACCTGTTAAAGCACTTGATGTATGTTTGCCTTGAAATATATAATACTGAATAAACCAAAATTAGTTAAAATCATACAAAAATGTGCATAGGTTTATGTTCACATTTATTCCATCCGAAGTAGGTGTCCTAATACTTATGACCGGCAGTGTATAGTATACCTAACTATCGGGCGCAAACGACCTGATGGCGCGTGGCAAGTGCTTCTGATCGCCGCTAGCACCTGCTATTTCCGCCATATGGTTCCTGGAAACCTGAAAGTCGACCAATAACAACCGACAACAAAACATTTCTTTCGTCGTTCACATGACGACATAACGAATGCGCGGCTTTTTCGCCCAGCAGCGAATCGAAAATGACGTGCCGAACGAGAGATGTCTCTATCCGTCTGGCGAATCAGACCGAAACACTTGTCACGTGCCATCAGGTCGTTTGCGCCCGGTATACGGCCGCTGTATTTCCGTTAATAACGAGAGCACCTTGCGGTACTTTCACACCAGTATTACGGATCAGGGCCGTACCAATAGATACAGGGGTACCGCCAGTAGCTAGTAAAAAGAAGTGGAAATTTTGTTGCAATCCGTAAACTCTTTTTCTAGCAATCGCCCGTAACTTTAATTTGAAATCTTATTCACCTCGAGCGGTAAAAGTGAATAAGAGAGATCGTTGCTCTGTTACGCGAAGGTTCAGGAAGATTAGAGAAATAACTAAAACGTTGAATATCACCAATATGAATATAAACATATATTGAAAGTTATTGCCAATATTTGTTCAAAATGCAATAATAAATAGTGATTCTTACAATTTGAAATTATTCGAGGATCAGGCATTGGTTTCCCGGGGGATCTTAAGTCTTATACTTACAATGCTTGAGCGATGCAAAAAAGCCGTGGACATTTGTATTAGGTTGGTAGAAAATTAAAGTCGGTTTTCAAACTTTATCTTTAAATACACATGTTGAGAATGGGAATAACTTTTTTTAATCGAAATAAAGTTCCATTACAAATTACACATTTTTCTCAACGAGAAACAGGTTTTTTAATAAAGATTGTTTTTTCTAAAATGATATAAGCAGACAAACCGATTCAAATGAACGGCTATCTTAAAAATAAGCGCCAAAGTTTGAAAGCTCGAAAACCGACATTAATTTCTTACCAACCCAATATATCGATCGACTGACTAGTAGCGTGACGTGTTTTGAGGAATACTGGCCCGAGGAGACAAAAAGTTTATATAGGACCCAGATTTAGAAAAACTGCGGGAAAAGGAAGTGGAGGTGGTATGACTCTGGTGGGGAGATAAGGGCGCCAAAGAGGCGAGAGAAAATCTCGCCAAGTTTGCGGAAGTCGTACATTCGGTTTATTTGATTCTTAATGGATGAGGTTTGTTGGGTTGCTGATTGGAATGTGGTCCTATGCAGCTAAGCATTTCTTTGTCTCCTACGTTTTCGCTAAGCGTCTGACTGGCGCCGAATGAAAATTTACCAAATTTTCAGGGCCGTACGTAACAACGGAAAAGTGGCTCATCTCACTTATAAAATGAACGGCTCATATATAGGCATTCCCATAACATTGTTTTAATATATTGTATGATGCAATAGGCGACATAATATGTCAAACTTTTAATATAAAGTAATACTTTAATACACTTTTTATAAAAAAATATTTTATATAAAATATAATTCACACTTTTTGTGTGGATTTATGTATAGAGATGATTCCAAGATTCTCCGCATTTATCTAGATGGAATACAAAATTGTTTTTATCGCTGTCTGATAGTCGATATTAAAATAATTCAAGTATAATCCTAAAGTATTTGGAAGTTTTAGTAGTACCGACATTTTATACCGTTATGTCGATATATAGTTAATATAACTTTCTGTCGCAAATAATTTTCAGTTAAAATAATTTCTACTTTGGGATTTAGTAAATATTTTATATGTTTAATCAATGTGTTTTCCAGTCCCCAAATTAACTATATCACGCTAGAGAATAATATCAAATTAATTACTTGGCAAAAAACTAAAATAAGTATTCAGACCGTAATAAGTTAATAATGGAATCATAAACTTTATTACTAACTGTTAAAAATCTTATTGTTTTCAATTCTCCCTGTATCTCTGTCTTCAGCTGTTAAGGTCAATTCAATGATGTTAATTTTGACAATAGTTTAAGTCATTTATTCTACTTTTCAAGCTATCCACATCTAAGTTTTCGGTTGTGAATTTTATTCTGTGCATTCAGCTAACTATTAACTTCGTTAAACTGTTTAACTTTTTATGAAACATATGATAATATGTTTCGATTAAAGGTGTTCATTATGTATAATGAAATTATCTACGAGTCAGTGAAATAATATGTGATTCGACAAGGCCGCAGCCTGATCGAATTTTCATCGTTTGCAGGGAGGTCCTTGATGCTCACTCGAGGAATTCATCCAGATTCGCGAATCGCATCCGCATTCGTAAGTACGTGCACGTAAGCGAAACGTCAGCTCTTAGACTTCCTTCGAGTCGGCCCTCCGGCGCTCGATTTTTCTCTCTCCTTCGTGTCAGTCCTCTTTCGTCTCCGTTTTTTTGTGGCGATGCCAGGATATTTTGCTATCGCAAAATAGTGATTCCGCCGACTTCCTGCCGATTTTCCGGCGATGCCGACACGTTAGAAGGCATGTTGGCTTCCGTGTGTTGACTTTGCTCACAGGCCAACTACTGAGGAAATTGCAGACCGCGCGTTTTTTCACGACTCGTTAAGAATTGATGTATTCTTTCGAGTGACACGTGTTTACTCCCAAATGACAAAATATGAGGTCAAAAGTAAAATAGTGCTTATGCAGGGATGTACTGGGTGATTGCATAAGTTCGTGCCCGATTGAAGAATAAAATTCAGTAAGCTAAATTTTCAGGAATACAATTTTATTAACGAATTGTGTAGTAATCATTCTTCTCTAGAATTCTTTTCCAACGATCTACAAGCATGTCGATTCCATTTTTGAGGAGAGAGCTTGGCTTTCCCTGAAAAAAGATGTTGAGGTGATTTTCGACAGTTTCCTCAGAATTAAGATTTTTGGCATTCAAATGTTTGTGCAAAAATCGGAACAGACGAAAATCTGAACGTGTCATATTTAGAGAGTATGGTAGGTACTGCAAAATTTCCCATCGTAACTCCTTTTCATTCCGGCCAGGAACGAAATGGCCACGTTCATACGGTGCAGCTTATTCCTCTAATTAACCCTTTAGTTACTGGTATTTATTCATAAATGTGTTTGTCTAAACGCAAAAAAAAAGTTGTACAAATACTCTTTCACTAGCTTCACTTGCACTATCCAGGTCACTAAATGAAAGAATTTCTTCTTCATCACTATATATATATATCAATGTCACTCAATTCTGTTCTTCGACTATTTGAACCACGAGTACCACGAGATGTTGACGGTAAATCCATTTTCGATATTATAATGCGGCAAATAAGAAATATTTTTAGTGCAATAAAATATAAAATGCAGCTAGACACATCAAATATTACTGTGGAACTGACATTTCTTGTGCGCGTTCGGAAATATGGGCCCTAAACGTTCGAGAGGAAGGCCATGTAAACAAATTTTATCCGAAAAGCGATCAGAAGTCACTTGAAACAAGTGTTTTGCTTTCGGTTGTCATTCGCCGATCTTCAGGTTTCCTGGCCGATATAGTGGGAATAGGCGGTGCGCTTTTCGGGCTATACATGCGGCATACAAAACGGTATTTATTGCGTATCTGATAAACAACGAACGAAAAATAAACACTCAAAGCACCTGTTTCATCGAAATTTTGTCGATGAAACAAATGAAAGTCGATAAGCGACGCCCGTTCCCAGCATAATTCATCAAGTCATTCACGACAGCCGTATCTCACGAAAATTTCGCTCCATCGTCTATTGACGACAGCCGTAGTTAAAGGGTTAAAAAGTGCGGCATCCCGTGTATGAAGTTTGGAAATGCGTCCATTTTTCTTTAAATGCTGAAATGCCGTCGAATTATCAATGTTCACTCTCTCAGCAATCTTCTCAGTTGTAATCCTTGCATTTTCTTCCGCCAAAGCATACACAATGTCGTTATAACTTCCGGAAGGCCGTCCAAAGCGAGGTTGATCTTCCAAGTTGAGATCGTAACTTCGAAATCAGCCAAATCACCTTTTAATTGTCCTAAAAGCAGGAGCACGGTCCAAATAAATGCTCTAAATGTTTTTTCTGTGCCATTCCAACATTAACGCCCCTCCAAAGCTTGTACATCTTACATGCCGCAAATGCCACTTTCCGACCTCTATGTTGAAGAATTCTCTTAAGCAAAAATAAAGTTACCAGAACGCTGTTTAATGTTAAACTGACAGATAATACTATCATTTAACCAGTGCATGCAACAGAACCAAACAAAAACACCACAACTACACTCTGCAGATCAGTTTACGGCACCCATGATAATTGGGCACGAACTTATGCAATCACCCAATACATAAAGATCTGCTGGGAACTTTATCGGGAGAACGGATGGACAAGAGGAGTTAGGGAATTCGGGAATTTTCTTTATGATGAAGTATCTCGGAAATAATAATATATTGAAGAGTTTGCTAGATACATGGAAACCACTCGTAGTATAAAAGGGTGCGATCGTTTAGACGTTGTATGGCTGTGTTATGTTTTTATCTCTGTACTTATATCGCTCAATGTCTCCACTCAACACTCAAGTAAATAGTTTATTTCACATTTATCACTTTGATTTCACAGAAACGTGCCGAAAAAGTTTGTATATTTTGTAATTTTTAAATGAAATTTAGAAACGTAAACGAATCCTCGGTATTATAGGAACTAAAGAAATACCTATTAACGATTTATTGGCTGTAAATAATTCGTTGCAAATCAAATTTTTAACTGTTGCAATTGACAAATTGATTGCCTGAAAGTGGTTACAAAATATAGAAACTGATACCTTCGAATTAGAGGATTGATTGTATAAGTGGTATTATTTGTTACTATGTTATAAAAAGTTTACTGAAAACAAGTCATTGAACGTAAATAAAATAGTAAGTGTGTTACGTGTCAAGCGACGATTTTAAATATCAATTTATATCAACTATCAACAAATGGAAAATATGAAATGTCTTAAGAAGTATGATTAATATTAACAGGTCTCACGTACTCTTTTTAATGACTCCATATATGATGGAAAATAATGATATACACCTCATTAGAAACATAGCTTAAAGCAAAGCAACTGTGCATGATCGTTGCTAACAACATCCACTATTAATTATCTCAAGTTTATACAGATTAGTCAATGATTAGTCATGGCCATTTTTTATTAATAGAAATATTCATCCTAAATCTTGACAGAAAAGGATTACATGTCTATTATAGTTAAGGGTGGAAGGAACAGACGAAAGTAATTTACGCTGAATATTGTCAGAACATTACCATCTGTGTTTCTACACCTTCGTTTCACTCTCTTATCGCTATGTGTTATTGTATCTTCAAAGTAACATTACGACTGTTAAACGAATGTTGCTCGTTCAATTAAATGTCATTCGAAACATTGACCAATTTCGTGGCATATAATTTATCTTCACATAAAACGAAAGGTTTCGGTTATATATAATATATATAATTTTAGCACGGTTCATCTACCGAATAGGTCTTCTGTAAGTAACACGCCGAAGTTTTCGTCGTTTTATAAATCAATTTTTGGCGAGGACGTTTCTCAAAGGCGAATGTCCAGATGAGACGGCTAGTCTGGAGTTTTAAAATAAGACAAAGGACTGCTTCTTTTGGCAGGACGATCACGCACGACCAGCCCTCCAACTTCGCCAGCTAATCAAAAAAATCCACACTTTGTCGACTTTATTGAATTGCCCCTGACGAACGGGAGTTTTCCTTCATCCCTTGAGAAGGCGGGCCTGTCCGAAAGGAGAGAGAAAGCCGGTCTTTTTCTGCCTCTTTTCACTCAGGAATCTATTGAGCGTAGTTTAGTTTCGAAATCAAGAAAATCTTATTTAAAATATTTTTGAAAAATAGTTGATTTGTGTTTAGTGATAGTTATTATTTTTCTCTTTTGTTTATATTTGTTTTGCCGTTTAGTAATCCATTATACGTAGGACTATTTCCAAGTGAAAAAAGTTTTACTAAAAATATCTGTAAACTAAATATATATTTTTTTTTATTAAAGAAATATAGAGAAAGAATTGTATTATTTCAAAATTAATATTAGAGTTTTCCTTAATAATTATAATGAATATGAAGTAGATATTATATGACACATTTTTTCGCAGGAGCGTGTTCTATGGAAATATCCTGTTGAATTTTTGAAAATGCAAAAGCAAAACAAAGATGAAAGATATCAAATTTCTCCGGGTTTTGCAAAATTATAATGATTTCATTATTTGATAAAACTCTTTAATGATATAAGGTACATTCTATTATTAATAACTGCGGGGATAACGGCACAAAAATTTCGATATTAATATTATTCTGTTAAAACGAAATTTCAAGCTGATGTGTAATCATTCTTGTTTCCTTTTCATCCTTTTATTGGAAAATGCAGAATGGTACGACTATCTCGCGTGAGTATTGCCTTTTTCATTAACGCAGATCGCTAGGTGGAATTATTTATTCGGATGAAAGGCCGAGCAATTCAATTAAATCTGCCATGGAATCACTGATTAATACCTAAGAGAAAAGCAGTGAATGTGCGAATACTGCAGGTAATTGAGTTATGAAATCAATTTCTTTTCACCTCGCTTTAGATGCATTGGCTTTCCCCGAAGATTTTGTTATTTTCATTTTAGAGATCAACAAATTTCACAGTTACTGTCATGCCCAAATAACATCGCTATCATTAGTTTCTTTACTTTCTTAATAAACTGTTATACAGCAGAATTAATTAAAAAGCAATGTATACAATCATTTGTTTACGCTACATTATGAGACGGGTATTACAACACGAATATTAAAATGGATATTGAAACACAAACTGTTCCTGTAATTGAGCCGTTCAATGCACAAATCGATTAACTCCATAAAACCTAAAGTGGAGAAACGTGATGAAATAGTATACACTCCTTTTCAAAATTCCCTTCATAATATAAATACAAATAAGTATTGTAGAATATATAATCGCATTTAGCTTTCCTCTAACGAAGTACAAAATGAATAAGGTGGAATAGCCTTGGAATTAATTAGATTGACTTCTGAATTCAATTATTTATTATTCGATGGCCAAACAAACTTCGTCATTTAATGGTGTTAATCGTTATTATTATGAAAATTTGTTCTAAACGTAAAAAGTTAGGATTCAATCAAGTGCTTTGAGACTTAAATTTAAAAAAATTCAAAAAGTGGAGTTAATCGATTTGTGCACTAGACGGCTCAATTAAGGAATACTTACAATTAGTATCAGAGGATCTAGTAGGGTAAATGTGTTACAGCGGAAACTACGACAATTTGTTTTGTTATTGATTGCTATTGATTATTAAATAATTTCCCCGCCTGAAAAATTCTTCTGCAAAGTGCCATATCGCTATCACCCCCTTTAAAGGTAATGTGGGGGTGAAACGTTTGAATTTTATAACACAAAAATAATAAACGGAAATTATGTTGTATTTTAACATTTACCTATTTGTTCCTAACTATAGTTTTAATTCAAACTAAGAAATATAAAAATCAATGCTTATCATTTATACCTACCTACATTAAAGATTTATGTTCTTTTAATTATTAAAGTATCTCCCACCAAATCGATCGACCTGAAACTTTTATGTAAATACTCAGATACCAGAGGATTGTCTTCAATTATTTCAGTGCGTGACATTTCAAGGGTTGTTTGTGAAAACGACATCGAAAATGAGAAGAAATACGTGAAGTACAACTAATCACTAGAAATTTTTTGGTTTTCGTTTCATTTGAATATCTTGCATAGTTGTCAATAAAAAGAATGATAAAGTAAAAACGTTTTACCACGATATTATCTTTAAATGAGGGGGCACCGATCTGAAAATTTGCATATTGATGTTTCAAGTGGGAGGGGGGGGGGGGCATTAATTAACAACCAATGACAATGGGAATTGTCGTGGAAGCCGCTGAACTATATTTCCCCGCTAGGTCCTTTGTCAAAGCGACAAAAAGTAAAATGGTTACTCTAAGCCCGTGCATAAAAGAGTAGGAAAAACTCGTTGGAAATTTGACCAGCCAGACGGTCATTTTGAAAGTTTTATCAGCTAACCTCGATAATTTTCACCTTGTCGTAGAATCGTGCAGCTTAATTAAAACGCTCGGCGGAAACATGCACGAAGATGAAATACTTGCGCGTAGATTGGCGCAGTGCGCTGGAAACTTTCACGAGCATCAAACCGCCACGTGTCTCGGTGTATTATATTATATTATATGGGATATGTAAGCGCAGCCGGAAAATTCGAATAAAATATATCAGACGGCTCAGGGTGGGGCGGTCCGGTTAATAAGGCGCGAAATTGCAGCCGGGAAATTCCCGGGGAATAGTCGAGTGACAGGGAGGGCTTGCATTAAAGCCGCGTTACTCTCTTATACAACGTTCCTCGAGGTCTTCGCCGGAAGCGGAAGCCCGTCGCTCGGAACGTGAATGTCCCTTTTTAAAGCGACGATAAACTTTCGTGAAAGCGGATGATGTTGCAGGGAATTTGTTTTTATGGAATTATTTTTTGTACATTGTCATTATTTGGGCTCGTGATCGACTTCCGGTGTTCGAGTTTGTACTTATTTTATGATTATGGACCGACTTGGACGTTATGTTACTCAAAGGACCACCTCTCATAAGGGAGGAAAATACTTAGAGTTTGTACCGACGCTAAAGTTACTATTTATTTCACTGGTTATGATAAGTTACTGTAGAAAACTGATGTAAATTATAACCTATAACGATGTGTATGTGTGTGTGTTGTGACTATATGACACTGGGCAAATCATGGCTACCACGAAGCAGTGTCATACCACACACCTGTGTATAAGTGTGACAGTGCAGGTGTAAATGTGCTATGAGAGAGCGAACACTTGTCCTTTCATACATTGAGAGACGTCACTTCACTCCCCCACTCTTTCCTTCCTGAGCAATCAGGAGGACGTAAGGAGTGGGAGAACATCGGTAAGGTCGCGAACTTCCCGAATCCGACCCAGTCGCCTTCGACCAAGTAAACCTCGCAAAAGATGTGAAGTCCTTTGGCCTGTGGTTTGTTCTAATTCGCCTGACGGATAGTGACATCTCTCGTTCGCACGTCAATTTCGATTCTAACTTGCTACTGGCCGAAAAAGCCCCACATTCGTTGCGTCGTCATGTGACTGACAAAAGAAGTGTTTTGTTTCCGGTTGTTGTTCGCCAATCTTCAGGTTTCTTGGACCGGTATGGTGGGGATAGGAGGTGCAAGTGGCACTCTCCCCTTACTCCGTGCCTCATACCGCGAGCCATCACAATTTTTGTGAGCATTACCGGCCTCAACAGATCTGATGGTGCGCGGCAAGTGTTTGGGTCTGATTCGCCAGATGGATAGAGACATCCCGCGTTCGCACGTATTTTTGATTCTAACGCGCTACTAGTCGAAAAAGCCGCACATTCAAATCCGAATGCATGAGAAAGAGAATTAATCATCTGCATTAAAGCAAGTGAGAGAACGTTATGTGAGCGACGAAAAAAGTGTTTTGTTTTTGGTTGTTATTGGCCGAGCTTGAGATTTCCAGAAACGATATGGCGGAAATAGAACGTGCCAGCAGCAGGCCCCTTTTGCCACACTGATTTACCGCGCGCCATCAAATCTGTTGCGGCCGGTAGCGTTCTCTCACTTGCATTGATGCGGGTCATTCAGTCTCTGCGTTATGCATTCGGATTTGAATGTTTGGCTTTTTCGGCCAATAGCGTGTTAGAATGCAAAATACGTTTGAACGAGGGATATCTCTATCCGTATGACGAATCAAACCCGAACACTTGTCGCGCGACATGACACCAGGTACGGGCCTATTGACACGCGGGTGGTGGCACATTGGGGCGAAATTCGTATTTTTGAATATTGAGACATAAACATTTCTTTAGCGATGAAAAACAACCTCTTTATCAGAAAGTCAGAGTATTAATGTACAGACAACTTTTAAATTTTAGTAGTATTATTAGTAAAGAAGTATGCTCAGATATGTCTTAAATCAAATAAGATTAATAGATTTTAATGTTTATGGGCTTCTGGCAATGGTTTTGGCGAAATCGGTCACTACGTGATGCTTTACGGCGAAATATGGACCGTTTATTTTGAAAGTGGTGTGTCCATTTTCCCAAAAAATCGAGTTAGCTACATTAATAGTTACATTTTTACATGATCTTTTCATTCTAAAGCAACTTGTTATTAGTATATTTAAAATCATTGAGATTTTGTAACACGAAAATTTGTTGGTTAATGAAGTGATGAAAAAGTTTATTTTGAAAGTGACGTAAGTCCCACTGTGAGAGTTTTAAATGGATATGGAAAATATTGTGTAACAAAATTTTGTGAGATTACATCTTTATGTTTCATTATCAAAGTGGCAGTTGAATTATCAATGTGCAATGACTTTGTTATAAACAGTTTAATTTCAAATTTCACTTTCGATCCGCTAACGGATTCATACGAGAAGACTGAATAATAATTAAGAAAACAATATTAATTTTAATGTCAAAATTATTTAACAAAGAATAAAAGTTGAATATTTTTTTCATTTTACAACATAAAAGTGTATAGATTTGTTTTTATTTCAAGGAAAATTTACTGTTCCTATGGACTTGTGCTTTCTTAAGAATTGAAAACGTCATTTCATTGATTTTGAAAGTAGCGTAAGTCCATTCACAGCCATCATAAACATATTATTTCTTAAATAATGTTAATTATGCTGATTGGGATGGTAAATTTGACACCCTTAGAAACCCATAAACATTATCCTACTATGTTATCTGTTACCCATATTTTTAAATTTAGTCCAACGCAAACCCTTCAATATCTCGATTCGAACACAAATGGACTTACACCACTTTCAAAATAAACGATCCATATAGTGTTGCGTTCTAGCACGCGCATTTGTAAAATAATTTTCAATATTAGGCATATTATATCAGGCAGGATTGTAAAATGTATCGCCAAGACGGACGCGGCGGCAACAATGTGTTCTTTGACACGAGAAGGCCTTGCGTTCTGCTGTCGTGGAGTTTTTAACTATTTGCGCTAGAAATTAATTTACAAATGCGCGTACTAGAACGTAACAATATATTTCGCCGTAAAGCGTCACGTAGTAGTCGAATTCGGTCAAAATCATTTGCCAGAAGTCCAAAAACATTGAAATCTATTAATCGTATTTGATTTAAGACGTATGTATCTGAGCATACTTTTTCACTAATAATACTTTTGTTTTAAACTACCTGCGACGTGGTGCGATCTGAAACTGTTCTTCGACAAATAATTTTAGTCGACGTGCCACGCACGTCCTTTTGATTTCCGTGATCGACACGCGTGGCATGTCTTTCCAGCGCGAGTAGTTAGATACGAATGTCGCCCCAATGCGCCACCCGCTCGGGCCAATAGGTTCGCGCCTGGCAAGTAAGAGGCAAGTCAATCAACGAGCTCTCGAGCGCACGGAAAGGAGCAGCAGGCGGAGCTCTTCCAAGGACACATGCAGCGATCAAATAAGCGGCTTGCCTGCCTTACGACTTACGTGGTCTACGTAGCTGATATCCCAGATTTTGAGATTAATCGAAAGGTAACGATACTAATCGAAAACTATTTGGATTTGTTAAATTACTGACTATTTTTAAAGTCTCGTAGATTTGTGTTTTATTATTGTTTGCTATCGCATCGTCCCTTAATGCGATCTTTATGAAACTTTATAGTATTGTACTAATCCGATCTGTAACTTGTAGTCAAAGATTAGTTTTCAAGGGTTTCCTAAATCTAAATTTTTTTTTATTGTAAAACATGAAATCACGTGGAAGAAATAATCGGCGTAAATTGTGAGTCAGCAAAATTAAAGGCCAGGCTTTCATGCAAAACATCTTTTATTTTCAAAACTAGTAAATGTTTGACTTTTCATCACGTGCTTCATGAAAGAATGGCTGTTTTTCCGCTTTGGAAAGAGTGTGGAAAATAGCAGCATACCCGACGAATTTGTCGTAAATATAAGGAAGAGCGTCGTCGGTAATAATAAGGTACGAAACTAGGTGCAGGAGCACATTTCGAATAACTGTAAATACGCGGCGGGCACTGAAATTTGCATTTAACTACTGTACGTAATTTGAATACCTGATTTGAATATGTAACTGCATAAATTTATGATAATTAATCCTCTTAGCGTTATTTGTATGCCATCTACGGGGGCATCGAGAGCTCCGTACGTGTTACTTTTTAATACTACCAGGATTCCCCAAAGAGGAATTCGTTTTATCGCACCTGCCGGAGCTCGAATCGCGAAAATTAAAGCAGTTGCATTCTGTCGGGTGACTATAATCCCAGAAAATTAATTGAAACAATTATTCTTCACACATCTGTTACACAACGTTTTAATTTAAAACGTTCACGTAGCACGGAAGAAAAAAGTTGTTTCGAAACAAATGTTCCCATGGCTCATCCTCAACGGTGAACAGAATACTCTTTTAACGTTCGATTAACTATTATATCAAGGTATCTTGCATACGAATGAATAAACGACGACGTAAGTATTACCCATTGTTAGCTGAAGGATTAATGTCAGAGTTCATGCAGTATCGAATACATATGTGAATAGCATTATAAGGTACCCTAGGCTACGAAATAATCTTCCAAAAAAAATATACGAAAATATTAAGTTGAGTAGGCAATAGACAATATTTTGATCAAGATTTCACAAAATTATCCTTAGAAATAGCTGACATTTTTACAGTTAAATTTAAAAAGTCGAAAAAGTCAGAAAGTATGAGAATTGTGCATTTCTCGTAAGAGCCACTTTATGATAACCGAGCGGTGATACTAATCAATCCACATAACCCACATTGTAAGTCATTGACTAAATGAGTGACACACTTCCTGACTTATACTCTGAGTCATCAATTTCAAATCCACCGAATGCCAGAAAATAATACAGACTCCAGTTACAATATGCGCAAATTCCAGAGGAACGTATCAGTCTTTTAGAATACAATAAAGTACATAATTACATGCCACTTCGGTCTCCTCCCTTTCGAATGGCTGAGTGGCAAGGGAACTCGAGTTAAATGTGTAATTCGGTATAATATTCTTGGCTTTCCTTCACCTGTCTCCAATGTAGAGAAATCGAGAGGGTTCCTCTGAAGGGCGAAGGGAGACGATCTAAGGGTGGAAAGATGCCGTTGGTTTGTGGCCATCTAATACTCTGTGTTCCCCTTTTCATCGGTTTTCTCCTTCTTCCCTTTTCTAGTATCAGCTCTCAGACTTTCTCTCTTTCCCTTTCGGCACCTCTTTCTCTTTCCTTCTCTTTTATTTCCACTATCTTTTCTTCATCTTTGTTTTTATCTGTGGTTATCATCACGAACAGGGATAAAAATGATGTGCTTTAATGCTGCATTTTACATAGTAGGTATGTGTGTAAATCATTTTTAACAAGATAGAGCTCCTTAATACGTTGAATGCCACCGGTATTTCGCTAGTTTCTTCATTTCAACTGAAGTGGCACTTTTTCTGATAAAATCACATCATTACAAATCAGAAACTTTAAAAACAAAAAGAGATATATGGGCATCAGGACTTTACCTTTTTGAGACCAACGCATAAATATTGACTGAATTAACAAATTTGTAAATATTACAATTTAAAAGTCATTTGAAATTTCATTGTATTCAATATCGCCGGTCACCGGTGATAGTGAGGGTGAATCGCTGGCGGTGAATTGCAGATGGTGAATTTTCCGGATACCCGTTATACAAAGTGTCTTAAAAAGATTAAGCGACCTTTAACACGTTGAACGTCATGGGGGTCACCGGTGACCGGTGCTATCGAATTAAATGAAATTTCATATGATCTTTAAATTGTAATATTTACGAATTTTCTACTACATTCATTATTCAAATATTGACATGAAAAGGGAAAAGTCCTGCTGACTACATAACTACTTGTGTCTTTAAGGTATCTGCTTTGTAAAGATGTGACTTTAATAGTGAAAGTTTCATTTCTGTAAAAATGATGAAACTAATGAAATATCGGTGGCGTTCAACGTGTTAACTAATAGAATGATCTAATAACACCATGGCTTGTTCTCTTCATACAATTCGTAGTTTCGAAACGAAATTTTCAATTGGACAACCATTAAATTTGGATATTTAAAGATATTACATATATGTTTTAGGAAGCAGAGAAAGAAAGGAGAAGAAAACAGATCATTCTACTACAATAGTCAGTATAATACAAAGAATAGCAAAGCAATGGAATAACATTGTTACTTGTTTGAATAATTATTCTAAACACTTCGAAGCAAAAATTACAAGTTAATTCTGACCTTATAATATTATTTCGTTGTTAATGCCAATCAAATAAAAAAATCTGTGACATACAGTGAATTATACAAACAAATGTACGATTCAAACCTGTGATTATTACTGCGGAAATTAAACGTGAACAATTTGTAGCTACAATCAACAATCCATTAATAAAAATAAATCTTTTTATAGCAGGTCTCACCAACTCTTTTTTGCTTCAACAAAATATTTCTACTTTCAACATAAAACTGAGGTGATCGACTAAAACAAATGTTTCTATAAAAAAAAATTTGAAATATTAATTTACTACTTCAAAATTTCGTGACTTTGAGTCGGTATAGTTAGCTTCGCATTGAAAAAATTACGATTTAGACAACAAGAAATTAGACAATATTGATTTATATACCAATTTAAAATCGCAACGAAGCATATTTAACACTAGAACTACCATAGCAGTCACAATGACCGGTTCCTAATTTTTTATAAACATTCTCCAAATTTGTAGGGCTGCCATACAGCATATATTCCATGTCTACTTTATAAAACATAACTTACCGAATTGATCACCTCCTTCACCTTTTGATTCTTCGTTTTCCAAAGTGCTTATTTAATATATTTAAATATAAAAGATTAACGTCGGTAGTTCAATACCTTTTTAACTTCAAATTGGGAATAATCACCTTCAAATTGGGAATAGTCAACTTCAAATTGGGAATAATCAATTTCTAATTGGGAATAATCAACTTCAAATTGGGAATAATCAATTTCAAATTGGGAATAGTCAACTTCAAATTGGGAATAATCAATTTGAAATTGGGACTAATCAATTTTAAAATGGGACAAAACAATATCAAGTTAGTACAGATAATATTATGTTAAAAGCAAAAATATATAAATGAATCAAATGACAATAAATTGAAAATAAATATCTTTAAATTATTTATGCCAGGATAAGTGTAAATTTCAGATTTTGTTAGTTTTGTTTTGAAAATACATTTTTTTTAAATTTTAGGGTTAAAATGACAGATATAAAAAAGACACAAGCCGAAACAATTAAAAATCAAATATGCGCATTATATAATAAAAATGAAGATTCGAGAGCGTTAAGAAACGCGTTAGGCGTTAAGAAATCTACCGCTTATCGATAGGTCAAGGCGCAAGGGGATGAACAACAACAATATAGTTTTTAAATTATAAGGGACACTTTAGAAAGTCAAGTCCTTTAAAAAAGTATTATTATTTTAGAATAAAAGGGATGTTAAAGACCAAAAAAGTCTGTGATCTTCCCATAACACATCAACATATTTTGATATTATCGCTCCTAACTTGATATTGTTTAGTCCCATTTTAAAATTGATTATTCCCAGTTTGAAATTGTTTAGTCCCAATTTGAAGTTGATTATTCCCAATTTGAAATTGATTATTCCCAATTTGAAATAGATTATTCCCAACTTGAAGTTGATTATTCCCAATTTGAAGTTGAAAAGGTATAGTGTTAATCCTTTTACCATTTATACTAGAACTACCAGCGTTAAATCTATCATATTTCAATATATTAAATAAGTACTTTGAAAAATGAGGAATCAAGAGGCAAAAAAGACGATCGATTTGGTGATTTGTGTTTTTTGAGGTGGGCGTAGAATATTTATTCTATGACTCTTCCATAAACTTGGAGATTTTTTGGACAAAATTGCGTACTAGCCATTTTGACTGGTTTGGTAGTTCTTGTTCTTTCCAGAATGAATCAGTTTTACCTTATTCATCCCGCCAAGTCATATCGGCAATTTTGCACCGCTAGAAGTCAAGGACTTCAGAAAATCCGTGGGTTGCACCTGTCGGGAGATATGGGTATCGATATGCGTTTTTTTCTCTCTTCTGCATATATGCATGCACACTATGCATAACGCGACCGTGACCCTTGTCCGCGGTGATACGGGGTAGAATAGAATTGCGATTGCCACGATGCCAGGGGGGAATTCTATTTGGTGCGACGATTTTCGATGGGTTGTGGAGCTGCGATGTTTGAGGAGGGATTTTAGACGAAGCGGCGCAGCCTCTGCCAGGATTCGGGGAGGATTTGGACAATGGAAGTTCGAGGATCTTTGAGTCGATCGAGTAGTTTAGCGGTAACGAGTTGAGGAATTTAACGGAAGCATAAGTGATTTGAATATTGAGAATATCGGAGAAAATTAGAAATTCAAGTTGAATGGAAAGACGCGAAACATAAGAGATGTTAGAAAAATTGTAATTTGAGGTATTTTTCATTTGAAAGAAATGAAAAAAATGGCACTTTACAGTCATCACCGATATGTAGTATCACGGTGCGGTCACCCAGGGCTGCTACCCGGGTGACAAATAATATTAAAAGTTTTCTTATTTTGCAAATTTAATGCGGATTTTGAAATGTATCACCCACAAGGGGCATTGTCCCCTGTGGGGAACATTTACTGAAAAATAAAAGAAGTTTTATTTACCACGATAATGTGTTTACTTTAATATTAGAATAAAGGAAACAAAGTTTTTCTTTTTAGAGTTCATCATCAGGAAATACAAATTCATAAGCGGAATATAAAACTGCATGTTTTAGTGAACTCCAATGCAAGTAAAACAGCAGGAGCAGGGTATTAACCATATAAGATATGTAAAACACATTAAACATATAAAACAATTATGAAATCTTGAAATCGAAATTTTATTATAATTATTTATTTTAATTCCTTATTCAAATTTTAAATATACTTTGACATAAGTTTCTGACACGGATAATTTTCTTTTCTGTTAAAAGTAATTTCGATTTTAAGATGGTTGCCAGTTATGGTTAGCACTTTCACTGCCATGGGCAACGAAAAGGGTTAGCACTTTCACTTCCATATCGATCGTCGCTGACCTAAGCTATATTCTGACATTAATTTTTATGTAATCAAAGATGTCAGTATTCCAGTCCTTTAAAGCAAGTCTGTATAAAGAGCATTAAAATGATCTTAAAATTTCGCATGATTCATTTTGCCATTCTTGCTGTTTAGCAATTTTATTTCGTTTTATAGATGTATCTGGCGAAAAAATTCCTCAGAGTTGATGTGGTAGTGAACGTGTAAATATGAGCTTGGAGATTAATAAAAAAACGCTTCTAAGTGATCTTTATATAACATATCTTTTTTATTTTCTATTTGTAAAATATATGGACGTACTCTGTTAGTTACATGACGTACTAGAAAGCTCTAAAATAATGAAGAACACCGAAAGTATACAAATGTAAGATATTGCTTGGTACAGCAACATCGCTATATCGAAACGAGTCTAACGAAGCCTCCACCTCTGGCCTGTGCCTCATCACGGATATCAGGATATCAGATTTATCAAACTCCGGCGAGTCATTAATTGCACTGTGCCGCTTTTGCAACGTAGTTCCAGTAACTTCGTTCGCGTGCAGATAAATGTGATTAAGCGAGTTAATTCAACGACGGTGCATCCGAAATTCCGATGACACGAAGTCCTTATCGCGCACACCCGAAGGATAGTTTCAAAAATCACGTCAAATTCGAGACCTCGTTACTCTTCATATCCAGAAATAATCTTCCAAAATCTAATCCACTTGGAATTCCATCATCATTCTCAATTTTTTGCAATGCAACAACGCGAAAGCCCCGACTCGTCGAGTATAAAGGCGGTCCTTTTTATAAAACTACCGATAACTCCGTAAACTGTATCTCCGTTGAAAATCTTGAATCGACCACGGACCATGGTGTGAATTAGAGATTTAATCTGGAAGATTAGTTTTTCTATCATTCCACTAGGCAGAAGGGGCGAAACGAAGAATAGCCGGGGTAGAGGAAACCTTTGGCACGAGATTCTCGAAAGGTAGGCAATATGTGTGTCACGTTTTCCTTCCACCGTCAGACCGCCCTTTCCACTGCGCTGCACCCTTCTACCAGTGAAGGGGTAGGCATTCCCGTCTACGGCCCTTTCAGGACTCCCTCTAGCGATGGCACCGATCGTCTATTTTTTATTCGAGCAATTCCATCTTTTAGATCGTTATTCATAAGAAGTGTTAATTAACCATTAAATAAATTATCTGTTAATCATCATTGAAAAGAGAAAACACATTTCGGCGGTCTAAAAGAAGGAAATGAAAATTGATACCAATTTATTAATGCGATTAAACAACATATATAAGCTTAACAAAAGAGCACTTATTCTTGTGAAAGATTATCAAAAAGTAGAAGTCTTCGCAGTTATTTTGCGTATGATTTAACGTTCAAAACAATTTCATCAACTTGTAATAGTAATCGATTGTACAGTCGATTAGTGACAGTGGATATCTTGTGTGTCTCTTTCCGAAGGAACAGATGACTCTCTCACTTACTAAACGAAAATTAGATCACGGAGGCCCAATTAAAAGTCGATTTGCGGGAGAACGGTTCACTTCTGACCCATGGTTCCTCTCAGATATTTTACCTACGTAACAATACGAAGAAGATAGCCGAGCCAGTTTGAATCGTGGATTCCTCAAATAATTTTGCGGCAAGTAATTTTCACAAATCTTCATCCAATCCGAGCTCTAGAACAACCCCCCGAAGCCATGACAAAACCTTTTGAAACACCCTGTACGTCGAAGAGTGTCGGTCCCATCGCTATTTAGGGGGGTCACGTTCATCGCATCAGGGGCCGTGGCGGTGGCACTCTGCGACTGCTAGCAGGGGACGGAGGTGGCTTTCGTGATCCGCATACCGAAAACGGACACCTTACGATAAACAGCTCCGATGCGATCTGCTGGCCTACCGAAAATCGAGGGAACGGAATTTCCGCGACAGTCACGAATTTTCACGGGCACCAATCCAAACTCGATCTTCCGCCGCGCCGGGGGGATGGTACAGGGATGACGCGCTCTCCATACATCGAAAACGGAGAAAATAGATTTTTCTTTTTCAATTTGCAACTGACCGAGTTGTTATCTCCTGTTGTATTATGGAAGCATACTTTACTCTTGATCTCTACTTGCTTTCTCTCATTCTTTAATACGATGAACGACATTGATATTTTGCTAGTTTCATCATTTTTACTGAAGTGAGACTTTTCTATTAAAAACACATCTTTACAAAGCAGAAAGCTTCAAGTCATAAATAGATATACACAGAGACAAAAAGATAACGCAGATGTGCTGTCTTTAATTTCTCACGTTAGAATTAAGCGTAGGAACTGCGAATAGTGTATAGAGCGTGACATCTAGGAGTATGTAAAAACATAAATTGATATTTCATCAATGCCTTCCATTAGTAGAAATAGAAACACACAAAGAGACACAGACAAAATGATAGCACACTTGGAAAATAGTGGTATATATTTCATGTAACACAGACTATACATGTAGAAATATCGCGAAAATGTAGTTTTACATGTTCTTACATGTTTCTATTGTACTAATGCATAGAACCTCCTTTATTTTCGATGACTTTTAATATTCCTTTGAGCACAAATTTGTATATTTCTCTAATTTTCACATTTTGGAAATTTTCCCCTTTTGCTGCAATACAACTTTTTTGGTAGTTTGTGCTTGCAAATTGTCGGTCTTAAGCGTATGCCGCTTGCGAAAGCATTTTCTAGGAAATTTCGATGCAGGACTTTACCTCTTTAATGTCAATATTTAAACATTGTATGTACTAGAAAATAGGTAAGTATTACAATTTAAAAGTCGTGAAATTTCATAGTATTCAATAGCGATGGCGACCTGTCCCTCAGGGCAACGTGTCAATCTCTAGTTTAGAGGCGCACAAATTTTGTAATTTACAATTGTGCGTGCGAGAACGCAATATGTACTATTCCGCCGTAAGGCGTAACGTAGTAGTTGATTTCGCCAAAACCGTCGCTAGAAGTCTAAAAACATTAAAAGCTATTAATCCTATTTGATTTAAGGAGCATACCTTTGTTATACCCTACATTTGGCGTGGTGCGATCTGAAACTGATCTTCAACAAATAACCTTAGTCGAGGTGCCACGCATGTCGTTTCGATCTCCGTGACCGACGTGCCTAGCACGTTTTTCTAGCGCGAATGATTAACTATGAATGTCGCCCCAATGCGCCTCCGCGCTGGTGCCAATAGGTCCGCGCCTGGCAAGTGAAAGGCAAAGCAATCAGCGAGCTCTCGAGTGCATGGGAAGGAGTAGCAGGCGGAGATCCTCCAAGAACGGCCCTGGCGTGCAAAATTTCTGCACCTCTGCTTTATTTCATTAGACTGCTGTACCTATGCGTAATACGCAAATAATAGACATCTATGCCATTGTCTGCTTATTAATACGGTTATTTTTTGTGGGTATGTAGAATATTTGAGCTTTTATGTTGTGTTTTATAAAACCAGATGAGTGTGAAGAACTGACAAATTTCGTAAAACGCTAAAAAAGATACTTTCGCCTTTTGCTTTACACCTTCAGGCGACTATAAAATTTCAAGAGCATAGTAATGGTTGTTATAAATAGCTGATAAGTGTCTTCTATTGCAAAAGAATATCCGTGAAAAGAATGATACATCTTACGTCTTTCCTACATTTGCGTATATTATACACACTTACTTTCTTTTTTATCTTAAACTGTTTTCCAAAGCTATTAAACAGTGAAATTTAAAATTATACTATACTTCGCAGAAATAGGGGGTTTGAGGTATGAGGTACAGAGTAAGGGGAGAGTGTTGCTCCCACCGCCTATCCCCACCATATCGGCCCTGGAAACTTGAGATCGACGAATGATAACCGAAAACAAAACGCTCCTTTCAGCCAATAACGCGTTAGAATCGAAAATGACGTCAGAACGAGGGATGTCTCTATTCGTCAGGCGAATCAGAACAAACTACAGGCCAGAGGACTTCTCTATTTTTGCGAGGTATAAAGTGTTATATTTAGTTACTTATTGTAGTTGATATACTGAAAGACAGGTCGAGTAGCCATTAAATGTTGCTTCATATGTTTCAAATATTGCAATATTCCGAATATTACTTTTAATTATCGTCCAATGATAATTAAATGGCAATATGATATGCAATATGATACAAACATATAATAAAGTGATCTATATTAAACGATCCTATAAATCGTAATTAGCAGATTGGGTTAAGCGCAAGTAGAATTATGCGAAGAAGAGAGTATTCAGAAATGTCAAGATCGAGTGAGACATGTGATTACTGTTTCCAAAGTACTGACGTAATGTAATAAAATCTTTAACTATTTGTTCGCACAAACTTTCTTCATCGATACGAGAATAACTACTTCCATGTTAGTGTTTCGATCAGAAACGAATTATGACCATAACAAAGGTGAAATCAAACAGAGCAAATAAAGATTCCTTTAGTTCCCGTGAGATCTTCGTTAAACTGCTTCAAATCTCTGCATCATACCAGTTTCTTTTTTGAAATCGATTGTATTTACAAAAATCTCGATTTTTCAGAAATTACAGATGATATCGTGAATTCCGATTGGAAGACAGAAAATAGTTTTATATTATTGGATAGTGTTATTATTGCACCAATTTTCATTGGAATTTTTTTCGTCAAAGAATTGACTTTAATTTGCATTGTTTGACGTTAATTTGCAAAAATGTTAAATTCCAACAATTGCGCTGTATCCACGTTAGGCCTGTTAGCGATTTGTGAGAGTTCCTGAGAAATATCTGCATCGTTTAAGTCTTTCTGGATGTTTTTATTTCACGTGGGAAAAGAGAAGCTACGGGTAAAGCGACTCATCGAAAATGTTAAGCGTTTTAAGCACTCTCTTTCTCTCTCGATCGCTATTACCGCGACATAATCTGAAAGTATAATTAGTTCATTCGCGTAGTCGAGAGTCAATTAAGTGCCAAGTGAGAAGCGCTCGATGTTTTCCACAGATGGAGAGGTGGAGGATGAAGGTGCGTTTTAAAATTTTCCCAAATAAACGCTCTCGTGTTTTTTCATTTCCTTTCTCCTGTTTTTGAAAACATAAAAACACGCGGCAACGCGAGTCGTATTTATTTTCAATTTTAATGCCATTTCTCGAGGGCGTAAAAGGAACTGACTAACAATAAGATAGACAGAAGGAAACTTCCCCAACTTTCCGAGATATTCTGAATTCAACATAGTCATTGTTTTTTTTAATTATCAAACTTCAAATAACAGCGCGTATTTATGACATTTTATACCTTAGCCGATTGCAACCATCTGAAAAACGATTTTAACATTCCCTTTGAGATCATTCTTTTTAAACAAAACAATGGAAGGGGTGGAATTTACATCAACTTTCTTCACGATTCTTTTTCCGAATTGGTTATTTCGCCTATCAGTTTTCCGGAATTAGTTTCTTTCCGCCTGTTCGAGCACCATCACCGTATCGTCGAGGGTAGTAGGAGTTTCATAATTGCCCACCGGAAAACTTATTGCCTGTTATGTTAGTTCGTAGCTACTTCAGTACGATAGTCGTTGAGGATTTAATGCGCTGTAAGGGGTGTCCGATTAATAATCGACTGTATGCCATCGGCATGTTTTTTTGAAATAACTTAATTACAAGTATAAAGTCTTCCGATTCTATGTATATATGTTATTCAATATTTTATAAATTATTGACTTAATTCTCAGTAATATAAAATTAAATTAAAATCTTCTGGGGTTTCTTAAAACTACAGTACATATTGTGAATTGCAATAATGTAACCTAATTTTCCATTATCGTCAAATATTGCATTAGTTATAGAAATACTGTAACAAATATTAGATTTATATAAATTTTCTTAAGTACTCATTTTTCATTTAATTACACTAACATCGCGGTATATTTTATGCGTATTCTACATGTTGTTAATTAAACATTTTTCTATAGTGTGGTCGGTAAAAACTATGCAAGTGGTTTATGTGATTTGATATAGCGAAATGAAATTATTGAACATTGGGAGACAAATTTTTTGGAGTCTCCAAATGTTGAGAAACTACAATGTATGAAACAGAAAAACTCAATCGGGAGAAAGTAAAACTACTGCTCCAAAAATTGAAAATCAAGAGACTTCTCTTTACTTAAATTGTTACGTAATAATTCAGTGCACGCAAGTACAATTGTAATGCTTGGAAAACGAAATGGCACAAGTCCGAGGGTAGAAGGAATAAGAGTTTGCTAAGTGGTTAATAATTATCGGAAATTTTGTCATTTTTTAACCAAACTCTTCCGGGTAAATCAAACAACGTACTTTTTCCAGGTTTGTGCGACCCCATTTAATCCAATATCGTTAGCAGAAAGAGAGAAGTCGACATTAC